>OY759210.1:44717082-45296027 GCA_963662105.1 Meiosimyza platycephala | reverse complement strand
CCGATGTTTCGGAATGGGCCACTTGCAAATGGACTGCAAGGGACCGGATAGGAAAGGTGAAGGTCTGTGCATGAGATGCGGAGAGCCAGGACATAAAATAAAGGAGTGCAGCAAGAGACCAAAGTGCTGCCTGTGCACAGAAGCTGGGCGTAGCCGGGTAGATCATATACCTGGCTCAACTAAGTGCCAAGCGACAAAGTGAGAATACTCCAGGCCAACATGCATCGAAGCAGAACGGCTGATGCGCTATTAGAGCAGATGGCAATAGAGAAGAAAGCGGACGCTGTCCTTATAAGTGAACAGTATGGGCGAGTGAATCGAGAAAACTGGTTAGAAGATGCGACCGGTACTGCAGCAATCTGGCTGCCTAGCAACAGCAGGTTTGTCAATGCACTTAAAGGTGCAGGGAACTGCTTCGTATACGTGCAAAACACGAGCTTCACTTTGCTCAGCTGTTACCTAACCCCAAGCGATAGCATTGCTGAATTCCAGAAGAAGCTTGAAAGCATTGAAGACAAAGTGCTGGAAATTGGAGGTCCCTTTATCATCGCAGGAGATTTCAACGCTAAAGCTGTCGAATGGGGAACGGCAGCAACAAACTCCAGAGGCAGACGCGTGCTAAACATGGCCGCTAGGCTGGGCTTAGCCATCGCTAACATTGGCGCAGCTACGACCTTCAGAAGACCAGGGTGCGAGGCCACCACACCAGATATCACTCTAGTGTCAGAAAGCTTAGCTGGAATGCTTAAAGAATGGAGAGTCCTAGAAGATTTTACTGGTAGTGATCACCAGTATATCACTTACCATCTAGACTCAGGAAGTCGCCCCATCCAGGCACTAACAAGAAGAGGCACGCGAAAATGGAATGTAGTGAAACTTAGATCCGAATATTTGCTGGCAAATATCGACGAAAACTCATTGCCAACTGACACAACTAAAGACGCCAGAACTCTCACAAATAAGACTATGCAGCGATTAGCTCAATGCTGCAACGCATCGATGCCTAAAGTTGGCACAAGCCGCAGAAAAGATGCCGTATACTGGTGGACAGATGAAATAGCAGAAATTAGACGGAACTGCCTACGGATGAGGAGGAAACTCACTAGAGCCAGACGATTAGGCGCCGCTACAAATGAAGCCGAAAACTACAAACAAGCCAAGAAACATTTGAAGCTTGTCATAGAGCGTAGCAAAAGAAAAAAATGGGAGAAACTCCGCAACGATCTGAACAACAACCCATGGGGTCTCGGCTATAAGATCGTTATGAAGAAACTGGGCTCTAAAATTCCTGGCCCAAATATGGACGGCGATACCATGAGCAACATCGTTGATGCCTTATTCCCTACGCATAACCTGCAGAAGGAATAACAACAATAATAACGCTGCCTGTTGGATTAACCCCATTATTTTCTGAAGAATTAAAAGGAGCAGCAAAATCTCTCAAGAGTAGCAAGGCTCCAGGACCTGATGGAACCCCTGCAGAAATACTGAAAATAGTAGCGGAAAATCGCCCAAGTGTTCTACTGTCGATGTATAATGCGTGCCTTAAGGAAGGCTTATTCCCCGAAGTGTGGAAAAAGCAAAAACTAGTACTGATCAGCAAAGGCAAAGGAGATCCTACCCAACCATCAGCATACAGACCACTGTGTATGCTTGATAGCGCTGGGAAGCTTCTAGAGAAGATGATAAAAACTCGCTTAGCCGCAGTTATTGAAGACGCTGGTGGATTATCGGAACGACAACATGTATTCAGAGCAGGAAGGTCAACTCTTGGCGCTATAGAAGATGTAGTGTCTAGCGTAGAACACGCACAGCGAGGGAACCATCACTCCACTAGACATACGCAACGCTTTTAACAGCCTCAGGTGGTCAGATATCATTGAAGCTCTTAAGCTAAGGTTTGCTACTCCGCAATATCTGCTGAGGATCCTGCAGAGCTATCTAAGGGATCGGGAGCTCATTT
The DNA here is from genome assembly GCA_963662105.1 of Meiosimyza platycephala. Lineage (NCBI taxonomy): Eukaryota > Metazoa > Arthropoda > Insecta > Diptera > Lauxaniidae > Meiosimyza > Meiosimyza platycephala. Next base: position 45,294,064 of record OY759210.1, on the reverse strand, counting down.
ATGACACCTGCGAAGGAAGAAAGACAAAAAGGATAACATTCGGAGCAGCGTAAGGGTCTATCCTAGGCCCAGACCTCTGGAACTTGAGCTACGATGGAATCTTCCGAATCGAAATGCCGGATGATACACATCTGGTGGGGTACGCAGATGACATTGCAGCTGTAATAATGGCTCGCAACACCTAAGAGGCCAGGAGAAAATTAAACCAGGTTATGCTAAGGACAAGGGAATGGTTGGAGGCTCATGGGCTCCAACTCGCCACCAAAAAGCCGGAGGTTATACTGCTTACTAAGCTACACATACCATTAGAACTGGAGCTGCCAGTATACAACAGCATACTTACAACAAAGAAGGTAGTCAAGTACCTCGGCGTAAGAGTTGACCCAAAATTGACATTCTGGGCTCAATTACAACATGCAGTAACAAAAGCAGCCAAGATTACTGGCATGCTTAGCAAGCTCATGGCAAACATCGGTGGACCATGGCAAGGTAAACGGAAACTTCTAATGGCGACAACAAACTCGATACTGCTCTACGGCAGTGAGATATGGGCAGGAACTCTAGAGGCGAAATATCGGCAAAGGACGCTACTGTCAGTGCAACGAACTGCTGCGCTCAGAGTTGCATGTGCGTACCGCACAGTCTCGGAAGCGGCTGTGCTAGTAATAAGTGGGGTTATCCCCATTGACCTACTAGCCAGCGAACGTAAAATGGTCTGGGAGGCAAAAAAGGAGGGAAACCTGATAATAAGTTTTGCAGACGCATGGCAGGAAACCCTCTCTAAGTGGCAGGACAGGTATCGCTCAGAAGTCAGCGGCAGGTGGACAAAAAGACTGATCTGGAATGCAGTTGCAAGTTTTACTGAGAACGTTCTCAGAAAAAAGAAGTGGCACCTGGACGCAGGTATATGATTTAAGGACAAATCAAGGGACCTACCCCGAAGCAATGCTAACGCAGTCCCAGGGTAGGAGGGCTGGAGGTCAAAGGTTGTGGGTTTTGGTGAAGTGACACACTCTGAAGCTATGACGGTAGCTTTAGGATAGTGAATTGCATAGATATTGCAGTACATTTACCACAACCTTCCCCACGAAAAAAAAAAAAAAAATATTATATTATATTATATTATATTATATTATATTATATTATATTATATTATATTATATTATATTATATTATATTATATTATATTATATTATATTATATTATATTATATTATATTATATTATATTATATTATATTATATTATATTATATTATATTATATTATATTATATTATATTATATTATATTATATTATATTATATTATATATTATATTATGTTATATTATATTATAATTTTTTATAGTTTCTTAAAGTTATTTTGTTGAAAAAATATGTTTTTTGACTTTATATAGTGCCACTTTGATAGGAAACTTCACTCTCTACAAAAAATCTGATAATCAGTATATGGGTCATTATACCTCGCTTTTACATTCAAAATTTAGATTTCCCAAAATCAATTTTTTTCCAATACTTTGTCTAAAAATATCCGATACGTTTTGTATGATTTTTCGAAAATCACGAAATTTAAAAATACATGAATTTTCGGACGCTTGTGTTTCATACAGGGTGGGAGCAATTGTTAAAAATTGATTTAAACATTTAAATTGTTTATAACAATATTAATTTGTTAATAATATTTTAAAAAATTGTCTTTTGAAAGTGAGTCTCCAAGCCAAAAATCGCGAAATTCCCAAAATTTAAGAGAAATAATAGTTTGCCCATTAAAAAAAAATACGTTTTCGATAGAAATTTTGACGTAGAATGCGATGGTCACATTAAAAATTTGATACAGGGTGGGAGAAATTCTTAAAAATCAATTTAAACAATTTAATTGTTTATAACAATATTAATTTGTTAATAATTTTACAACAAAAATATTTTTTTATTAAAGATAATTTTCTTAGCTTTAAAATGACAATAAAATCAAGGTTTAACAGAACCGCAGTTATGAATTTTTGAAAGTGAGCTTCCAACCCACAAATCACGAAATTCTCAAATTTGAATTCGCTCTATTTTGAAAAAAAAATTTTTTTTTAAAAAATCCTCGAATACGTATCTCTTCTTTTTCGATACAGAACCCTTAAAAAAAATTTCAGCCAAATCAAAAATACGTCGTCCGAAAAGTGTTCGATTTGTAGAAGACCGTCCCATATATGTACATACATACGCACCTGCTCAAAATAATAGGTACGCCCCAGAGTTAAAAATTCAACTCAACGGAAAAACTTTTTATTCAAAATATTTAAGAAAACAAAAATGCAAATATCTTCGTAGCCTTTATATATATAAAAAAAATTAGAAATTCTTTAAGAATTACCATAAGGTACGAAAGTTGAGGTCAATGAATACTATTTGCTCAATATTTGCCTGCTCAAAGTAATAGGTACACCGGAAAGATATACTGTAAAACAAAAGAAAATGTTTTAGATATGAACTTTTTTGCTTACACTTTCATTATTTAGTGTATCCATCTTTATTTTGGATAACTTTCGCAACTCTTCTTGGGATACTTTCGATTAGAGGCAGGCAGGTTTCCTTGGGTATCTCATACCATATTTCTTGGACACAGTCCCACAATCGCTCCGTATTCGTGAAATTTTTTTTTTGCTTTTTTCTTCTTTAAGGCCCCCTACAGGTTTTCTATCTGCTTTAAGTCCTGTGACTGACACGACCAGCTAAACGCGTCGACTTTATTGTCCTCAAAACATTTTTTCACAAACACAAGAGGTTTTGGGTTATTTCTTGCTGATAGATCCAAAGCAAGGACATGTTTTCCTCAGAATAGGGCAGTATTGCGTTTTCGAGTATACTTTTGTATTCGGCTGCTGTCATTTTACTCGTTGTCCGGAATATAGGACCTATCCCATATTAAGGAAAACACTACCACACCATAATATTTCCCCCACCGTGTTTAAGTTTCTTTTTGTGAATCTGACGTGAAACTCTTTGCTTTTAGGCAGTCGCTCATTCTTTTCTGAATCATTTCCATATAAATTAATCTTAGTTTCATTTCTCCTTAAGATATTACGCCACTTTTTCTGCCGTTCAGGTCATGACCAATTTTCATGATCCCTTGCAAAATTTAGCCTCATGCTCAATTTTTTTTTCCGTAGCAAAGGAACTTCTTTAGCTATGCGCCCAGCTAGGTTTACCTTTAATAAACGTCATCGAATTATTTGAGCGGCAACCGCGTTCCCAATTTCTGCTAAAATTGTCTTTGAAGATTTAAATATGCCTTTTTTTCGATACTTTCAATATGATGATCATCTGTTGGAGCGGTTTTTGATGGTCTACCACGAATTTCTTTTTGCGGTTTATCTTTAAATACATTTCTCGCAAAATTGTGAGATATATTCAGTAACCTGGAAGCTGAATCGAAGAGATTTTCTTTTTTTTATGTTTAAAGCCAGTCTGTATTCCTCAGCAGATCAATTTGACTTACGACCTATCTCAACTAAAATTTTTTGCTGTCAATTCACTGCATTTTAAACTTTAATTATAGAAAACTCACCGTTCTTCTAAGGAAAGCTCAAAAAAAATTAAAAAAAAAAATTATCAAATAAAAATTTGAACCAACTTGCAGGTGTACCTATTATTTTGAGCAGGCAAAATTTCAAACTATACACAGTAAGTAGAAACGTTCAGAACTTAGGGGAATTACATGATTTGTTTTACTGAAGATCGTGCTACCAAATTGTGTTATTCACGTTACCACTACGATTTTTCCTCTATATTTCCAAAATATTTTTAAAATTGAGTTTAAACTAAAAACTGAGAAGTATACCTATTATTTTGAGCAGGTGTGTATATCACGATTTTGCAAATTTATTTTTTTTTTTAAATATCCACATGAAATTTCGATAATTAGCTGAATTTTGTCAAAACTACTCATACTTGAAGTATATTATCTCCAGTTGTACTGATCCGATCAATGTCGGATTTTTTATGTTTAATAGTCTAAGATAACGTTAGCTTTCCCAGTAAATAAAAAAAAATTTTATTTTGTCAACAAATGAAAAATAATAATTTAATTGTTTAAATAGTTTTAACATGCTGTCCCCCAACTGAAAAAAATAACATTTTGTTCCTTATTTTTTTATCTACAAAACCCATTTTACAAAAAAGTGGAGTGTCTATCTGTATATTGTGTTCCAGTTAAAATTTGGCATCCTGTAAGTATGTGGTCTATTGTTTCACGCTGTAATAAACATTTTCTGCATATATCTGTTGTAATGTGTGGGTCCTTTACTATGTATTTTCTCGTAGATATAACTTGACCCTGTATGGCTATAATAAATTTTTCAGTTTCAGGTTGTAAATGCCCTCTACAGAGCCATGTGTATGTATTCTGTTTATCTATATTTTCATCCTGTATAATATGTGGGTGTTAACCATGAAGTCGTTTTTGCATTGTTATATGAGGGTTGTTAAGATTAAGTGGTGTATCGACTAGTACTATTGCGTGGTGTAATTCTGTGTTGTCTGCTTGAAAATAGTTTCTGAGGTTTATTATCTGTTTCATATGGAGATTTTTGATATCTATTAGGCCTCTGCCACCTTCTAACCTCGGTAAAGAGACCCTTTCGTTGCATGAGTTTGGGTGTAATTTCCGGTATTTTATTAGTGTCGTTCTTGTAGCTTTTTCAAGGTTTTGTAGAACGGTTATTGACAATTTTACTATACCAAACGAGTACGTAAGTATGGGGATTGCATATGTGTTTATTGCTTTGAAAAGGTTTTTGGAATTTAGATATGTTTTTAAAATATTGTTGAGGCGTTTATTGTATTGAGTTCGTAAGTGTTTTTTTATTTTTGTATGGACTATTTTTAATTTGTATGTAACCTAGGTATTTATTAGCCCTATTATCGTTTGCGAGACGCCTGAAAAATTAAGCGACTCGCGTAAATTGAAATTACGGTTAGCGAGTCGCCCTGTTGTTTCGCCTCAAATGTCAAAATAGCGCGAATGTCAAAAATTTTCATATTGCTGTTAGCGAGTCGCCTAACTTTCATTCGCCAAATATGTCAAAATCAGGCGAATAAAATTTGTGCGTGACAAAAGTTTTTGAAAAATTTATTTATTATTATATATTTTAGAATTGATATCGTAGATAACATTATTTCAGTTGACATATATAATAACTTCATCATACTATCATATATATAACTATACCGAATTCCATTTAAATATCTGATGTTACTTCTTCTGTTATTTTAATTAATTTTTTCTGTTGGCTTTTTGTAGAAGCATACATATACACATTTTTATATCATCCATATATAGTAAATGCTTGATTGAATGTTTGCTCTATTAATTTGGATGTTGAATTGTTATTTAGTGTGTTAGAAAGTGGGCTGAGTGAATCACTCTGGAAAATTCCCTTTTTTATTGTTAGTTTACCAGTTTCTATGTGATGATTATTTGTGTTAAGATAAATTGTGGTTTTCTAGGATTTTAATATTGTGTTTTAAAAGATTTGTAGATGTGGATGTATCTTGTAGATTTGTAGTATATGCATAAGCATACTAACTGTACTTATTTATTAAGTACAGTACTTATTTTCAGGTTCCGGTACTTATTTTTCAAAGCGAACTTAATTTGTACTTATTTTGGCCGAAAGCCGAAATCTGTTTTTCAAAATAATAATAATTATAGCTGGTCCGATGGTTGCGAAATAGTTGTATTGTATATCCTTTATTTAGTATTTAGAAATGTCAAACCTATTTCTTAAATATCTTGGTCACACATGCTTCGTATTTCTATTCATAAAATGGTAATGGCGTCGCAACGCCGTAAGTGTATTTTTAATTCGGATCTTCAGAAAAAATATCCGCAAATAAAAAAGGAAGAACAGAAAGTGATATACACAAAAACGAAAACCCCAATTGACAAACAACAATCAGACGTAATTTACAAAATAAAATGTAAAGGGGAAATGTGCAATAAAATATATAGAGGAACAGCAAAAAGATCGTTGGGAACTCGGGTGAAGGAACATGAAATGGACATAAAAAACAAAAAAAAATACCGCGCTCTCTCAACATGTAAAAGACACTGGACACACAGCTGATTTTGACAATGTCGAAATTATAGACAGAGAAAAGAACTACAGCATAAGAATGACGCTGGAGAGTCTCTACATTCAACAACACATAAACACACTGTAAACAGAAAAGAAGACGTGGATAATATAAGCGCGAATTATTGCTTAGCGCTGACCTAGAAAAAATGTCAAACTCTGTATATTTATTTATTTTGCTTTGTACGTTTAAAAACTTATTGTTGTCTCGTTCATATGTTAAATGTTAAAAATAATGATATGTTACATATGTTAAGATTAAGTTTGCATAATAGTTTTAAATAAGGTTTCATGTAAAAATACTGCATGTCAGTTTTGAAAACTAGCCCTGAAGATGCAGTCAAAAAATATGCCAAAAGTCAAAATGAAAAATTTGAGAAATTTTATAAAAACTATGTTTCAGCTTAGAGACAAGGATATGACACATATGCATCCTAAATATTATGTTTCTAGCACATGCCGATGCAGAGTTATAGGGCTCTAAAGTTGACCCTTTTTGAATTTTAATTTTTTTTTATTTCGATAACGACTAATACTTTTGTAAATTTATAAATGAAGGACTTTTAAAAAAAAAAAAATTATTATTGGAAGTGTACTAGAAATGTTCAGGGATACTTTAATACGTTACATTATATCATTTGGCTTGTTATCCTTGCAGTAAACAGAATCACAAAAAAAAATTGGAAACATTTTTTAAAACGATTTTTTTTTTTTTAAATTCGCAAATATATAACCGAGATATTTTGCAATCTTAGAGTAGAAATATTGGACTGTATGAAAAATTTAATAAGAGAAATATATAATTGCGAATCTTGAAACAAAATGGATTTTTTCGATATCCCATGTGATTTTTTTTAATAAATTTTTATTTTACTACCGTAAAAATGGAAAAGTTATTCATGAAACTGTAGAAAAATAGAGATTGGAATGACATACTAGATTTAAAATACCATGGAAAGCAATCCTGAAACTGAAATATACTTTGTCCTGAAGGAAATGCAGTACGATGTAACTGATGTCTTTAAAAGCACTACTCTTGCCCAATTGTAAAACATTATTAACAAATATATGCCCAATATCAATAGTTAACTGAACTATTTTGAAAAATCCTCAAAATGTTATTTATATGATGGAACTTACAAGGAACTCAATAATATAAAATCATTCGCAGAAAGACCATTAAAAATCGATTATTTATCGATTGGTATTTCAGTGATTAGTTTGCTATATATTTCATATATCTTACCAGTTAAGACATGGCGAAAAATGATGAAGTTCAAGAAAAAACAGGTGTGATAAAGAAAGAATTTAAAGGGAGCTCAAAATCAAAATGTCGTTAATAAGAAATAAGCCTAAGTCAGGTTATGGTTTGGTAATGTCACAAGAAAATGCCTAATGAATGCTTCAGGAGAAAACAATCAAAAAAAAAATAATATTAATTAATATTAATATTAAATAGGCTTTTTGCTTCTTAAGATCCTTTGGTAACATGCATGCGTGTTGTTCCCATCATACATATAAAGTAATTTGATCTAAAAGATCTTGAAATTACAAAAAAAGACCTCAAGAAATATTTTAGGAAACGGTAATTTTTGTTATTAATTTGTGTATTTTTTACATTTTCTATTATTCTTACAGAATAAACCAGATGATAATCACTTTCCTTCTTAAAGTCATTATATACATGTTCATAAAGCATTCACATTCAGACGTTCTTTTCAATTTGTTAATTTATAATAATGAAATTTTTTATATAAATTTAACAAATATTTAGTTTTTCTTGGTAAAATAGGTATTTTATGATAACTGTTTTACCCATAAATGCTAATTTGACAGTTTTATTGTATTTAATTTAACTTATTCATAGTTAAATTTGTATTAAAAAAAAGTGTTCATAACCCTTACTTGTTTTCTTGGGCATTCATTTATTCATTGAATATCAAAATATTACCGGACGGAACCGAATAACATTTTTCTATTAAGAGTAATAAAATACTAGAAACTCATTTCTTAAATTTTACGATTATAGATTATAACCATAGGTTAATATTACATGAACAAGTTTTTCTACTTAAAAAAGGATGTGAATCCTTCGACCAAATCACCTCATTTTTGAACTCCTCCTTAGACATCAGTTGAAATTGCCGTAAAGTTTTATTTAAATTGCATAAATAGTTTCGGAGTTATTGATTTTTGACCGTAAATTTCAAATTCGAACCCACTGTGCGGAGATCTGCAATAGACCTAACTTTTGCCCACACCTCGATTGCGCGTCATATCACTTGGAGGGTAAGCGACATTTACACACAAAGTGACCACCGCGCCATAGTAATTGAGCTGCAGATGTCTAGCAGACAACAGATAAACATGGTATACACCAGAGGCTGGAAACAGCGACTCTTCGACAAAGACGTTTTTCTTCATGTGTGGGGGGACAGCGACGCGATTAGTGGCGGCTTGATAAAATTTAAGAAAAACTCGAAAATTTTATTTATTTATTTTTTTAATTTTTTACAATAAAAAAATTTTTGTCAGTTAACAGCCTTAATAAAATTATGTTTTTTGGAGTCTACTAATCAACCTGATTACGATTTTGTCAATAAAATTACTTTATCTGTTCAATACAGAATTTTTCTCTCTTGAATATCTCGAAATCAGGTTCGTATCAGTTAACTGGTTGTTGCAATTTGCCACAGATATATTTAAATTTAATTGAACTACTAAAGCAAACAACAATCTTTTAGCTGAATATCTCAAAATTGGCGAGATAGTTTCATCAAAATCAATACCTGGCTTTTGAGAAAATCCTTTTGCAACTAATCTTGCTCTATAGCGAATACCATTATCTGCATAAATTTTTTTCTTCAGGACCCATTTACATTAAACTATAGTACCACCTGCAGGAACATCAACTAGATCCCAAGCTTCACTCTCTTCAAACGACTTGAGTTTATCTTCCATGGCCTGCTCCCACTCCAAACTTTCTGGACCATTCAATGATTCGTTGAGCAAAAGTTCACCATGAGCATCTTCTTGAATACTTGGCACGCAAACATTGCAAACGCCATTTTGATCAGGTTTCTTACGAATACGACTTGATGGAGTTGTTACTGTAGAAACTTCGTTTGGTAAATCAAACTTTTGCTGCATCATTTTACCATCAGCTTCGGAGTCTGGTATCGATTTATTTGTTTCCTTTAGTTGTTGAAAACTATATCTCAACTTTAGCTCTTTCGTATTAGCTGCGGAATATGTTAGCTGTTGCTCTTCTATATCTTCTTATTGTCACTAATATTTACGTTCAAGACATCTTTTTTAATCCACTCCTCAATCACAATAATATCTCAGCTTGTTGTTAAAGGGTTATTATTGGGATTGTATACTCTTTAACCTTTGGTGTTATCGGAATAGCCAACAAGGATACATTGGTTCGCCTTTTTATTCCATTTTAATCTGTTTTGTTTTGGTACGTGCATCATAACATTACTTCCAAAAATACGTAGGCTTTCTACCAGACCACATCTCGAATGCCATTTTTCCATTTAATCTGGCTGCTATCAACCTATTTCTCATATAAACTACCGTACTTACAGCCTCTGACTTAAATTTACCACTTAAGAAAACTGCACTAAAAGCATTTGACTCTTTATTTTTACCAAAATGTTTGCAATGGTTTTTGTAGTGACCGTATTGTTTACATCTGTAACATTTGACATTCTTCTTGGACGTTTCTGTCATATTGGTCTCTCGAAATTTTTTAACAAGAAAATAATTAGGTATGTTTGTTTGCTTTCCCACTAACAATTGTCCTGTAACGAAGTTTGAGAGCCGAAGAAAGTATTTGCTCTAAAAGAAAAAAGTTTCCACAAAAATAAACAAACGCAATCTGTAAAAATTCGTACAAACTGACAAAATATTGAAGTTTTTCAAAACAATTTATTATTTTATTTATGAAAAAATATTTTCAAGTGTCAAAATCATGTTTTTCTTTTTGATAAATATTTGCTAGTAAAATTTTATGTAGTAAAAACTATCAAGCTCTCTCGCCACAAACTGTTACTTTATTCTCACACTGCCTCTATCGTTATTGGAAATTTTTTGTTAACAAACGCAATCCAATAATAATTATTACAAATTCGTACAAGCCTTCAGTAAACAAACAGACCTATTTAGGTATTGAAAAATATTTGATTGTGACGAAGTGAAACCTTTTTATTTGCCGAGTTTGTTGTTTTTTTTTAATAAATTGGGACATTACTGAACACTATTTTTAAAAAAAAAAAATTATACGTTAGTTGAATCCTATTCAAAATTTTTCCCTGCAAATTTTTTTTAAATCAAAACAAATATCAATAATTTTTTCCCAATGATTAAATTTGCGGCATTAAGCGCAGAATAAATTAAAGGTTTTAGTAGAGGATACGAATAAGGGGCGACCTTCACTCATCTGTTTAATGAATGAAATGCATTTTATATCAAATGTAACATGTAAAGTAATATATCGCGGATGGGTTGCCTGAAAAATTTCAGTCCAGTATATATTTTTTAAAAATGGTTTTTTTTCTTAAGATTGAACCGGTTTATTTAGATCGCCCCTTACTCGTATTTTAGACTATTTCTTTAGGGAATATTAAAAAATAATTTTCAAGAAAAAAGTAAAAATATTTTTCAATTCGAAAATATTTTTTTTTGCAAAAAAAATATTTTTTTTTGCAAAAAAAATATTTTTTTTTTGAAAAAGTACACGTAAATACCTATAAGCATAGGTATAACAATTATTTATTCATAAAGTTCATAAAGTCAGCTATAAGTTTTCGAAAAAAAAAAACACTTTTTCTGGAAAAGTACAAAAATCGTGAACTTCTTGCCCCTTATTTCAACCACAAATAGTACTAGGGCAAAAACCTTACGTAGTTTTATTGCTGGACATTGATACTACAATAATGCAAAATTTCAGCCAAATCGGTGCCATACATTTTTTCACCTGGAGTTTTGGTATGTTTTAAAAGTGTTTTATATGTGAAACTAGCTTTCTCAGCAGACGTTCTGCCTTTTTCGGTAGTTGTTCCGGATGTCATGAACTCATGCGATGGAATGTATAAGCGAAACAGACCATTTTTCCAGTGAAACTTATTTTGCCAGGACTTTTTATATCAAGTCCCATTCATCTGCGTCCAGTACTTCATGAGATATGAATAGTTTGATTTTGGAGGGTGTGTCACTGCCCATTTTTCTAAACCAAACTTTGCAAAAACCTTCCGTGGCCCACATACAAAAGTATGTGCCTCTAAATAGAACAGCCACGTGGTGTACATTCCATGTGAATCAATTAAGTGGTCTTTGTGAAAATGCTATTTTTAAAATATGTTTGTATGAGGGCCACCCTAAATATGCACCTTACATAAAAAAGCTTAATATAAAAGACACCTGGTGTAAATTCCATGTGAATCGTTTGACCGGTCTTTGTGAAAATGATATTTTAAAATTATGTTTGTATGAGGGCCACCCTAAATATCCACCATAAGCAAAAGTTTTGTAACTTTAAATATGCCTCTTACTATAAAAGCCACGTGGTGTAAATTCCATGTGAATCAACTAAGCGGTCTCTGTGAAAATTCTATTTTTAAAATATTTTTGTATGAGGGCCACCCCAAATTGCCCATATAGGGGTATGATTTGTGAATCTAAACCATCCAGGACGCCACCCAAACGCATACAAAAAGATTCATTCAAATCGGCCCAGCCGTTTAGGAGGAGTTCAGTGACATACACACGTACAGTAGAATTATATATATAAAGATATGCTGATTTTTTGAAAATTAGACCCTAAAAAGTTATAATTGAGAAATTTCGCAAGCTTTAACAATAAAAAAAAAAATATATCCATGGATTTCTTAAATTTTGTTATATATTGTGTAATATGTCAAGAAAACATTCCACTTGTTGTTAAGAAACAGTATAAATTGCCTTGGCACACAAAACGGCTAAAGCGACTAAAGAATCTAAGAAACAAATTTTTCGCAAATTTAAAAAAACTAATGTAATAATATATTTTGATACTTACAAAAAGTATTCTAAAGATTTCAATTGTTTAGATAAATTCTTATACAGAAATCATATTTTAAAATTCCAGCTTCATTATTTTTTAATGATAAAATTGCGAATACCGCAAAAGATGTATCGAACCTCTTTGCTGATTTCTTTAGCTCTAATTTTACATTGGAAACTGCTTCTTTTGTAAGCGGTTCCTTTAATATAGAATCGTCCCTTAATTTTGGGTCTTTAACTCTTGATTCTGATGACGTTACCAGAGGTATTGAACGACTTAAATCGTCTACCCAAACAGACATTGATGGGTTTTCGGCAATTTTGCTCAAAAAATGTTCTTCTCTTGTTTATCCTTTGAAAGCTATTTTTAATAAATCTTTGTCTTCAGGAGTCTTCATAAATGATTGGAAAACTGCTTTTATTACTCCCATCTTCAAGAGTGGTAATAAAAATGATGTGAGTAATTATAGACCCATTTCCAAACTAACGACAATCTCTAAACTCTTTGAGTGTATCATCAAGGACAAGTTGTTCTATGCCGTCAAAAATTTAATCATACCCAATCAACATGGATTTGTATCTGGGCGTTCTACAGTTTCCAATCTTGCGGTTTTCACCGAAGATTGTATTTCTGCGTTTCAGAAAGGTTTCCAAGTTGATGCTATTTACACTGACCTATCTAAAGCTTTTGATACGGTCTCTCATAAAATCCTATTAAAAAAACTAAATTGCTTGGGCTTTCATTCCGTTTTTTTGGAGTGGATCAAATCCTATCTAAGCAATCGCAGGTGTGTGGTTGTTGTTGATAATGTACTGTCTAATTCCTTTGTTGCATCCTCGGGTGTACCACAAGGTAGTATTTTGGGGCCTTTATTTTTTGTCTTATTTGTCAATGACATAAGTAGTTGTTTTTCTTTTGTCAAATTTTTACTGTATGCAGACGATTTGAAAATTTGTTCCGTAATAAAAAATCAGCAAGATGCTCGAAAGCTTCAGTTAGAAATTGATAAAGTTCATTCTTGATGTTGTAGTAATCTACTAACCTTAAATATTAACAAATGCTTCCATATAGCTTTTTCTAAGGGGCACACTGTCATTCAAACTTCCTACCACATTGCCAACTCCTACTTAAAATCAGTCAAGGAAATTAAAGATTTGGGTGTAATTTTTGACTCCAAGTTTACTTTTAACAACCATATTAATTATACAATATCTAAAGCTTATGCCATGCTTGCCTTTATCAGACGTAACAGTAGTGAGTTCTCTGACCCATACTCCCTTAAACTCCTTTATACTTCGTTTGTCCGTTCTAAGCTGGAATATGCGTCTTTCATTTGGAGGCCTTATCACGCTTGCCATATGAATCGTATAGAACGCATTCAGAAAGTTTTTATTCGCTTTGCACTTAACGATCCATTTCCCTCATATCATTCACGTTGCATGCTAATAAATTTGAAAACATTACAAAACAGGCGAACTATACTTTCATTAGCCTTTGTTTTTGACATCATCCGAGGTGGGGTTGATTGTCCTTCCCTTTTAGAAAAGATCCCGTTCAATGTCCCAGCAAGAGCTCTTCGAAATTTCGATGCATTTTTTGTTGGCTGTGTTAGAACGAACTACGCACTAAATGCTCCGTTTATGAGAGCATTAATTGAATTTAATAATATTTCTAGCTTAGTTGTAGTTGATTTTTCTGCTACAAAAATCTCATTTATGAAATTGATGAACTCTGTATATAATTAGTTATTATTTAAATATCAACATTCTAGTTTTAATTTTACTCATTCATCTCATTAGTCTGTAAGGATACTGTATTCATAGACTAAATATATATAAATAAATAAATAAATAAATAAAAAGTATGGTTAACCAAAATGCAAAGTTCAAGTAGCAGTTTTTACAACTATGTATTTTTTTATGAATTTTTTTCGATTGCAATATTTGAAGAAAAAAATATTTTCATATCTTCACATTTGCAATGCACGGTTCGCTTGAATAAGATCAAGATCGATAAAGAGATTTCAAATACATAATCCGCGAAATCGGATTTGCTCATTTACTCTTTTGATGGCCATTTTAAGGTTAGCACTTTGACCGACACAGTTCGTTTCAAGCAAAGTCAAGATCGGTAAAAATTGTTAACCAAATCTAACAATGCACAATTATTATTTAGTATTCGGAGATTCCAAAAACATGAACCGTAAAATCGTACCTTGTCATCAAAAAAAAAAAATGTTTGGCCTTAAAACTAGTGAAAATATTTTAAACTAGCAAATCCCGGCGCGCGTTGCTACGCCTCAACAAATAAAATGTAGTGTTTTTTTTTTTAAGTTGGACTAAATAAGAAAAAGTTTTTTTATTGAAATTTTATCTTAATGCGAGTGGATAAAAATGTTTTTGGTTTTTTCATTTGATGCATAAATGAACAACTAATGGTGGGAATCATTGGAATGCGTGAAATCAGCACCTTTGAATGAGTTTAATTTGGTTATAGTCCTTCTCTTCTATATATGTACAGAGTCTCATTCATCTGTGTCAAAAAGTTGCAGAGATATAAAAAATTATCTCATTTTGGAGGAGTGGAATAAGCCATTTTTTCATTGAATCTTACTTCTTTCTTTCTTCTCCAAGTTTCATTTATCTGCGTTACATAGTTTATGAGATATGATGAACTTAATTGTGCTCTTACATGGGAGAGCGTGGCATTGCCCAGTTTTCCAAACCAAACTATGATAAAAATATATACTAAATCTCATTCATTTGCGTCAAAGAGTTGCAGAGATGTAAAAATAGTTGAATTTTTCTCATATGGAGGCTTGGCACCGCCCATTTTTTCATTAAATCTTACTTTTGCCTCTCTTTTATACATACACACCAAGTTTCATTTATCTGCGTCACATAGTTTATGAGATATAATGAATTTAATTGTACTCTTATATGGGAGAGCGTGGCATTCCCTCCTTTCCAATCCCAACTATGATAAAAATATGTACCAAATCTCACTTATCTGCGTCAAATAGTTGCAGATGTAAAAAAGTGTTTTTTTCCCATATGGAGGCGTGGCACTGCCCATTTTTTCATTTAATAATACTTTAGCCTCTCTTTTATACACACACACCAAGTTTTATCTGTGCCACACAGTTTAACTTAACCAAATTTCACTGCCCATTTTTTCATTTAATATTACTTTTGCCTCTCTTTTATACACACACACCAAGTTTCATTTATCTGTGCCACACAGTTTAACTTAACCAAATTTTACAAACTATAATAAACATACAGCTATGGATATATAAATGGCACATTTTTTTATATTTTCTTTGTTATGCTACAGTATCGTAAATAATATTAACAAACAACAAGGGTTAGGTTTTTTGCATAGATATATCCTTCATATTTAATAATAATACGAACTTAGCAAAAGAAAAAAATTTATCACAATGTAAAAAAATCGATGAAATTAGCTGGACACATAAACGGCACAATCTGGAGAAAAAGAGAAAATATCGTGTTAAAATTGCATTTGTTGAATTTTTGGTATGCAAAAACATTTAAATCATTGACATCTTGTGCTGTAGCCTCTGTTTTTGATGACAGCTTCACTCGTGCGACCTACACTCTCCATACTTTTCCGCATTTTGTTTTGGATATGGCATACCAATCTTTCTCTGCGGCAGACCAAAGGTCGTCCATATTTGTATTATTTTTTTTTTACGATTTCTTCCTTGACTTCGTTCTACAGGTTCTCTATTGGATTTAGGTCAGGGCTCCGGGCTGAAAAATCAAAAAAAAAAATCTTTTTTTTTTGGACAAAACCCATTATTTACTACTTTGGAGAAGTGCTTAGTGTCATTATACTGCAAAAATGTCCACTTAATTGGCATGAAATGGAGTGCATATGGTTCCATATGGTTTGTCAATGTGCCCAAACATTGAAACTTGTCCATTTCCTCATTGATTTTTATAAGCGGGTTTACACCATGCCAACAAAATTCATTACAGACCATAATGCTTTCACACCAGTGTCTTGCCATCTTCTGGGTGGAACAAGCATTGTACTCTTGCCATTTAGGACAATGAACAAAGGTTTTACTATCTGATCTCATGCTATTGATATTCGTTTTGTCACTCCACAACACGTTTTTCCCAAAAATTTTATTTTTCTAGACGGTAAAACACGAGTGTGAAAACAGTATGGTCTGCAGTGTATTTTGTTGGCATGGTGTAGGTTCGCTTATAAAAATAAATGACAAAATGGACAAGTTTCAATATTTGGACACATTGACAAACTATATGGAACCACATGCACTTCATTCCATGCCAATTAAGTGGACATTTTTGCCATATAATGACACTAAACACTCCTCCAAAGTAGGAAATAAATGGTTTTGTGCGGAAAAGATCGACGTTTTGGATTGACCAGCACGGAGCCCTGACTTAATTTCAATAGAGAACCTGTAGAACGAAGTCAAGGTTGAAATCGTAAAAAAAAATTATACAAATATGGCCGATATTTGATCTGCCGCACAAAAAGATTAGTATGTCATATCCAAAACAAAACGCGAAAAATTGTGGAGAGTGTGGGTCGCACGTGTAAAGCTATCATCAAAAACAAAGCCTACAGCACAAGATCTCAATGATCTAAAATGTTTTTGCATACCAAAAAGTCAACAAATTCAATTTGAACACGATATTTTCTCTTTTTCTCCAGATTATGCCATTTATGTGTCCCGCTCATTTCATCAGTTTTTTTTAAATTTTGATAAATTTATTTTTTTTTGCTAGTGGATTATAAGTGAAGTTCGTATTATTATTAAATATGAAGGATATATCTTTGCAAAAAACCAAACAGTTGCTGTTTGTT
Source organism: Meiosimyza platycephala (assembly GCA_963662105.1). Taxonomy (NCBI): domain Eukaryota; kingdom Metazoa; phylum Arthropoda; class Insecta; order Diptera; family Lauxaniidae; genus Meiosimyza; species Meiosimyza platycephala. The sequence continues at coordinate 45,277,027 of OY759210.1, read as the reverse complement.
AATAATATTTACGATACTGTATCATTAGAAAGAAAATATAAAAAAATGTGCCATTTATATATCCACAGCTGTATGTACCAAATCTCATTTATCTGCGTCAAATAGCCGCTGAGGCGTAAAAAAGTTGATTTTTTCTGATATGGAGGTGTGGCACCTTCCACTTTTCATTAAATCTTATTTATGTCTCTACTTTTTATGTATGTACCAAGTTTCATTCATCTGCATCAAATAGTTGATAAGATATGATGAATTTTATTTTTCTTTTATATGGGGAGGCGTGGCATTGCCCATTTTATCCAAACCAAACTATGCTACGAACCTTCCCCGTACCATGAGAAACATATGTGCCGAGTCGTTCGGCGATCGGTTGAACGGTTTAGGAGCCCTACATTGAGCTTTATATACATTAGGGCTGTTCAGAAAAAAATTTTTTTTCGAATTTGTTGATGATTCTTTGGAATCACGTTCTACATCATGGAAGAACATCACATGAATTTTTTCAGATTTTTAAATGCATTTTTTAAGGTGTCTCAAAGCAAAAATATATTTTTATTATTATTATTGTTAGAATTAATTATAAAATGTTGTCAAACCATTTGAAAAAGTGGTTCTAGAGTAACTTAAAAACATTCATTTTGTTTGTTTTTTAATGAACTTTAAAACCTACGTTCTAATATTGACAAAAAAAAAAAATTTAACCCTCTTAAATAACGAAAAACTGCTTTAAAAAGGCGAAATTTAACGGTTTTTTAAAGAAAAAAGTCATCGTGCTTTAAATAAAATTAGCTTTTTTTAATATACAAGATCTCATTCGAAAGAGCTCTCAAAAACCTTTAAAACAGGACATGGTAAGACTTTTTTGGTCTAGCAGGCTCGATGATATAACGTTTAAAACATAGTGATGAAGCTTTTTTTTCCAAAACGAGCGGGTCGGTTATAGATTTAATCGTTGTGTGTTGTGTTTCATATTCATCTTTAAATGAATACTTACCTTATAGCTGACATTAAAATCTACAATTTAAAATTTTGTAGAACCTTTTAGGCCATTTCGCAACAAATTTACAGCAGTTTTAAATTTGAGAAAAATATCAAGTATGAAAATCTAGCTCTCGCTCTTAACAAAAATGATAAAATAATTTTTCATTCTATCTCTTATAGTTTTTGAGATATTTCGTTTCAAAAAATGTTCAAAAACGTCAAAAAATACAAAGTGTGCGTTTAATAAAAGAATGACCGATATATAGATTATAAACAAAACAATAAATAAAAAAACTTTTATATTTGTTGTGATATTCACCATTTTTCATGAAAAAAAAAAATTTACAAACTCTTTTGGGCCTAAAAACTTATGAAAAATAATTTGTACAAAGCCCACAAAAAAAACAAAATAAAAAGATTTAAATTTTTAATGACTTATTCACAATTTTTCCTAGAACGCATTTTTATCAATATTATCGGTAAAAGCGTTTACCTTAAAATGGCCATAAAACGAGTAAGTGATTAGGTACGATTTTGCGGATCATGTTTTTGGAATCTCCGAACACTAAATAATAATTGTGCATTGTCAGATTTGGTTGACAATTTTTACCGATTTTGATCTGGCTTGAAACGAACCATGTCCGCCAAAGTAAAACCTTAAAATGGCCATAAAACGAGTAAATGAGCAGATCCGATTTCGCGGATTATGTATTTGGAATCTCAAGACACTATATAATAATTGTGCATTGTCAGATTTGGTTGACAATTTTATCGATCTTGATCTTGCTTCAAGCAAACCGTGAATGCTTTACATTAATTATATCAATTGTAAAAGCTTATAGTGTGACGGGATGTGCTTAAATTCAGAAGGAAGTTTCCTTCAAGGTAGGTGAGCAGGTAAGGGGTATTTTCCGTCTTCTCATCCCGCTTGGAATGCTTTTCAAAAACAGAAGAGATAAGCTTTCGAAACAATTTTCCTCCTATAACTTGTAAAGTATAGAAGATATCGGACAATTAACCATATCCTATCTTTGCAAGGGTGGTAAGATCAGTCTATAATATGTCCAACACCAGCATCGCTACCCGCACTAATTCTAAATAGAAGTTAGTATATTATCGAAATTTTTTTTTGAAAATTCATTTATTTTGTATAAGAACCCAAAATTATTTGGCCTTATGTCCCCATGTTTTTGGGGATAATATCCGTTCTTACAAGTGGTCATAGTCCCCAAAAAAAAGGGGATTATGACTGAAAAAAAAACCGACCATTGGGGTTATGACCGGGTACCTTGTATGGGAGTTAGATGTGTCCGTGAACTAACTAAAAAACATCGGAACCGAGTCTAGCACTATTATTGCCATTTATGGCCGCCGTTCCATACAAACCTATCCACTGTGTGACATAACTTTGGAAAATATACAATAAACCGGGTCGATTTTTATTAAGCAAAATAAAGTCAGTCAGGCACCGACTGAAAAATTAGAAGGACTCTTAAACACGACATCTACATCATTTTTTTTGTTCCGAGAAAAACCAATGTAGCATTTTTGATTCTCCTGAAGATCCTTTTGGCTAAAAAAGACGTGTTTTTTGCTCGTAACTTTTATTCCTTCACAGAATGGATAACCAAACACACACCATCAAAAAATTTACGCGAATTGGCCTATTTTATTATGAAAATTTATGTGCCGTTTTGTATCAAGAGCAAGCTAACTATTCACGGTAGTCGCCATTTTTACAAATATATGCACGTGACACGCTCGTTGCCAAATTATATTCAGAAAATTATTGAGCCTAGCATCAAACGCAATGCGTACTTCTCACGCGAAATATACAGTAGCCTAGAGTCGCGCCAGTCTTTAATTATGCTCTGTAATAATGGAGCAATAAATGTTGAGTTTTCGTGTCAGAGTGCTTTTCCTAACAAGTTGATGCAGAAGCTGTGGGGATGTTTTTCGTGGTATGGCATCGGGTCTCTAACTAGGGTAGTTGACACTATGGATGCTAGTTACTATGTTGAAAATATACTAGAAGCCGTAATGTTGCCAAACGCTGAAGAGGAAATGCCGAAGGGAGGATCTTTCAGCAACATGATGACCCGAAGCATACCTCAGAGAAAGCAAAGCATTGGTTTCGGACCCATAATATCAATGTTATGAAGTGGCCTGCACAATTGCCGGACCTTAATTCAATAAAGCATCTTTGGATGGAATTTAAGAAAAGAATAAAAGACGCCAGATTCGAAAATTCTGAAGAGTTATGGCAAGCAGCGAAAAATACTTGGGAAAATATATCGCTCTCCAGATGCCAAGACCTGATATTTTCAATGAAGTCCAGGTGTGCCAAAGTAGTCAAAAATCATGAGGGAACCACTTAATATTTAATATAAAAATTGGGTATTGTATATTTTTTATACTTATTTAATTTTTTCGAACAGCTCATTTTGGACTTAATGTAACAATATTGCCATTGAAAAAATGGGGATAGATTTGGTCATCACTGTTTCCATTTTTTAAAACCTTAATATGTGTTTAGTTATTACAATAAAAATCGATATTATAAAATATTATTATTAAAATTTTGTACGCTGATTTAAATGTTTATCTAAGTTGTTCTTATTATTTCGAACACGACTGTAGATCTGTGTTTAGGCCTGTGAAATAAATTTCAAGTTACGATATCTCAGAGAAAAAAAAGATATCGACATAATTAAAAATGAGTTTGAAGGGGAAGAGCAATACTTTCGCATGCCGTAACAAATTTTCATGAGAAATTTAATTCGCGGTGTAATATACTCCCAAATATAAGAAACGGTACCTCTTAGTAAAAAAAGCGCCCGAGGGATTTTATTTTTTTTTGTAGAAAAATGGTCTGTGAGTTACCTCGAATACGTAGCACCATGAATTTTTGAAAGGATGCAACTTGAGGGTTAAAACTTTTTCCAGACAACCGTGTATATTATGAGTTTTATCAATTAAGATATTTCAACAAATATATTCTTAGCAGTCAAAAGATTTAAGTTAATTACATGTAATGAAAAGTTTTAGAGGAGAAAAAGGGAAAAACCTCTATTAGTCCAACTCAATAAAATGAAATTATATTATTTTATATAAATAAATATATAATATATAAAAATTTCAATGTGAATTGTGGAATTACCGATGAGAGAGTAAATTTGTCTTGTCTTCCCTTCATGTTTCCTGAGAATTTGGATTGTTTTGAAAAAATTAGAACAGAGATATACAGAAGAAAAGTAGTGCTGTCCAAAAATAAAAGTTATCGCAATGAAATAGAATTATATATATGTAGCATGGATTTAGGATTCAAAATTTAAATATGTATGGGAACCTTTGGAACAGGAAACGGGCTACGCATACAACGTCGCGGGAAACAACAAGTAAAATATTATATTTATATAAATAATAATGACTTTTACAAACTCGAAATTTAAACCGATATCAAATAGTTTTGTAACAAATTCCAACTAGGACGGCAAAAGTGAACATATGAAAATTTTAGCTATAACATATACTTGCAATATGCTAATAATTACCTCATTTAGCACAGTAGTCTCCAATAGCTCCTCAAGTAATAAGAGTGCGTGTTCTACTTTTCCTTCGCATTTTAATCGCATGGCGCGCATGTACTCAGACTCAGCAATAGCTTCCTAAAAATAATAATAAAACGATTAAGCTGCTTTATTTAAACTTCAATATTTATCAGCTTATATAAAAATAGTAGTTTCTTGTTTATATGTTTAATTTTATAAATGCAAAAGACCTTTTACTAAACCAATAGACTACTTTTAAAATTTAATATTTATCTTTAACAACTTCTTCGATTTTCGAATTACATAGTTGCATTGTAAATTTACACTGTGATAAATATAATATGATATCAAAATAAAGTCAAATTCTTCTTTCTCTTCTTCTTGTGTTCTTTATCACCTCACGGAGCACAGAGCCTCAAATTCATGAAAGACTATAAGTAAGAAGCAATAGGTTTTGAAGAATGTAACCAAACTTAAGATTTTGACTGTCAACAATTTTTATTAATTAATAAACTAGATACGAAAAACATTAAGTGTTAAAAGTTAAATTAAATAGATATGTTACCGGAAAAACTGGTTTTTAGGATAAACTAGTTTTTCATAGGCCAAACTAGTTTATCCGATGCTCCCACTGTGAGCTTTTACAATTGATAAAATTATTTGTTAACCGATGCGAAATATGAAGAAATAAAAATGTTTTTTCCTTCAAATGTTGCAGTAGAAAAATAATCATAAAAAAAAGTTCTGAAAAAAACAGCTGAAATCTTGGATTTTGGTTAACCATACTTTCTCACATTACATATGTATGTATAAAAAAATTTCCGAAATTCGGGGATATACTTTTTGTTTTTTTCTGTCAAAGTTTGCCAATTTTCTCAATTATGACTTTTTAAGCCTTAATTTTAAAAAAATCAGAATAATTCCCACATATTATATAAAAGCTTAAGCAAATATTTTTTGGAAAGTATGATCTATGAACTTCTTGCCCATATGCAATATTGGTATATTTCAATACAAATAAATTAAGAGGAGCATTTCATAAAAATTAGTAGTTTTTGTTTCTTCTAAAACTACATCAGGAAGAACTTGATAAAAAAAAATTGTTAAAAAAAGCAGCTGAATTTTTGTCTTTTAGCTAATCATACTTTTTCACATTACATATAAAAAATTTCCGAAATCCGGGGATATACATTTTTTTCTCTCAAAGTTGCAAATTTTCCACTTTTATCATTTTTCAATATAATTTTTGAAAAATCAGTAAAATTCGTATAAATGCAATAAAATAAAATTAAATTGATTTTTACAAAGTGAAAACAAAGTGCTTTCCGCCAATATGCTACATTATTGCATTTTGTTTCAAACAAGTTAACTAGAGCGCCATATCTAACAATCGCTTTTATAAAAAGTTTCATAGAACATTTTTGGTGTACAAAGTGTTACTTTGACCCCACTGTGTCACTAAACTCAAAACAAATTTAAAACTTTTATAGTTTTTTTTCATTCCCTAAGTATTCTCTGACGATTGCCTTAAAAATTTTTTCAATCCCTAGCACTTTCAAATTCTTCCTATTTATGGCCACAAAAATCCACTGTACGACAGCTAAATCCAACGGAATTATTTTCAGAGTACCCCTTGTGAACTACCCCCGCAACCCCCACCCCCTGTGACAATGGGGTCATTACTGTGGCTAGAAAACTAGGTGTTGGATAAAACTGAATCATGAATAAGAGTTCTATAGTTGTTGCTGAAGCATAAATTTCTATATTTTAATGTTAAGAAATGGGTGGAATAACTCATAGTCGAAAGCCTTAAGTTCTTGAAATATATACAGTGCGGTTCACTTGATTAGACACAGTAATTTTTTTTAAATAAAATTCAGATAGCACCCACTGTAATTGAGTTAAAACATAATTGCTTTCAGAAAATTTAAGAGCAAGATGTACATGTCTAGTATACAAAAATAAAAATATTGTAATTTTCTCAAAATTAACGGTACTTCGTACAAGTATAACTTTTGCAGCTTCAATATGTAGCTTTGTTTTGTGATTCACTTGATTAGACACACTCAGTGTTTTTTCATTAATTGTGCAGTCAAGAAGAATTCGTTGCTGTAAACTGTAAATGCTCTGATTCAATTAATATGTGAAAACGAAAATCATTAACGGAACGGGAAAATGATCAAATCGACATTTTGCGCTCTGAAGGGCTGGCTTTCTAATCACAAAATCAGCAAAAAAATTTGTCGGAGTCCAAATATTGTTGGCCATTATGTAGCATTAGGTCAATCATATGAAAAAAACTATAAAAACAGGACTGTTGAACTTTTAACACAAAAAGAAAAGCGCAATATCTTAAGGATTGCATCCAACTGTGCTCATTCTACAATGAAGACAAAGGAATAGGCTAATGTAACAGCTAATAAATCGACTGTTCGACGAGCAATTTTAGCACCACTGCACCTACAATACTAAAAATTACAAAAAAAACACCTGACCTCTATTTCCTGTCATTCTTTGGTCCAAAAGTTTCAATTCCAATGCGCCATAGTACGAAATTGCTCCCCACACATTCCGCTACCCTCACGAATGTGATGGCGACTCAAAAATCTGTCCTTTTTTCTCAAGTCATGGAAATAATAATTATATACGACAGGATCATCAATATTAAATTTTTTTTTGTCAGTAAAGACAACTTTTTCCCACTCACCGGGGTCGTTATCTTTCACTGAGCTCCAAGTCATGTGATCCCTTGCAAAGTCGAGTCAGCGTTGCTTGCAAGAGGCGTCAAGTCGTAGTTTTTTTGTAATTTTTAGTATTGTAGGTGTGGTGCTGCTAAAATTGCTTGCCGAACAGTCGATTTACTAGCTGTTACAGTAGCTAATTCCTTTGTTATCACTGTAGAACGAGCACAGTTGGATGCAATCCTTAAGATATTGCGCTTTTATTTTTGTGTTCAAGCCTCAATAGTCCTGCTTTTATAATTTTTACCATCTGATTGACCTAATGCTACATAATGGCTAACAATATTTGAACTCTGATCAATTTTTTTGGTGATTTTGTGATTACAAAGCTCTTCAGAGCGCAAATTGTCAATTTGACCATGTTCTCGTTCCGTTAATGATTTTTGTTTTCCCATTTTAATTGAATTTTAACATTTACATTTAAAAAAACCACAATACACTTCTTCACCGCACAAATAAGGAAAAAACACTAAGTGTGTCTAATCAAGTGAACCACAAAACAAAGCTGCATATTGAAGCTTCAAGTTATACTTGTACGAAGTACAGTTAATTTTGAGAAAATTCCAATATTTTTATTTTTGTATATTAGATACATCTTGCTCTTAAATTTTCCGAAAACAATTATTTCCTAACTCAATTACAGTGGGTGCTATCTGAATTTTATTTAAAAAAACTACTGTGTCTAATCAAGTGAACCGGACTGTAAATTAGACCTGTTCAGAAATTTACGAAATATGAATTTTTTAGGGGGCTGAAAGCTTATCTGAAAGCTCTATGAATTTAGATAAGATTTGCATAAAAAAAATTTAAAAATATTTGTGTTAGATATTGCGCTTTTTGCTGGAAGGTCGAATTCGGGTGTTAATCTGAATTTTAAAAGGTTCTCTTAGAAACACATAAATAACTTTTATATATCATATATTAATATATAGAAAACCGCCGTTCTGACAAGTATGACTCCAAAAGATGAAAATAGTTCTGAGGCAAATAGGGGAAATTTCCCCTTCAACGGGCTCAACAATACACTAGAGAACTTAAAAATTTTATAAAACCATTCAACATCTGAGACACAAAGAGAAAATTTTGAAGTGTCTAGTATTGCCAGAGATGTGTAATTTTTCAGTTTGTTCATACAAAGTTAAAAATTAATTTTGCTGTTCAAGTTCCAATCAGAAACGTTTGTGTGCGTCCACAGTGTGCGTTAAAAACGGATCCGAGCAGCAACTTGATTTTTCATTCAATAAGCTGAATTATGAGTGGCTATAGTAAATGCGAGAAACGGCGCTGAAATTTTGCTTGTCGTTCGTATTTTGCTGTTAACTATATACAGAAAATTAACGAGCTCTAGAAATTTAATTGAAATTTCGAGATTTGTTGAAAAACAAAAGCAAGAACAACAACAACTAAAAGAACAACAACAGCAACAGTATCAACAATAAAAATAATAACATATTTGCTTGCGGTGGTATTTTCCACAAAAAAACTAAACATTTTAATAAAAAATCAAGCGATCCAATATTTCAAATAAATTTCTAGAGGTGGTAATTTTCCTTCCAAAAAAAACTAACTTAGAATAGCATATCATTTGAAAGGACATAAAATGCGCTTTCTTATCTATTAATAAAAATGTTTATAAAATAAAATTTTTTTCAAAAAAATAACGGTTTTTTAAAATAACAGTTAACCAGAAATTTAGATAGATTGTCATATCTCGAAAACAATCAAAAACTATAGCTGATATTTCAAACTAGCTTATATTATAGTTCATTAAATTATCTTTCATATGACATCCATATTTTGAAAGTCGCTTCAGGATTTCCCAAATTATGACAATGATTTCATTAAAAGCTATATCCCCGACTTCCGATGGCTATATCTCCGAAACTAGATGCGCCACCTAGCTTTTGATTCCTAACTCGTGTTCAGTATTGAAAACCGACCACTGTATAAAAATTTTGTAAGCAATATTTAAAAAACTGTATTCATTTATTTCAATAATAACTTTTGTCCCTATTATTTTTTCCAGCCAAAATACGAACTGTGCACATTCAATGGCGGTCCCATGGAAAACGAGTGCGTTTTCGTACTTGAATAATATTGCTAAATTACGTCCCGATAGATAACGTAACTATACAGTCGATTCCATTAAAAACATATGTTAGCACAAAAAATGTTCGCAATAATAAATATTTTGATGTATTTGTCCCTATTATTTTTTCCAACACTGTATGTATTTACAGTGGGTGATCGTATTATTAGAGCCACTACGTAAAAAACACATTTTTTCAACTTATACCATGATAAAAGTATGAAACTAAAAAAGAATGTCCAAATATATTTATTTACTTGTTTCTAAGGGTAGACCCTGATAAAATAAAAATACAAATTAAGTGTTCCTGTTTGTATTTATAGAACTAAAAATAATTGTAGAGAAATATGTCAAAAACCTTGTTGAACCGCCTTTTGCAGCAATAAAATGTGATATATGAAAAAAAGCATTTGCAATAGACAAAAGGTCACAGGAACTGGACTTTTTAAAATCTGGAAAAGGTATACTTATGGTTTCGTACCAAATTCATTCATCTTCTGTCTGACAAATCAGAGTTTTTAAGGAGATTAATTGTCGAGAAGTACTCCAATGACTATAATTTATGAGTAAAACACCCTTTTAGCTTTATTGTGTCGCTGAAACCTTAAAAATATGTTAAAAAAGACATTCAATTTAAAATTTGGTAAGAAACCATAGATTTTAAAAAGTTCAGTTCCTGTGACCTTTTGTCTATTGCAAATGCTTTTTTTCATATCATATCACATTTTATTGCTCCAAAAGGCGGTTCAACAAGGTTTTTGACATATTTCTCTACAAGTATTTTAAGTTCTATAAATACAAACAGGAACACTTAATTTGTATTTTTATTTTATCAATTGGGCCACTTAGAAACAAGTAAATAAAGATATTTGGACATTTTTTTTAAGTTTCATACTTTTATCATGGTATAAGTTGAAAAAATGTGTTTTTTACGTAGAGGCTCTAATAATATGATCACCCACTGTATGTAGACTTTAGAGTCTCGAGATTTATTTGTGTTTATGAAATTTTAAAATTGACTTCCATAATTTTTATACCAAAACACTATTATGGTAGCACTTATTTTAGTGCTCCTGGAACTATTCACTCACAAATACTCATTACATACTAATTGAATAAAAATTCACTTGTACAAAAAATTTTTGGGAAGAAAAAAAAGATATCGCTTTAATACAAAGTGTATTTTGAAGACAAAGAGTAGTATTTTTTGGATCCAATTAATAGTTTCATAAATTAAAATTACCTGTCGATGTAATATATTATCAAATACCTTTTAAGACTGTGATATTCACACTTTTAGATTAAAATAACTCGAAAACCGAAACCATCAGGAATATTCTGACCTCGCATTCGAATTCAGCGCGTCAAAAACTTTTTGGGAAAGTACATATATTTGGGTTTTTTTCGTAAAAAAATTTCAGAAATTAGCATTAAAAATAAAATAAAAATCAAAAATGATACAATCAGTATTAACCATATGATACTTATTTTATCATATTCATAAAATTTGATATATTGGTTCACTGTTTTATATTTTATAGCGTTATTTCGTTATTTAAACGCGATAGCTGTGATCATAAAAAACTTCAATCATACAAAAACTTCAAAAATCGATTACAAAAATCTGACGTGCTGGTGAAAAACCACCAGCATTGTATATTTTTTTTAAAGTCTATTATCAAATATATTGAAATTTTTCATGGGTGCAACAGAAAATTTAATTTTGCCGAACCGTGTTATATATGTAAATTGGCGAAGAAAGTCATTGGCAAAAAATTTAAAAAAAAGAGAACTACCGGCTCTGCTTAGGGAGTCCTTAAGCGTTCCGAAAAGGACGTATGTATGTAACAATGCTATACGTATGAGAGCCAGCGGTACACATCGTGAAAAGCGAAGCTAACGAAGTCAGTCGTTGCTTAGAAGATGATCGCGACAAGTCGTGTGCGTGGCGAAATTATTTAACTTTTCTTTTTAAATGTTCTACCTTTTATCTTTTTTAAATGTTTTACTTTTAATGAATTTACATGAACAATTATATTTTAAACTATGATAATAAACTTTAATCATTTACATTTGGGGGCTCAACCGGTCGTGAGTTCATAAAGTGACTTCATTAGAAAAAAAAAAAAACAGTTGTTGGTTGGAATTTGGTAAAGTGCTACGAAGTTGCTTTAAAGTTGTTTTGCAGTAGTAAAAAGTTGAGTTACAATTGCAAATAGAATAGATGAAAAGTTGACCAATAGCCAAATTTCCAATAATTCAGTCGCATAACAAAAAATTTAATTCAAATTAAGGCAGTTACAGGCAAACAGAAGCACATAAGCATCATCAAGTAGGCGAAGACGCAGAAACAAATTTAAACATGTCGACAAAGAGGACACCAGCATCGCGAAATTGTTTTTAGAGTCTGAATGCTTAAATAACTACGACGAATTGAAAAATAAGTTGATTGATGAATTTGAAAGCAGTTTTAACAGTGCAGACGTGCACCATCAGTTGATGGAAAGAAAGAAGAAGAAAACTGTATCGAGTATATGCTGATCATGAAAAAATTGCTGCTATGGGAAATGTTGAAGAAGCTGCTGTGTTGCGATATATTGTTGATGGCCTGCAGATGAAAAACGAATTCAAAGGTCATTTATATGCATGTAAGTCATGATATTTACGACCGTCTTGAAAAAAATGAGAAGCAAAACTGGACAAAACAAAGTCATCTCGAATGTAAGGGAAATTGTTAAAAAGAAAGAATTTTGCTTTAAATGTGGTTCCGCTGAACACAAAATAAAACAATGCACTTTACAGACAAAATGTTTTAATTGCAACGAAAGTGGCCATATAGCGCGTGTTTGCCCAAAAAAAGTGGACAGAGTGCAAACAGTCGTTCTCGATCGCAGCCGCATGAATATTATTTCTATAAATGATGTTGACATAGATTGCCTTATCGATACAGGCTCGGACGTTACTATTGTCAAAGAAAATATGTTGCAAAAGTTGGGGAACATACAAACTACTAAAAGCTTATCAACGTTAAGTGGCTTAGGTAAAAAGAAAACAAGGCCTATTGGTTTTTTTACAGCCGAAGTTGTAATTGACGAGCTGCGCACTAATCAAAAGTTTTTAATTGTACCGAATAACGTAATGGATTACGATGTTCTACTGAGATACGAATTCATCAAAAAATTCAGTTTTCGGTCCGATAAAGAAGGTTTTAAATTTACAAGGCTCGAAGAGGACAATATGTTAACAGATGAGTATAATCATGATGTTTATAATATTTTTGAGGCGGATAGCTCATTTACAACTCTCCACAGTATCAAAAAACCGTTGAGTTACTGATAAAAAATAGTTACCAGCCAGAAAATTTTACACCAAAGCAGTGCGACATCCAGCTGAAGATAGTTCCAGACGGAGTAATAAAACCGTTTCGTCAATCACCAAGCCGTTTACCAGAGATTGAAGCAGGCGCTATCAAGAAGAAAGTAGACGAGTGGCTAGCGCAAGGTATAGTGCGAAAATCTTCATCGAATCTTGCAAGCAGAGTTGTCATTGTTAAGAAAAAAGACAATACAATGAGAATATGTGTAGACTATAGAAGGCTAAATAGCATGGTGCTGGAAGACTGTTTCCCTGTGCCGCTTAAGGAAGAAGTTCTCGAACGGTTGCAGGCTGCTAAGTTTTATTCCATGATGGATCTTGAAAACGGATTTTTTCACGTTCCACCAAATTTTAAATTGAATGTCTTTTTTAACATATTTTTAAGGTTTCAGCGACACAATAAAGCTAAAAGTGTGTTTTACTCATAAATTATAGTCATTGGAGTACTTCTCGACAATTAATCTCCTTAAAAACTCTGATTTGTCAGACAGAAGATGAATGAATTTGGTACGAAACCATAGATATACCTTTTCCAGATTTTAAAAAGTCCAGTTCCTGTGACCTTTTGTCTATTGCAAATGCTTTTTTTCATATCATATCACATTTTATTGCTGCAACAAGGTTTTTGACATATTTCTCTACAATTATTTTTAGTTCTATAAATACAAACAGGAACACTTAAATTGTATTTTTATTTTATCAGGGTCCACCCTTAGAAACAAGTAAATAAATATATTTGGACATTGTTTTTTAGTTTCATACTTTTATCATGGTATAAGTTGAAAAAATGTGTTTTTTACGTAGTGGCTCTAATAATAATAGGTACAAACACATCAAAATATTTATTATTGCAAACATTTTTTCTGCTAACATATGTTTTTAATGGAATCGACTGTATAGTTACGTTATCTATCGGGACGTAATTTAGCAATATTATTCAAGTACGAAAACGCACTCATTTTCCATGGGACCGCCATTGAATGTGCACAGTTCGTATTTTGGCTGGAAAAAATAATAGGGACAAAAGTTATTATTGAAATAAATGAATACAGTTTTTTAAATATTGCTTACAAAATTTTTATACAGTGGTCGGTTTTCAATACTGAACACGAGTTAGGAATCAAAAGTTAGGTGGCGCATCTAGTTTCGGAGATATAGCCATCGGAAGTCGGGGATATAGCTTTTAATGAAATCATTGTCATAATTTGGGAAATCCTGAAGCGACTTTCAAAATATGGATGTCATATGAAAGATAATTTAATGAACTATAATATAAGCTAGTTTGAAATATCAGCTATAGTTTTTGATTGTTTTCGAGATATGACAATCTATCTAAATTTCTGGTTAACTGTTATTTTAAAAAACCGTTATTTTTTTGAAAAAAATTTTATTTTATAAACATTTTTATTAATAGATAAGAAAGCGCATTTTATGTCCTTTCAAATGATATGCTATTCTAAGTTAGTTTTTTTTGGAAGGAAAATTACCACCTCTAGAAATTTATTTGAAATATTGGATCGCTTGATTTTTTATTAAAATGTTTAGTTTTTTTGTGGAAAATACCACCGCAAGCAAATATGTTATTATTTTTATTGTTGTTATTGTTGATACTGTTGCTGTTGTTGTTCTTTTAGTTGTTGTTGTTCTTGCTTTTGTTTTTCAACAAATCTCGAAATTTCAATTAAATTTCTAGAGCTCGTTAATTTTCTGTATATAGTTAACAGCAAAATACGAACGACAAGCAAAATTTCAGCGCCGTTTCTTGCATTCACTATAGCCACTCATAATTCAGCTTATTGAATGAAAAATCAAGTTGCTGCTCGGATCCGTTTTTAACGCACACTGTGGACGCACACAAACGTTTCTGATTGGAACTTGAACAGCAAAATTAATTTTTTACTTTGTATGAACAAACTGAAAAATTACACATCTCTGGCAATACTAGACACTTCAAAATTTTCTCTTTGTTTCTCAGATGTTGAATGGTTTTTTAAAATTTTGAAGTTCTCTAGTGTATTGTTGAGCCCGTTAGGAGGGAAATTTCCCCTATTTAACCCCCCCGTGGATCCGCCCTTGCTCAGAACTATTTTAATCTTTTGGAGTCATACTTGTCAGAACGGCGGTTTTATTTTGTAATATTTTCTAAAATAAAAGTTATTTATGTGTTTCTGACAGAACCTTTTAAAATTCAGATTAACACCCGAATTTGACCTTCCAGCAAAAAGCGCAATACATATCTAACACAAATATTTTTCAATTTTTTTTTTATGCAAATCTTATCTAAATTCATAGAGCTTTCAGATAAGCTTTCAGCCCCCTAAAAAATTCATATTTCGTAAATTTCTGAACAGGTCTAATTTACAGTCCGGTTCACTTGATTAGACACAGTAGTTTTTTTAAATAAAATTCAGATAGCACCCACTGTAATTGAGTTAGGAAATAATTGTTTTCAGAAGATTTAAGAGCAAGATCTATCTAATATACAAAAATAAAAATATTGGAATTTTCTCAAAACTAACGGTACTTCGTACAAGTATAACTTTTGAAGCTTCAATATGTAGCTTTGTTTTGTGGTTCACTTGATTAGACACACTTAGTGTTTTTTCTTTATTTGTGCGGTGAAGAAGTGTATTTTGGTTTTTTTTATTAAGAAGTCGTTGTAAATGTTAAAATTCAATTAAAATGGGAAAACAAAAAAACATTAACGGAACGAGAACATGGTCAAATTGACAATTTGCGCTCTGAAGAGCTTTGTAATCACAAAATCACCAAAAAAATTGGCCAAAAATTGTCTTCTACAATGAAGACAAAGGAATTAGCTAATGTAACAGCTAGTAAATCGACTGTTCGGCAAGCAATTTTAGTAGCACCACACCTACAATACTAAAAATTACAAAAAAACTACGACTTGACGCCTCTTGCAAGCAACGCTGACTCGACTTTGCAAGGGATCACATGACTTGGAGCTCAGTGAAAGATAACGACCCCGGTGAGTGGGAACAAGGTGTCTTTACTGACAAAAAAAATTTAATATTGATGATCCTGTCGTATATAATTATTATTTCCATGAGTTGAGAAAGTAGGACAGATTTTTGAGTCGCCATCACATTCGTGAGGGTAGCGGAATGTGTGGGGAGCAATTTCGTACTATGGCGCATTGGAATTGAAACTTTTGGACCAAAGAATGACAGGAAATAGACGTCAGGTGTTTTTTTTGTAATTTTTAGTATTGTGGGTTGGTGCTGCTAAAATTGCTCGTCGAACAGTCGATTCACTAGCTGTTAGATTAGCCAATTCCTTTGTCTTCATTGTAGAATGAGCATCCTTAAGATATTGCGCTTTTCTTTTTGTGTTAAAACCTCAACAATCCTGTTTTATAGTTTTTTTCATATGATTGACCTAATGATACATAATGGCCAACAATATTTGGACTCCGACAAATTTCTTTGGTGATTTTGTGATTAGAAAACTCTTCAGAGCGCAAAATGTCGATTTGATCATTTTCCCGTTCCGTTAATGATTTTCGTTTTCTCATTTTAATTGAATCAGAGCATTTACAGTTAACCGCAACGAATTCTTAACAAAAAAAACCAAAATACACTTCTTCACTGCACAAATAATGAAAAAACACTGAGTGTGTCTAATCAAGTGAACCACAAAACAAAGCTAAATATTGAAGCTGCAAAAGTTATACTTGTACGAAGTACCGTTAGTTTTGAGAAAATTCCAATATTTTTATTTTTGTATATTAGATAGATCTTGCTCTTAAATTTCTGCAAACAATTATTTCCTAACTCAATTACAGTGGGTGCTATCTGAATTTTATTTAAAAAAAAACTACTGTGTCTAATCAAGTGAACCGGACTGTACATTAGGGTGTTTATTTTCAAAGTTTTGGAAATGTATTTTTTTTTTGCCTATATTTTAGCTTGAGCTTCCTATCACAAACCTGTAAACGGCGCGGACGGAGTTTATGTCCGATTTCGTTGAAATTTTACGAAAAAAGCGACTTGCTAAAACGTAGAAAAAGTCTGCCTTAGGTGCGAAGATATAGGGTTTTAGGAATTTTATTTGTATGGGAGATGCCACCCACTGTTACATTTTTCATGTAGTTAAAAATTCGGACAAAATACACCCAAAGGGGAGTTTTTTTTTTAATTTGCGGGCATATTAGCCAATGTTTTAGCATTGGATCCGAAGGGAATACTCCCAAAATTTCAGCTTTCTAGATCATACCTGTGAACGGCGCAATCAGTTTGTTTCCCATTTAATTGACGACTTTTTACTAAAACGTAAAAAAAATTGCCATAGGTGCCAAGATATAGCGTTTTAAGTATTTTAGTTGTATGGGAGGTGTCACACCCTGATTTCAAACCCCGCTCACATTTTTCGAGTGGCTGAATGTGAGCAATTTACATCTCAATACTAAATTTGAAGCTAATAGCTTCCATAGATTCCGAGGTAGCGTTTAAGCGATTTTGTTATATTAGAGCATTTTAAGTGAATTTGTTATATCAGAACAAAGTTTTTTAATTTCAAATAATAATTTTTTCTCGTAAAATATAACTGGTTTTTTAATTAACTTTTTGAACCCAAATAAATGATTATTTATAATTTTTTTTATTGAAAGTAGGATGCTTTTGTCGATGGAGTTACACTACTTGTAACAAATATTGGGCTTGTTCTTCATTTTTGGCTAAGCAATTATTAAATTTTTCGATTAGAGCCACCCCTCGCTCAGCAACATCAGCTTTCAATGCTTCTAAATTACTGCTATAATTCACATCATATTTCCATAACTCGATGACGAAATATCTTTAGACGTTAAACGAAAAATGGTTGAGTCACGAACCAGTGCATCCGAAAACCTGGAGATTGAAAATGACAGCAACCGATTTTAAAACGCTTTACAATAAAGATATGTTATTTTATTTCACAAAGATCAATGACGTTATTCAGTCAATTTGAATTGAAACATAGCTTTATTGCTTTAGATCCTGAGTTATGGAAATATGATGAGAATTATAACAGTAATTTAGAAGTATTGAAAGCTATGAAGGTCGTAAATGATGTTGCTGAGCGAGGAGTGGCGCTGATCGAAAAATTTAATAATTGCTTTACCAAAAATGAAGAACAAGCCCAATATTTGTTACAAGTAGTCCAACTCCAGCGACAAAAGAATACTACTTTCAATGAAAAAATTATAAATAAAGATTTATTTGGGTTTAAAAAGTTCATTGAAAAACCAGTTAATACTAGATGGGTTTCTTAATTTTTTTCCAATTGAAATTAAAAAACTTTGCAATTTATTTCTGTTCTTACCATCGCAAAAAAGTCATATTTGAAATAAAATAAAATATTATTAAACATTATCTAAAAAACACTTATGTGGATTTAGAAAGTTCATTGAAGAGACGTGGTTTATTTCAAGAAAAATGAAAATTTGTTATTTTCAGGATTTTTTTATTTTTCTCCAATTGAAATTGAAGATGCTGTAATTTATTTCTTTGCAGCTACAGTTTTGAAATTCTAAACAACGATATATGCTGTCTGTACTAAGCACTTTGTAAAATTTGGGCGGGTTTCAAAAACGGGGTGTGGCACCTCTCGTACAACAAAACCACTTAAAGTGCTATATCTTGGTACCTATGGCAGCTACAAGATTAAAATTTAATATATGTAAGTATATAGTTCGCACTTAGCCACTCGAAGAATGTGGGCGTAGTTTGAAAACAGGGTGGGGCACTTCCCTTACAAATAAAGCTCCTAAAGCGCTATATCTTGATATTTATGGCAGCTGCAGTTTCGAAATTCGTTACTTGTATCTATACAATCTTCGCTTAACACCCTGCAAATGTGAGCGGGATTTAATTAAGGGGCGTGGTAGCTCTGACATAACAAAATCACTTAAAATGCTCTAATATAACAAAATCGCTTTAACGCTTAAGTCGCTGTTTTCGTAAAATTTCAACGAAATCGGACATAAACTCTGTCCGCGCTGTTTACAAGTTTGTGATAGGAAGCTCAAATATTGATACAACTATTTTTATTCCTCAAGCTAAAATATAGGCAAAAAAAATCCATCTCCAAAACTTTGGAAATTAAGCGCCCTAATATACATAATTATGTGAAATAGGATCGCGTTTTTTTTCAATTATGGTATCGGTTTTGACGGATTGAAGCAATAAAATTTGAGTAGCATTAGTGGAAGCTGAACTATGCAAATGAACTCAAAACATTTGATTTAGAAAAAACTAGTTAATCCTAGTTGACGTCATGCTTTAGGAATGTAAACAAAACGAACAACTGATTGAAATTTCAACGCAATGGTGTGATCTTGTTTTCACTCAAAAATTTGCCACATTTGCTTGAAGTTTGCATTAATATAGCGGTTGTAATTTGAGTGCTGACGTAGGCATCAAACAAAAATATACTGATGAGATTTTAAGAATCGAAACATATGTCTATATTCTAGAGTTGTTGTTTTTTTCCTTTGTTTTTCTCTAAGTTTGTTTAATAAAAACACCATTGAAGCACTTGTAAAATTTTACATGAATATTGATCGCTGCTAAATTGGCTGTAGTTCATTATTTAATTATTATTAATATTAAAAGCCAACAAACAAACCAAAAAATTTCTAAATTATGGGGAACACGCCGCACAGTGGCTTGCTTTTCAAAAAAGCGTTGCAAAAATCAGTTTTAGTGTGGGTTTGTTTGACAAATTTGATACTAGCATCGCATAGAGTAATGTCTAGAGCTGATAAATTTAAAATTTCAACTCACTCGGATAAGTAGTTTAGTTTTTACAGTTAGTCAAAGTGGAGACATTTTTGAAGTTTGCAAAAATTAATTTTTTTGGATAAAAATTTCAAATGCTGAGGGAAAAATATATACATATACAAAATCCATCTCAAACCATGCAGTGACCTCATATTGCGGAATTGGTTGCCTATTAAATATGTTGTTTTTCTAAGTAATTAAGGAATTATACCGTTTATCGATTTGATTGAAAATTATTTTTTGCGAAGTTATGCCCATTTAAAGTTTTAGTGTCAGAGCTTGAAAAATCGTTGAAAATTGTTTCAAAATACAGTAAAACCTCCCACAACGCGGTTTCCTATAACGCGGTTTCGCTACAATGCGGTTCCCAAAATGCTTACAACGCTACTCTTACAACGCGATTTTTACGAAAATTTTTTCAAATATTTACTATTTTAATTTGAAAAAGGTTTTCTTGCCCAAATAAAATTCTTTGCATTTTGTTCTTACTTTGATTCCTATCTTTTTTATAGCATTGCCACCCTACACTTGAACATGTGTTTACAAAGTGACAAACAAATACGTAATTGTGTAGTCAACGACAAAATTAAAAAAAAAATGTTTCCCCACGGTTCTAACATCACACATCGATTTATGCTACTTTCATTTGATGTAATAATTTTTTTGTTAGTTTGTTGTCGGCATTGCAAATAAAAGCATCAATCTAAAGCGTGTAAAAAATTGCGAAAAAATATTCAGTCTAATTCCAGTTAAATTATAAAAAATTTGTGAAACAGTTGTTTTTTTCGTAAAAGAGTTTTGATAAAATTATTTTAAGGTGAATAAGTAAGTTTCTTTTAAACCTAATTTATATGTATGTAACTTTATTTAAATATAAATACATTTTTAAATTTAGCCACAAAAATGCCGAATGAAAAAAAAAAACGCCGTTAAAACGAAAATTTTTATCCATTGAATTAAAAATACAAATTTTGGATCGACTTCAAGAGAGGATAAGTGATATTGCCAGACATTTTAACTTAAATGAGTCAACAATAAGAACTATCAAACAAAACGAAGAAAAAATTAGAAGTTCGGTAGCATCTGGATCCTCTGTAATCGCTTATGGTGTGGATAGAAGACATGACAAAAAAACGATTGTCCTTAAATGGGAATGTAATTAAGCATAAAGCACTAAAAATATTTAATTATTTAAAGGAAACAGGACAATCGTCAATCGATGAAGACAATCATCAATTCGTAGCTAGTAATGGATGGTTTGGAAAATTCAAAAAAAGACATGCACTTCACAATTTAAAAATACAGGGAGAAAGTGCATCCGCAGACGCAGATGCAGCAGAAAAATTTCCAGCGGAGTTCGAAAAAATTATTAAAGAAAATGGTTATTTACCTGAACAAGTGTTCAACGCAGAAGAGACAGGCTTGTGGTGGAAAAAAATGCCTTCAAGAACTTTTATTTCGAAAAACGAAAAAAGCTCCTGGCTTTAAAGTTTCGAAAGATCGAATAACATTATTGCTGTGCAGTAATGCGTCTGGTGATTTTATGACCAAGCCAATGTTTATTAACCGATCATTAAATCCAAGATGTATGAAACAATGCAACAAAAACAACCTTCCAGTGTATTGGAGAGCCAACAAAAAATCATGGATTACTATCAGTTTATTTAATGATTGGTTTTATCATAGCTTTGTTCCTGACGTAGAAAATTATCTAAAAAAAAGAACTTAGCATTTAAAGTTTTACTACTTTTAGATAATGCGCCATGACATTCGACTGATTTAAGTCATCCTAATGTTCAAATCGAATTTTTACCGCCTAACACCACATCGCTAGTACAGCCTTTAGATCAGGGCATAATAGCAGCATTCAAAGCTTACTACATTCGGAAATCCTTTGAGGTAATATTAGAGAAGTCAGAGTCAGCAAATATTACGGTTAAAGAAGTCTGGAAACAATTAATATTTTTAAATTCCGTTGAAATTGTTGATGCGTCACTTAAAGAAATTCGTCCTTCAACACTAAGCTTGCTGGAAAGCACTAATACCGGAAATAGACGTTCAGGGCACTGTTTCTACCCCAATAGAAGATGAATATAGGGACATAGTGAGATTGGCGCATGCAGTAGAAGGTGATGGATTTGATGAAATAACAATGGCTGATATTAAGAATTAATTGCGGACGACGAAATAAACGAAGCAGATTTAGTTGCAATGACAAATGAAGAATCAGTTGGAGATAGCTCTGACGATCTTTCCGATGCTGAAAATAAAAACTTTTCACTAAAAAATATCGAAAAAGTTTTAAATATGGCAAAGCAGTTGGAAGAATACATTTTGGAGAACGACCCTTTAAGTGACAGAACAGAAATATTTAAACGAAATCTTCAAAACAATTTAGCTCCCTATCAAGAAATTTATTAAGATTTGCGAAATAAGAGCAAACAAACTTCAATGCACGATTTTTTCAAACCAATAATCGTCGAAAGGATGTCCGAATCTGATAGTGGATCAAGCTCAGATTTTGAACTAGTACGAACAAAACGTTCGAAACAAATCATACTAAGTGATGAGGAGGAGTAGAAAGTTATCGTTCTGTTTTGGCTTTATTAAATCTTTCAACTTGAATATTTTACGTAGAA
Organism: Meiosimyza platycephala; assembly: GCA_963662105.1. Classification (NCBI taxonomy): domain Eukaryota; kingdom Metazoa; phylum Arthropoda; class Insecta; order Diptera; family Lauxaniidae; genus Meiosimyza; species Meiosimyza platycephala. The sequence goes on along the minus strand of OY759210.1, from coordinate 45,254,872 downwards.
TTGAAATTTTATTTTATTTTGTTTTGTTTTTGTTTAAATAAATGGAGTGTTATTAAATTACATAATATGTATGTTCTTATGACTCAACAAATAAATACACAAAATTATATTAAGCACATATTTTTACTATACAAATTCCAATATTTTATTGAAAATTTTTTTACTTTGGAACCAAACTCTGATTTTTGTATGGAGTTAGAGTAACGTGACCAGATATTTTTGACCAAAACGCGGAGCAGGAAAAAGTTGATGAAAATTTTTTTAAGATTCTTTTGTTTTAACTGCAAAAAATTGTATGTAGGTACTAAAAAAAAGGTCCTCACTTTCAAATCCCGAAAACAGTAGCAAATCAGATATCTCTATTTATTTTTAAGGAAAATCATATATTGACTATTTTCAAATCGTGCTTGCATTCTGCATACTTTTGTTTTACCGTTATTTTCGTAATAACTTTTTAGCATGGGAAATATATGAAAACATTGCACGCTCATATAGCTTTTTCGCTGACTGTACTTCTGTGGGCTTTGAATGTTTTGTTTGCTTGACTTTGTCAGCGAAAAAGTTAAATATGCGTACAATGTTTTTATATCTTTCCCATGATAAAAAGTTATGTATTACGAAAATAACGGTAAAACAAAAGTATGCAGTAATTTGGAATGCTACTTTTGAAATATAGTACCGTAGAGTGGCATGGCAATGATGAAAAACAAAAAATTGACATTTCGATTTTGGAAAAAAAAAATTTCCTGACCTCAAATATGTTTTAACAAGCATTAAACTCATGTCATTTCTCTCTCATATTAATACAAATCCACAGTAAAAGCTTAAGCTTAAAAAAATTGGGGTTTTTGAGAAAATAGCCTTCTTTTTTTTATAAAAAACCCTATAACTCAGCCAATTTTCAACAATTTTCAAAAGTTCTTAAAGATTCTGAGAGAGAATCAGAAGTTCTATTAGAATCAAAAGACAAAAATTAATTATTTTGATTTGGATGAAAATGCGACTGTTTTGAAACAATTTTCAACGATTTTTCAAGCTCTGACACTAAAACTTTAAATGGGCATAACTTCGTAAAAAATAATTTTCAATGAAATCGGGGAACGGTATATTTCCTTATTTACTTTGAAAAACAAAATATTTAATCGGCAACCAATTCCGCAATTTGAAGTCACTTCGACCGCTTGGATTGAAATGGATTTGGTCTCCAGTTATATGTATGTATTATTTTTTGTATTTTCTAAAAAAAAGGTCCTCACTCACCGAAAACCCTAGCAAAATTAGACTTATTATTTTCAATGAAAACACGCGGAGCAGAAAATCAAAAACGCGGACTTGCTCCGCGAAAAGCGGATCATATGGTCACGTTAAGTTAGAGTCTCCTACAACGCGATTTCCTACAACGCGGAGTTTTTCAGGAACCTATTCACCGCTTCGAAAATATTACCGTAGAGTGGCCTGACAATGATGAAAAAAAAAATTGACATTTTCATTTTGGAAAAAAAAAGCTCCTGTCTTCTAATATGGGTTAACAGGCATTACACTCATGTCATTTCTTTATCATATTAATACAAATCCACAGTAAAATTTTAAGCGAAAAAAATATTGGGGTTTTTGAGAAAATCAGCCTTCTTTTTTTTCAGAAAAAGCGCTATAACTCCGCCAATTTTCAACAATTTTCAAAATTTCTTAAAGATTCTGACAGAGAATCAGAAGTTCTATTAGAATCAAAAGACAAAAGTTAAATATTTTGATTTGGATGAAAATGCAACTATTTTGAAACTATTTTCAACGATTTTTCAAGCTGACTCTAAAACTTTAAATGGGCATAACCTCGCAAAAAATAATTTTCAATCAAATCGATGAACGGTATAATTCCTTAATTACTTTGAAAAACAACATATTTAATCGGCAACCAATTCCGCAATTTGAGGTCACTCCGACTGCATGGTTTGAGATGGATTTGGTCTATACTCATTTTTCTTGTTATGATGTTTGTTTTTGTTTAGTAGTGAAGTTTTAATTAGCAGAATAGTTACACTCCATTGAGTGTCTCTTTCTCTCTTAAGGCATATGTCGATGAAAAAAGGACTACCACAAACACGATGTTCTTCTTGTAGTCCTTAGCGTTGTATAAACAAGTCGATGCCTTTATCAAGGCAAATATAATGTAGTTGAATTTTGATGAGGCTGTAGTGTTGTCCCTTTTTTATAAAAACGACGACAGTTTCATTGTCAAAAGTTTTTTAAAATTTCAAGTTTTAAATCACGACGACAATTATATTGTCAAAAGTTTTTTTAAAATTTTAAGTTTCTTTCTTTTTAAATCACTGTGAAGTCTTAATAAATTTATTTTTGTCTCTTTTAATCAACTGTATATCAGTTATGTGCGAAAGCACAATTCACATATGTCAATAAAACCACCATCTTGTATATGGATATGGTCTGATGTTTAACAGTTTTTTCTTTTTATACACATAAGTATATAAGATATTTTAAAAACAGTTATGACTTGATTCCAATTGTTCAAGGTTAAGTAACATTTTAAGTCTTTTATATAAACAGCATACATATATTTCCTTTTTTTAAATAGTTCTCAACAGATTAACACTATATATTTCTTTTTTAACGTAATAGTTTTAAATTTCTCCGCACTCTCTTTTGTATTTAAAAAGGGTAGAAAGGGACATAGCGCACATAACAACTCGGAGTCGTGTTGCATCACTTCGACAATGCAGCGCAGCGCTGTTTAAAAATGTGTGACAGAGAAAACTGAGATGAGTACACGGTTCGCTTGAAGCAAGATCAAGATCCATAAAATTGTCAACCAAATCTGACAATGCACAATTATTATATAGTATCTTGAGATTCCAAATACATAATCCGCGAAATCGGATCTGCTCATTTACTCGTTTTATGGCCATTTTAAGGTTTTACTTTGAACGACATGGTTCGTTTCAAGCAAGATCAAAATCGGTAAAAATTGTCAACCAAATCTGAAAATGCACAATAATTATCTAGTGTTCGAAGATTCCAAAAACATGATCCACAAAATAGTACCTAATCACTTACTCGTTTTATGAATATTTTAAGGTAAATGCTTTTACAGATAATTTTAATAAAAAGTATTTCTTAAGGAATTAAAATGCAAAAACAGCTTTTATGATGAGGTTCTGGAAATTTTCTTAAAAAAAAACATGTCGTATTGAACTGACATACAAATAAAATTGTTTGGAAAAAAAAATAAATAATAATAAAAACTGTAAAAAATTTAAATAAAAATATTAAAAAAAATATAAAAACAAAACAAGAAATAAACAAATAAAAATGGGATCTCAGTCTATCACGTCCCAGTCGTGGTCCCGGAAAAAACTAAGAATAGGCATTCATATTTAAACAACACATACATGTTGAACACCCTGCTGAAAACGTCACGGCAAGCCTTGTAAAAATTAACCAAAACTGGCCTGATGACGCTGTGTACATAATAGGGACGCCAATTTTCGGGATTTTTTTGATCACGGGATTTTCGGGATTTGAAAATGCAATCCCGGGATCCCGCGACAGTCCCGGGATTTAAGAATACATTCGACATGATTTGCCACATTTTTAGTACATTTAACGAATTATCAGGACATTTTCGGTACATTTGGACAGTTCAAAATAATAAACTTTTTCTTCTAAATAATCGCAATTTTGTAATTAGATATTTAATGTGTGTGAAATATGTCAGTTTGCTAAGGTTTTTCAGGTGGCAAAATGAGATTTTTTTTAAAATATAGATAAATTTAAGTAAAATTAGGTGTTCAAGACAATAAGTACTTTCGGCTTCACCGCCTAATATTTTTAAGTAAAAAAGCGAAAAAAGCAAAAATTAGGCAATTTTTTGTTCATTTCTTCCAATTTTCATACTTAGAAGATAGGTAAAAACCTTTTTTTCGATACCTAACCCAAAGATATTATTATTTTTTAATATTTTGACAAGAAAAAATTTAGTTTAGAAATCATGAAAAAAATTATAAAGGAAAAAATGTATTAAACGAGTTTTTTTATTAAAATGGCGATTGGCGAGTGGTAAATGACCATCTAAAAAAATCTGAAAAAATTAATGAATTACTTTTTTTTATAATAAATCGAATTTCGGTTTAAGGTTTGAATTTGGAGAACCTTTGAAAAAAAGTGAAACACCCTAATATACACACCTGTCCAAAATAATAGGTACACTTCTAAGTTTTTAGTTTAAACTCTATTACAAAAATATTTTGGAAATATAGAGGAAAAATCGTAGTGGTAACGTGAATAACACAATTTGGTAGCACGATCTTCAGTAAAACAAATCATGTAATTCCCCTAAGTTTTGAACGTTTCTACTTACTGTGTATAGTTTGAAAATTTGCCTGCTCAAAATGATAGGTACAACTGCAAGGTGGTTCAAATTTTTGTTTGATATTTTTTTTTTTAAATTGTTTTGAGCTTTCCTTAGAAGAACGGTGAGTTTTCTTTAATTAAATCTTAAAATGCAGTGAATTGACAGTAAACATTTTAGTTGAGATGGGTCGTAAGTCAAATTGATCTGCTGAGGAATACAGACTGGCTTTAAACTTGAAAAAAGAAAGAAAATCTCTTCGATGAAGCTTGCAGGTTACTGAATATATCTCACAATTTTGTGAGAAATGTATAAAAATTAACCGCAAAAAGAAACTCGTGATAGACCATCAAAAACCGCTCCTACATATGATCTTTATATTGAATATATCGAAAAAAAGGCATATTTAAATCTTCAAAGACAATTTTAGCAGAAATCGGGAACGCGGTTACCGCTCAAACAATTCGACGACGTTTACTAAAGGTAAACCTAGCTGGGCGCATATGTAGCTAAAAATTCCTTTGCTACGGGAAAAAAAATTGAGCATGAGGCTAAATTTTGCAAGGGATCATGAAAACTGGTCATGACGTGAACGGCAGAAAAAGTGGCATAATATCTTAAGGAGAGATGAAACTAAGATTAATTTATTTGGAAATGATTCAGAAAAGAATGTGCGATGGCCTAAAAACAAAGAGTTTCACGTTAGACTCACAAAAAAAAATTTACACACGGAGGCGGAAATATTATGGTGTGGTAGTGGTTTCCTTAATATGGGATAGGTCCTATATTCCGGATAACGAGTAAAATGACAGCAGGAATACAAAGGTATACTGGAAAACGCAATACTGCCCTATTCTGAGGAAAACATGCCCTTTCTTTGGATCTACCAGCAAGATAACAACCCAAAACACACCTCTTGTGTTTGTGAAAAAATGTTTTGAGGATAATAAAGTCAACGCATTTAGCTGGCCGAGTCAGTCACAGGATTTAAAGCAGATAGAAAACCTCTGGAGGGCCTTAAAGAAGAAAAAAAGAAAAAAAATCTTCACGAATACGGAGTGATTGTGGGAGTGTGCCCAAGAAATGTGGTATGAGATACCAAAAGAAACATACCAAGCTCTAATCAAAAGTATTCCAAGAAGAGTTGCAAAAGTTATCCAAAATAAAGGTGGATACACAAAATAATGAAAATGTAAACAAAAAAGTTCATACCTTTAACATTTTCTTTTGTTTTTCTGTATATCTTTCCGGTGTACCTATTTTTTTGAGCAGGCAAATATTGAGCAAATAGTATTCATTGACCTCAACTTCCGTACCTTATGGTAATTCTTAAAGAATTCCTACTTTTTTATATAACATATATTGTATATAAAGGCTACGAAGATATCTGCACATTTGTTTTCTTAAATATTTTGAATAAAAAGTTTTTCCGTTGAGTTAAATTTTGAACTCTAGGGTGTACCTATTATTTTGAACAGGTGTGTATGTACATTAGACCTGTTCAGAAATTTACGAAATAAAAATTTTTTAGGGGGCTGAAAGCTTATCTGAAAGCTCTATGAATGTAGATAAGATTTGCATCAAAAAAAATTTAAAAATATTTCTGTTAGATATTGGACTTTTGGCCGGAAGGTCGAATTCGGGTGTTAATCTCAATTTTAAAAGGTTCTCTCAGAAACACATAAATAACTTTTATTTTAGAAAATATTTCAAAATAAAAATAATGCAGTTTTCCTATGTTTAGTCTAATTAACCAGTTCTTAAGGTCAGAAACTTTTAAAATTGTTTCAATTCTATTTTACAACACTTAAAACATGTAATTTTAGATTTTTTTTCTGCAATTCCAACTTTAACTTTAAATATTACCGAGAAAAAAATTTTCAAAAATTATCAAAATTCTTTTTTATTGTTGTATAGCCTACTTCCTTTGTGCCTACTAAAGTAAACCATTTATTTTTGACCGTCTTTAAATTGCTTCATTCAATACAATACAAATTGTTGATGTTCTTTATTTATGGTTTTATTTGCTCTACTAATACGCTATTGACGATGTATTTTAACTAGGAATTAACTCTTTAAAGGTATTTCAATGTCTTAAATGTTCAATTGTACTCTAAAAATCATAAATCCAAAAGTGCAATTAAGCTTCGGCTTGGACTTTTGAGGACGGTGAAAATTTGTCCATTTTTTATTTTGTTTTAACTATAACTCAAGAACTATAAATTTTTAATGCCTACACATCATTTAACTTTTTGTAGAGAATCAGATTTCCTATCAAAATGGCACAAAAATAATGTTTATTCGATAAAAAAGTTATTTTCAGTCTATTAATGATATTTTATGGAATAAATTGAAAACTAACAAAAGGTGAAAAATTGGTAAAGTCATACAATAGTAGATAGCTTTGAACGACCGTATCTCAGCCAATTTTCATCATAAATTCTTTTGTGGATCACCATTTTGACGGAAACTACGTCATCTTTCTTTTCTGTGAACCAATGACTATACCTAAATCTATACAGAAAAAAGTTATACACAAAAATCGAAATTTTTTTTTTTTCAAACTTATTATTTTATTTGTTGTAACAACTCGCTTGGAGACTAACAATAAGTATACAGATCTTAAAAACTAATAGAGAGTTGAACTTTTCTAAGCCATTGCTAAGAAATGTGAATTTTTCTCAAATTAAACTCAGTCTTGAGATGTTGATGGGGTGTCAAGTCTTGTCTCTTTAGTCAAGATGTATTCGATGATAGGAGTAGGTTCCTAGCCAGCGTGTTTGGATGTTGCTGCAGTTTTAGATGATATGATCGCTTTTTGATTTCCTTTAGCTGCTTAATAAAAGGTATACCAAGGTCTTGGTGTATGTTTATATTATTGACACACCAAGGTGCGCCGGAAATAGTTCGAAGTATTTTTGACTGAGACTTCTGCAATAGTTCTATATTTGATAAGCTTGCGTTGCCCCACAGTTGGATTCCGTACGACCAAATAGGTATTATAATTGCTTTATACAAAAGTACTTTATATTCAAGATTTAGTTTTGAGTGCTTATGTAGAAGCCAATTAATGCTTGATGCTTTCAACTTCATTTGAATTTTTTTCTTTTCAATATGAGCTTTCCAAGTAAACCGTCTATCAAGGTGCATACAAAGTATTTGACTTCAGCGCTCTGAGGTATTGCGGTGTTATTTAGGTGAACTGTGGGGCAAGTCTTTTTATTAAGGGTAAAAGTTACATGTGAACTTTTTTGTGACGCACTATTAGGGTCTGCGTGACAAGACAAAATTGCAGTGTCATCAGCAAAAGTAGATGTAAGCATAGAGTTGTTTGTTGGCAAGTCATAAGTGTATAAAAGGTAAAGAATTGGGCCAAGAACGCTACCTTGCGGCACGCCTGCAAAAATTTCCACATCATCTGAAAAGTAATTTTTACATTTTACACGGAACGTTCGCCCTGTAAGGTAGGACCTTAGTAAAACGTGTGTATTTTTAGGGAGTAATTTTTTAGTTTTATATAAAAGTCCTTCGTGCCACACCTTATCAAAAGTTTGCGCTACCTCAAGGAACACTGCAGAGCAGAATTTTTTATCTTCGTATGTCTTTCTAATTTGCGCTACTATCCTGTGAACTTGCTCTATAGTTCCGTGTTTCCTACGGAAGCCAAATTGGGGTTGAGGTATTATGCTCATTTGGATTATGTGGGGCATAATTTATTAAATCAGAAGATCAGATTGATTGTAACTTGTTAAAAGACATAAAAGACGTTCCTTGTCTTGACAAAGTTGACAAAAATTTAACATGTGAAGCTGAAAAACTTTCTGGAAGATTATCAATAGACTCGGTGTTTTCCGAAAAAGCAGCCCAATTCGCAGAAACTCCAATGTAAGTTTTATTTTTATAAATAACTATCTGTAACATATCAACATCGCTCGATGCGCCCCAACTAATACAAAATTCACGGTTCAACTTGAGTAAAAAATTGTGTGAGACGGAGAGGTTTTTTTTGAACTCCCTAAGAGTTACAGGGTGCTTAACAAAGTTCATTAAGAGTAGTGCTTACAAGCAAAGATTGTCTCATACATAACTCTCTAATTAATAAAGGCAGAGCAATTCAATGAATGAATTTCATTAGATAATTAGCTCACATATTTTTTAGTAGCACCATTATTGCCAGTCGTGTTTTCAGAGTTATCGCTTGTTAAAGTAAAAAAAAAAAAAAATATTTTAAAATTTTTTTATTACATTTTTTTCCAAAAATACCGTAATGAAATGATTTTGTTATTCAGATTTTAGTGCACCGTAACACTACCTACAAGTTTAGTATACAAAGCTTTGACCTAGGGTGGATTTTTACAGGTATTATCTTTACCAAACTGACTTTTTAGCTACCTACTCCACTCAATGAATTTTTTTTTTTCAAAAAAAATTTTTGTAAGTAATTCCTTTTCTTTATGAAATCGGATTGTAAATTGATGCAAAAAGTTACTAAAACATTTTTTTTTTGTGAAAAAAAGAGTTCATTGGGTGGAGTGGATAAGTCATTTTGGTATTAATTAAAATAAATACGGTGTGGGGCAAAACTTTGTATAGTAAAATTGAGGCGCACTAAAATATTGCCCAGAAAATTACACCTGCAATTAAAAAAAAAAAAACAAATATGTTGTTGACTTTAATAAGCAATAATTCTGAACTCAAAGCACGGCTAGCAATTATAGTACTACTAAAAAATATGTGAGTTAATTAATTTTCTTATGAAACTCAGTCATTTTATTGCTTAAGCTATATTACCCATAAAGTTATGAGTCAATATTTAATTGTAAGTACTATTCTTAAAGAATTTTGGGGTGTTCAAGACACACCCCTCCCTCACACACAATTTTTTACTCAAAATGAAGTGGGTAATCAAGTTTATCCGAATGACACATCGTAACCGGACTATCCTGTATACATATTTATTATAGTCATGGAAACTGAAAGGCCGATATCTTGAAGGCAATAGTAGCTCCGATTTTGAATTTTACTAAATTATAATCGTGATATGAAACGGAACCACACCATGCCAAGACCGTTTTTGGATCCATTTTAGTCGAAATTCTGCTCGGTTCATGTACATTAAAGCGGTTAAAAAAAAAAACATTTTTCTTCACGATGTGTCAGCGGATTACAATAGTCCTATATGTCTAGGCAAAGCTGCTAAAAAGGGTTTTCATCAATATTGAAAACTGGATTAACGCCCCCCGTTTTAAGTTGCCTACGATTCATTCCAGATGAAAACATCTAAAAAATTAAAATTTCGTTGGTGCACTGCTTTGAATTTCGCTCAAACTTTGTGAGAATCTTCTGCGTCAGTCCCCGCCTGGCCGAATTAAAGCATTTAAAAAACGTAATTTTTGGCTTCAAAACTTTTAGCTGTAAAAATTTTTCTGTTTAAGATATAGGCACAATTGGCATCTTAGAGCTAAAAGATGTAAATTTTTGTACAAAGAATATAAATTCAAACAATTAGCATACGCGAAAAATTACACGGTGCTAAAAATACATGTATTTTATTAGTTTTTCGTGATTTTTAACTTGCTCCAGTGTTGCGACTGTTTAATACAAACTCAGTTTAATTTTTTTCTGCTTTTAAGTTGCAAATTCGGCCCATATTATTTTACCGCCGATCCCGTGATGCATCGTTTTTAATGTATTTTTATTTGCTTAAAAGAATGACGTAAATCCATATCATTATCTTAATTTTTCTAAATTAACCGACTTGGCATAATTCAACTATTCATAGATTTTTCTAATGTAGATGTTTTTAATGTTCAAATTAATTACAGTTTACAATTTAAAGTAAATGTCTTAAATTTTTATAAAGTGTAAGCCTTTAACGAATGGTGTTTGAACCATAATTTTTAATCATTTTTCATTTTAGTTTTTTCTAAAATAAAATCCCCTGAGGAAGCCTAAGTCCCATAGGCGAAAAGTCGGGAAAATGTTATAAAACTTTGTTTTTATTTTTGCATTGATCTAAAGTGACCTAATAAGCCTAATAAAACGAATTTTCAACATATAATATCAACAAAATATTGGTCAAAAAGAATATAAGAAATTAACATATTTATGTTATAACATATCGCGTCTACATGAGACATTTTGATAGTAAGACGTGAACATAGTCATGAATTATGGCTCGTGTAGACACAGTGTAACTCATTTTCATATGACCAAATCTATTTCAAACCATGCAGTCGGGAGTGACTTCAAATTGCGGAATTGGTTGCCGATTAAATATGTTGTTTTTCAAAGTTATTAAGGGAATATATCATCCCCCGATTTGATTGAAAATTATTTTTTACGAAGTTATGCCCATTTAAAGTTTTAGTGTCAGAGCTTGAAAAACCGCTGAAAATTTCTTCAAAATAGTCACATTTTCATCCAAATCAAAATAGCTATTATTTGTCTTTTGATTCTAATAGAACTTCTGATTTTCTGTCAGAATCTTTAAGAAATTTGTAGAAAATTTGTAGAAAATTAGCGGAATTATAACGCTTTTTAAGAAAAAAAAAACATGGCTGATTTTCTCAAAAACTCCAATTTTTTTTAAAGCTTAAAATTTTATTGAGGTTTTTTAATAATATGAGACAGAAATGACATGAGTTTAATACTCATGACCTCAAAGGTCAGGAGATTTTTTTCCCCAAAATCAAAATGTCAATTTTTTTTCCTCATTGCCAAGCCACTGTACTGTACTATTTTCAAAGCAAATAACAAAAACAACATTCCAAATTACTTTCTGCAAATCCTGCTATTTCCTATGATAAAATGTTATTACGAAAATATCGTTCAAAAAAATATGCAGAATGCAAACAGGATTTGCAGAAAGTAATTTGGAATATTGTTTTTGTTATTTGCATTGAAAATAGTACCGTAGAGTGGCTTGGCGATGATGAAAAAAAAATTGATATTTTTATTTTGGGGGAAAAAAACACCTGACCTCAAATGTGTTTTAACAAGTATTAAGTCATTTCTCTCTCATATTAATACAAATCCACAGTAAAATTTCAAGCGTAAAAAAAGTTGAGGTATTTGAGAAAATCAACTTTGGTTTTTTTCATAAAAAGCGCTATAACTCCGTCAATTTTCAAAATTTCTCAAAGATTCTGACAGAGAATCGGAAGTTCTATTAGAATCAAAAGACAAAAAATAATTATTTTGATTTGGATGAAAATGTGACTATTTTGAACCAATTTTCAGCGGTTTTTCAAGCTCTCTTGTACGACGGCCCTAATTGACATGGGCATAGCTTCGTTAAAAATTATTTTCAATCAAATCGGGGGATGGTATTATATTCCCTTGATTACTTTGAAAAACAACATATTTAATCGGCAACCAATTTGGTCATATACAATTGTGAATTTTGAGACAAATAAAACCAGTTTTTGAACAAAAAATGTCAACCTTGATATAGTGAACCTGGATACTATGAATAGGCCTTGCAAAAATTAGTTCACTATATCCAGACGACTGTATTTTGTTTTCCGAATTCGGGCTCCGAGGATTTGTTGGAATTTTAGTAAGCTTTAATCAAAAAAACAATTGTTAATTCAAAACAAGATTAGCGCTTTCTCGCCATTTTTAAACCAAAAAATTTTTTTTCGGTGTTTGATTTAAAATGAAAAAAAATGACTACTTTTTATTTAAAATTCGGGCTCCGACGATTTATTGGCATTTTAGTGAGCTTTCATTTAAAAAAATTGTTAATTTTCGACAAGATTTGCGCTTTCCAGCAATTTTTGAACCAAAAAACTCGATTGGTACTAGCATCACAAGGCAAATAATAGACCTATTACCGTTCGCGAGTCGCCTGAATTTGGCGACTCGCCAATAGATCTGTATTATGGTTGGCAAAAGTACAAGTTCGCCTTCAAAACAATGCTGCCAAATTGCAAAACACAAATTGACAGCTGAAAAACTTCAAATTTGAAATTGGCAATATATTCAACTTCTAATTTTTATAAGTGAAAAAAACTGAAATAAAATTAAAAAGATTAGCAATGTGGACTTATATTTTGAAAACAATTCCGACGTTATGGAGAGCAACATTCAAAGATTGCGGCGGAACATTAGCCCCTTGAGACCGAAGCCTAGACCGTTATAGATATCAAAAAATAGACTCCGGATTCGGTTTTCTTGTGGTAGAATTAAGAAAAAAAAATTGTTCCGGAAAATTTGGAAAAGCTGCATATAGCTGGAAAAGCCGGGGTCATATATGACCCCTTCGGCCTCAAGTAAACTTTTTCAAGAGATTTTTCAGATGCAGTATATGGTGTGTTTGAAGTTATTTTTAATCAAAAAATAAACGCAATTTATGTTTTTGATACATTTTATTTAAAGATTTAAAAGAAAAATACATATATTTTCCGGACATGAAAGTTTTAATATTCATTAGCAGTAATGCCTATTTTTTGTGGTATTGGGTGAAGCAGTCGCGATCTTTGGTGAAACAAAATTAGAGGTTTAACTCAGCGCACTTGTTGTCAGTTTTTCTGTCAATTTTCCGAGGGTAGACTATACACCTTTGTCGTTTTGGTTCTTTAGTAATTATATGCTTATATGCATTTGTGTTATTCTCTAATTTTCGCTTGTTAGTAGCCGTTTTTCGTCAATTCGTAGACGGTAAGATTTTCCTTTCGCTATATTTCCCAATAAGGCCCATGGCAATAGAGTGTTTGAATTGAATAAAACCTTTTTTGGGTCATTTTGTGATATCAAAACTGCAAAAAACAAAAAAAAATAAAGAAAGCACCAAACTGCTTAGATATGAAAAAATATCGCAAAAAGTTTTACTTGAGACCGAAAGGGTCACATTTGATTTTCTGAAATTTGATGAAACTACAGTATATATTTGATGATCTCGATATTTTTTCAATAAAATACAACTAAGTTCACAACTTACAACTATTTTTGGAAAATTTTTTTTTAATTTATTCGATTTATCAGCAAAATACCTATGCAGCATAATCAACACACTTTGCGCGCCAAAAAATCATACCATCAGAACTTATCTGCCACATTAAAAGCATTGCCAAATTCTTTAAAGCTTTTTCAACCATACTCAACAGACATTTTGCCGGAATAATGGTAATTAAAGCAATAATTAAGAAAAAACGCGTGGGGTCATATATGACCCCTCGGACTCAAGGGGTTAGGAACAGCTCGAACCCACTAGAACTGCCTAGCCGGCTGTAAGCAAATTCATTTTTCAAATATTGACAAGAAATATATCGTCGATCACTGGTTCGACGGCCCTAATTGACATTTTTTTTAAAATCCAGTTTATTACATATTTCTGGAGACCAACCTCAAATACACCTTCACCCAAAAAATTGGAACGGTAACCAAATGTCAATTAGGGCCGTTGTGCAAGTGAGCGACGATATGAAGAAATTTTTTTTCCAGATTTGTGTCTTACTTCCTATGTGTTTTTATTGGAAAAAAATGGAAAGCTCATTCACACCCAACCGTAATGCATCAATCCCTCCAATTTTGAAACCAGCTTCTGCACTACGCTTTTTTGCTGACGGCTCATACCAAAAAAGCGTTGGAAGTGACTCTGAGTTGAGCTTGGCGCAATGATAGTATATCTCAACTGGAATAATGTTATCTAAGTTATCAGTCCTAAAATATACAATAATAAATAAATTTTTCAAAAACTTTTGTCACGCACAAATTTTATTCGCCCGATTTTGACATATTGGGTGAACGAAAGTTAGGCGACTCGCTAACAGTAATATGAACATTTTTGACATTCGCGCTATTTTGACGTTTGAGGCGAAACAACAGGGCGACTCGCAAACCGTAATTTCAATTTACACGAGTCGCTTAATTTTTCAGGCGAATCGCAAACGATAATAGGGCTATAATGCTCAAGGAGCAACGACATTTATAGCCCTATTACCGTTCGCGAGTCGCCTGAATTTGGCGACTCGCCTATGGCTCTGTATTATGGTTGGCGAAAGTACAAGTTCCCCTTCAAAACAATGCTGCCAAATTGCAAAACACAAATTGACAGCTGAAAAACTTCAAATTTTGAAATTGTCAAGTGAAAAAATTTAAAATAAAATTAAAATGATAAGCAATGTGGACTTATATTTTAAAGACAATTACGTTGTTATGAAGAGCAACATTCAAAGATTGCGGCGGAACGTTAGGGACAGCTCGAACCCTCTCGAACTGCCTAACAGGCTGTAAGCAAATTCATTTTTGAAATATTGACAAGAAATATATAAAGAAATTGTTTTTCCAGATTTTTGTCTTACTTTAGGATTAATAAAGAAGCCTATATGTTTTTATTGGGAAAAAAATGGAAAGCTCATTCAAATCAAACCGTAGTGCATCAATCGTTGGTGCAATCAACGGCCTCAATTGTCTTAAAAGAAATGCCGGACATTTTTGAGATAGTAATTTGCCATGAGTAGACTAAAATGGAAATAACAGAAATTCTGCAATTCTGCCGGGTCTCATTGGTTGCGTTGACGGAACTCATGTTGGTATTGTTGCTCCGAATTAGTTAAAACATCAATATTTCAACAGAAAGTGATTTTACAGCCTGAATGATATGATAGTATATCTCAACTGGAATAATGTTAATCAATTCGTTAACGCTAACGTTATCAATTCTAAAATATATTATAATAAATAAATTTTTCAAAAACTTTTGTCACGCACAAATTTTATTCGCCCGATTTCGAAATATTTGGCGAACGAAAGTTAGGCGACTCGCTAACAGTAATATGAAAATTTTTGACATTCGCGCTATTTTGACGTTTGAGGCGAAATAACAGGGCGACTCGCAAACCGTAATTTCAATTTACGCGAGTCGCTTAATTTTTCAGGCGACTCGCAAACGATAATAGGGCTATCAATTTTTTTTAGTAAAATGATATAATTTTTTTTTCTGAACGATGGGGAACGACCAAATTGAAAAGTGAGAGCTACGACACTTGAAAATTTTGTGCAAAATCGTATCTTGTTTTAAAAGGCTATACGCATCGACTGCAGTGATACTGATCAAGTGAAGAATTTACATGCAATTTCATCAATTTGGTTTCAGAGCTAATCATTCCTGTGAAGCAGCAATAAATTGCATTATAAATAACTGGAAAGGAAATGAAGCAAATAATAAAATCATCGCGATGTTTCTAGATTTTAAAAGAGCATTTAAAACAGTCGACAATAATATTCTCTTACAAATGTTGTATGAGTAAGGGATAAGAGGAAATGAATTAAAATGGTTTAAAACATGCCTAGAAAACCGAACCCAACATACAAAAGTCAATAACTGTATATCGGATCCTATAAAAATAGTAACAGGTGTTCCACAAGAATCAATTCTACGTGCACTGCTTTTTATAATATACATATAAAAATGACCTACCAAATGTGTTGGAACATTGTAACCTAGTCCTATACGCTGACGACACATTGATATATGCAAAAGAAAATATTTACAGAAAATTGCAAAAACCTCCTAATGAAAGATAAACCAAATTGGCTCAATATGAACAAGCTGAAACTAAATGAGAAAAAACGGAAACTATGGCAGTGAGCATAAACTCAGATGTGAACTTAGAATATCGATAATCGGGAAATAGAGACAGTTTAAACTATGAAATTCCTAGGCATCACTATTGATAAAAAAAATTAAAATTTAATGATCATTTTGAATATATTAGCAAGAAAATTGGTAAAAGATTGTATTTTTTAGGAGAATTCGAAAAAGATTAGATATATTAACCACTATAAATGTCTACTATACCAATATAAAGCCTCATTTCGAATATTGCTCAAAAGTTCTATATTCATGTTTCAATCAGAGTCACATAGAATGACTCCATAAGCTTCAAAACAAGGCCATGAGATGTATACTAAAGTGTAGCATATATACATCTATAACGTACATACATACATGCTGGAGATACTAAAATGGCTAAATATCAGACAAAAAATAGAACTGAACACATTGATGGTTGTTCATAAATTTAAATATGGAGAGCTACCAAAAAATATAGCGAGAGGAATCAGACAAGTGGGAGGGGTACAACCATATATACTACGTAGCATCAGCGACTTCAGACTGAACTTCAGAAGGTCCACTTCAGCACAGAACACATTTGAGTACAAAGGAATCCAACTGTTTAACGAACTTCTAACATAAAAATGTCTGTTTTTAAAAACAGATGCATAATAAATAAAAAAAATAATGAAATTTTTGTTGTTATACATAAATCGAAAGATCTACATCTTGACTTTAATGCTTAGTGCTCAATAGTTTGTAAAATATCCTCTAGCATATTTTCAGCATATTCTCTTGACAAGGACCTCCAAATCGCACGAGTTTATCGCAAAGTTGCCCGAACTTCTCATCTTCTTTCAACGGAGTTTTATTTTTTAATTCATACTTTCAATGAAATTGGCATCAGGTGATTGCGCTGGCCAGTCCACCGTAACCATATCATTTTCAATTTTCCATGTTTTGTAGTGTGTTCCTCACTCAACAACGTCTTACACAGATATTTCATGTTATGAAAAAGCAAGTGCTTATGGACTGTCACGTGCGATAATTTTACACCTTTTTTGGCTTTTTCACGAAATCGAGTTTTCCCGAAAATAAGTTTACTATCACTTTTTCTACTTCTGGAGAGACCTTGGATTCTGAGTCACGTTCTGGCAAGTCGTCGATGTTTGTAACGTCAAAATATCGCTTGACCTACTTCGTTACGAACGAGTTCGACTTGTGCTGCTGATCCATGGGACATTTCTCAACGCGTATGCGGCACTCATTCTGACTATCGAGATTTAATTTGACAAACAACAAGAAACAGCTTATTATTTTTTCAAAGCATCAACGACAGTGATGCCCTCTACATCGCCGAATTAAAAAAAAAAGAAATTTTATTTTAACAAATATGACAGAGGCAACAAAAATTGGTTACATATGTTTCGGCTATTACCACATATATACATATTCATATACATAGCCTCATCAGACCAGTTTTGGTTAATTTATACAAGGATTTGAACCCTGACCATTCCATGAATTATATTTGGACAGCCGCTCTTAACACCTGCTAATGACTGTAAAATTCGATCAAATTATTTTCAATAAATTAATAATATAAGTCGACTAAAAACAAATAAAATTTCTAACACTGGAAGAATCATTCATTTTCATATAAGTGGTGAAAACCCACAAATATACGAAAAAGCTCATCATAGCAAGTCTTTGAACCGACGCACAGTGGCTCCTTTTCCAAAAAGTGATTGCTAAAATCAAATTTTCGATTTCTGATTTTCGAAACTTTTTTTTTTAATTTGACAGATAATTGACCAAAGGTTCTAAAACCGAAAACTTTTTTAATTTATGACAAGTATTTTGGTTTTTATGGGTGCTCGAAGTTGGATAACTTTTTATCGTTCATTAAAATAGCATTTTTTTTACATTTTTCGCAATATTAAAAATGGAAAATTTCAAAAGTTTGAAAAAACATGGGAATTTGAAGTATGCTCTCTGAATTTATGGTATTTTAAAATAAATAATTTCCACAAGATGTAGAAAAAAATTTTAGTTGGTAATTTTCATGAATTTTTTAAAAAAGGTCGTTTTTAGCAGTTTTTCAAATTTACCTTGGCCTATAATCCACAAATCAATGTCAATCAAGGATTGGTGAATGGGAGATTATAGTTGACATATCTGCCAACAAAAATTGTATAGGTCTTACATGCATGAATTTGCCCATTTAGAAGTTATAGCTACTTATGTGACATGATATGCATAAAACTGAATTTGTTGTGTGATGACGATTTTCAGTCTATGATATTTTGACCTGGAAATTGTTAATCTGAATTTGATAGAATGTTTGCAGCGAATATACCCATCACTCAAAATAAATTAAAAATTGTAAATATGGACGTTACCACGCCCCTTTCTTAATTTATTCTTCCTATTTCCAAAACTATTTGACGCAAATAGATGCATATGTAAAGAGTACCTAGAAAACTTCTGTCCATATAACATGGGCTTTGCCCCACCTCCGAAACGCTTGATTTGTCACTTTTACCAAATCATTTCACTCTTTTTAAGAAAATTCGCTTTTGTATAGCGAAATAGTAATACTTGCCTCAGATATTTATATCTAAGTTTTTAATGCAATTTAAAAATATCTAGTAATGTCAAATAGAATAAAGCTGTATTTTTTGTATAGAATACAGGTAGATGCACTTCTGATAACAGTGAACTCTCGTGCAGGCCAACTTTATAGACACCTGTTTTATTACGGTAGATATCATACAAGGAATTTAGCTTATTAGGTAGTTCAATTTTTTCGCTGAACAAGTATTATGTTTGAGGTTTGTAACACAACATTTTGTTTCTGTATTTGTATAAAAGTCAAATTTTAAGCCTCAATAACTCAGTCTTTTCTGACTATTTAAAGTGTGAGCTACGCAAGTTTCCAAGGAAAATGAGTATATCTTATGAAAATTTGTTTGAAATATTTGCAAACAGCGAAAATGGAGATTCATTTGTGGTTGCGGTAAAAAACAAATACCCGAAACATATTAAGCATACATAAAAGTTAAAAAACTTTTACTGCAACACAAAGAGATATCGGGTGTCATGTAATAGAACCAAAGCGAATTTTTATATAAAGTATGCAGACTTTCATAAAAAGGACTTTGAGCTATCACTTGATGATATTCCTAGCACATCACAGGCCTCCAGAGGAAGACCAGCAAAACAAATTGAAAACTGTGGGGATTTTACGAAAAAGAGAAAAATAGCAGTCGCCACTGGAAACATTTCAAAAAAATAATACAAGATCAATTTCGAGAAAAACTGGGTATTATAGTAGATACTCCTAAGCAAGGATTTGGTAACACAAATGACGGAAACACAGCAAGGCGATTTTTTGAGAAACCAGAAACAGAAATAACGGGAGTCGATGAGGACGTGATAAAAGGATTACAAGTTATTTTAAACGTACTATCCTGTAGAGAACCCGTTAAAGTAGAAAAATTTGAAAAGTATACCAAGGAAACTGCAGACATATTAGAACATAAATACAGCCAAAAATTACTGACACTCTCTGTCCATAAGATCTTAGCTCATAGTGGAGACATTATCAAGCCTTACCAATAGGAGAATTATCAGAAGAAGCCCAAGAGTCTAAAAACAAAGATTATAAGAAGTACAGATATAGCAATACATGTAAAATTTCACGTATTCGACAGAATGAGGGCTTGTTCAATATACTTTCAGCATCTTCAGATCCTTTGATTTCATCACTTAGGCACGTTAGGTCACGAAAAGAACTGACTGATAAATTCTGTAGTACTGTTTTAAGTTTCTTAGATATCCAAAATAATGATGATATTTTTATAGAATTGTAGATTGTTGTTGATTTTTTAAAGAAATTACCTAATTTATTACTGTAACCTTTTTTTTGAAACTTTTCTAGCCTCTGAGAAAGACTGTTTATAAATTATGTTAAGAGATAAAAAAATAAATGCCTATGAATGAATTAGTAAAAATTAAAAAATTTTTTTTAAAAAGTATTTAAAAAATTTTTAAATTATTAAAAGTTCATTAATTGAATAAAGCGCAAAAAATTTATAAAAAAAAATTTTTTTTTATGAATTCATACCACTAAAAACCAAAAATTTCGAAATTTGGACTTTCACCTCTTTTTAAAGGTATTTATAGCTAAGCCTCAAACCTGAATCTTATATATGTCATAGCTACAGAAATTACCTACCAAAATCAAAAACATTTACTCAAATATCTTTACCCGTTCAAAAGTTATGATTTTAGCAACGCGAAATCGCAAAAGGCGCCACTCTGCGACGGTTTAACAAAGAAACAAGAAATGAAAATAAGAGATAACAGGTGGCGCATTGTGTGCTTAATGTAATACATACCAAGTACTCTTTGTACACCTCACGGAGAGAACCTCACATGGCACAAGTGTTAAGAGCGGCTGTCCAAATATAGTTCATGGAATGGTCGGGGTTCAAATCAGTGGCGTTTACTCTAAGGTGCGCGGATGTTCTCCGCACACCCAACCGCAATCCTATGCATTTTTTTTAATCTCTATTAGACGTTTTCATATTTGTTAAAACATATCAAATCAATAATTTGGCACTGTTCCTACTGGCACGCTGCAACATGCCATATTTATCACATCATATGTAGTTCTCTCCCCTAAGCGTACAAAATATGTACATACGTAATACGACTACAAATATTCTAGCTCATCGTAGCAGATCAAATATATGAAACGCAACATTATTTGACGATGTTGAATTCCATCCAACCGACGAGTGTGCGCATTGGATGTCGTACCAAGTCAAACCAAAAACCTCTAATAAAAAATAACTACTACACACACATTCTAATAAAATGCTCATGATAAACAATAAACTGTGTTCGTAGGATATTAGCGCACATAATTTGATACAACACGACCAACGGCCGCTTCTCTGGCGCAACGTCGTTTAAAAATGTTCTAGCTCATTATTTACATTATTTGACGATGTTGAATTCCATCCAACCGACGAGTGTGCGCTTCTAATGTCGCACCAAGTCAAAGCAAACACCTATAATAAAAAAAAATTACTACACACACATTCTAACAAAATGCTCATGATAAGCAATAACCCAGCAGGCAATTGAGCAAGGCCTTCCTCGGAGAAGGCCTGCTAGCACTGCTGCGATTGTAAGATGCCTTCTCAAAACAAAATTTTCATGCAAATAAAAATATGTATAGACCAAATCCATCTCAAACCATGCAGTCGGATTTACCTCAAATTGCGGAATTGGTTGGTTGAATTGGTTGTTTTTATATATTTCCTATCATAAAATGTTATTACGAAAATAACGGTCAAAAAAAATTATGATGAATAAAAATTGACATTTTCATTTTGGGGAAAAAAATCTCCTGACCTCAAATGTGGCTTAACAGGCATTAAACTCATGTCATTTCTTTATCATATTAATACAAATCCACAATAAAATTTTAAGCGAAAAAAATATTGGGGTTTTTGAGAAAATCAGCCTTGTTTTTTTTCATAACAAGCGCTTTAACTTCACCAATTTTCAAAATTTCTTAAAGATTCTGACAGAGAATCAGAAGCTGTAACGGCAGAGTGTAATCTGATGTACACTGGCATTGGATTTCGAGTCATACCAGAAATGTCAGAATGTCGAAATAACATTTCTGGTCTGTCATGCGAAATTTGCGTACGTGCGTTCGGTTCAATAAGAAATGGCTGAACAACGCGTCATTTCGCAATTTCGGTAGCCATTTTTCGATTATTCGAGAGAACGGTGAGTTGGGTTTTAGCAGTCGAACGTGGCGGACGTGCGATTTTCTTTCACATAATTCGCGAAATCGAAATTTTCTTAAATTTAAGAATTGTAAAAAGAGCGCTAATAATAGAGTAAATTCTAACAATAATAACAAAGCTCTGTTTTGAAAAAAAAAATTTAAATCTAAAATCAAAGTGAACAATCAAAAAAATCACAAAATTTAATTCGCAAAAATTGCAAGAAAAATAATAGCAAGATACACACAATTGGTTGGCGCAGTAAAATCGTGCGTTTGTAGTGTCGAGTGCTGAAGGTGGTGGAAACCTCATGTTACTTTTAATGAAATTTTAATTTTTGATAGACGGAAAAGTAAATAAGAATTTGTTTATTTGACATGTCTTTAAAGTAATAAGAAAACATTATTGAGTTCTCTCGTGTTGGTATAATATTCATTTGATTTAACATTTCGCACTCGCGGAAGCGCCAGCGCTTCGTTATATACAACTCAAAAACAATTATACAAGTGAAGTAATAAAAAGATTGACATTGAGTCCGTTTAAGGAAAACACGGGCAACACATACTGGTTGCTGCTCAAACAAAAATTTCCCGTAGGCGCATTCGCGGAAGTGCTAGCGCTCCACACTTCACCCATAAGAAAAGTTTTGTCATTGAAAGAAGAAAAAAGAAAATGGCCGCATAAGTGAACTTCGTGTATCTTACGAGCTGTCAGAAATAAAGCATTAAACATACCAACTACAAACACATTACCAATATTGAACCCCAAAAACAAACAAAAATATTTAAAATACTAAAGAAATGAATTTCATCATAAGTACAAAAACACACTAACTAAAGTTACCTAAAACATAAACTACATAAGCCTACACAAAATGATACAAAAAGTGCAAAGAAAGGCAATTAAATTACGTGAAATAACCAACAATAAACAAAACATGCACAACATCACACAACTTTAACAACAATAGTAACAACATCTTTAAAACTACACAACAGCAACAGTATGCGACACCAACTACGGAAAGCGTGAGCTCACGAATTTTCATTTTTTTATTTAATTATTAATTAGTATTACAATCAGATTTAAATATGTGTTTTCTCAAGTATTAAATACTTAATTTTTTTTTTTTGTAATTCTCGATATAACTTTTTCCTTATACAATTAATTACTTAGACGTATAAGCAACCAAAAAAATATATATATATGTATTTTAAAGCTATTTGAACACAAAGAAGAAAAAAACCCTCAACAAAAGTCATTGATGCTAAAGATTTGAAATTTTGCAGAACGTTTTACTATTTACTAATGATTTTTGAAACTTTGTGTTGACGAGTTCTCTTCTTTCTGCACATAATCAGCTAAAGAAAAAAATAGTTTTTTTTTTGTCAAGAAACAAAACTCTGTTATTTAATAGAAATTATTGTCAATAACACTGGGCAAATGAATTACAATGTTTTTTTTAAATGTAACAACTGTTGACTTTTTTGACATTTGTAGTACAGTGTAATTAACAACAATATTATGCTGTAAAACTAAAACAAACTGCATAAATAAATGCAAAAATAAATATAATGAACTAATAATCAAGAATTTTTTTGTTAACCTGGCATAAGGAGGAAGAATTAAATATAATGGCAGCTTAAAACTCTGCACCGTTTGGCCCTATGTAGAACTGAAACAGTTTAGGGTGGACCATAAACTTCGTCCCAAAGGTCCACAAGGCAGGGTGGGTTAAGTAGGGACCCGAGCCTAACACCAGTGCTCGCCAATCAGCCATGGTACAAAATTTAGGGAGTTCCACAATTTCTGTTTTTTTTTTATAATACATAATTTTGGTCACGTACAATTTTTTTTGATATTTGATTTTGAATTTTGAGATTTCAGAGCTCAGCAACTTAAGCACGAGAAAATTATATTTGTAAGTTGCAGGCACACCATGGGCAGCAGCTACCCACCCCAACATCCCGAACTGCTGGCATCGGCAAACTAGCTCGTGCTGCCGCTGGTCATGTTGTCCGCGTTCCAAGCACCAATCGCTTACGCGATTACAAATTTTTGCGCCCAACGTGGGGCCGTTTGAGGTTGAAGGTTAAAAGAAAACTGTCAATCAGTGGACAATTATGTCCTTAAAAAATTTTTTTTAATATTTTGCCTTCGATTTCACTCGGTTCCATCCGATTTACCCTCGCTGAGCTCTGGATTTTTGAAAATTTTTGGTAACAACCTATTATAGGAAAAATTTTTTTTTGTGTTTTGTCATTTGAATTTTAAATTCAAGAATTTAATAATCAAAGCCTGTAGCTGGCTTTATCAGTCCGGGAGGATTCCGTTCTGATCCGCTCAGACGCTTTTGACCCTATTTATTCCTTTTTGTGAAAATTACCCTGTAATAGAAGACTAAATTTTTTGCATAATTTTTTTTGAATAAATTAAATTTCAGTAACTTCTTACATTTTTGATATTTTGATTCACTCTTTTAGCTTGAATGCGATATGCGGCTGCAAGTCAAGGTAAACTGCTGGATTTAGCTTTTCGACCGCTTTACTGAGATTTGCATGGGTTGTACTTCAATTTCATGGTTGAAATGAGATTTAAATTTTGTAGGTTCAGATTCTTCCTCCCTAAGTTTTTCTTCGTGGCTGACCAAACAATTTAATAATAATTTGAATAGTTCTACATAGGACCAAGCTGTCATTAATAATTAAACTTCTGATAAAATTTTTTTTTTTGTTTTAAGAAAAACAAAAATTTAACAAATTAAATTTGAGAATTTTTTTGTAAGAAAAGAACAAAACTTAGCAAGTAAATTTTTTTTTTGAATTTGAAAATTTCTCTTAAAGAATTTCTAAAAATTTATAAATCTAAAAATTTATAAATCTAAAAATTTTATAAAGCGAATATAAATTTTTGTAGAATTTTTTTTAAAAAAAAAAAAAAAAAAAAAACAATATTTAACATTTTGGAATTTTTTTTGGCATAATGTAGCTATGCTAAAAATTTAAAACGTTGAAGATTTGACATTTGAAAATTTCTTTTTTTTTTGCACAAATGTAGATTTTTGCTAAAAATTAAAAAAACGATATAATTAATTAGAATTTGATATTTGGAAAATTTAGTGGTAATTCCACGGGGTATTCATAAATTTAACTATCGGCCATTTTTTTTATTACAAAATTTTAACTTTCGGTTTTTTTCGATACCTTTTCATCTCGGTCGCGGATTCGGTTTTTGAGTGTTACGTGAAAAATGCCTCTGCATCGTAGTAATGAGAATTTGTCCATTCTGGGTGAAATCCCTGACAATCCCTGTGTGGTGTGCAAGCAACAAATGCTAGATGGTGAAAATTTTAGTATAACTCCCTGCTTCCACATTTTCCATACGGAATGCATTTCCAATTGGTTGCAGGAGACTCGCAACTGCCCTTTCTGTTAGGCGTTGTGCAGTACTAAAAAAGTTAAGCCATACAAGCCTATTCCTAATTTGGGATTGGAGTCCTTTACCATAACACCAGCTACTACCCACACAGGTACGATCGCTAAAAATAGTCGGCCAGTAACCCGAAGTTACAAAAACTTAATGAATCAAAATATTTCAGTGACACCTGCACATAATCTCAACATGTCAGGAGTGCATCCAGTATCCACAGACTTGTCCAATCACGCAAGTGCGCAAACTAATGTATCTCAGTTTTCAGACGCACAGTTGCAAAAGTTGATTGACGAAGCTGTGAAAGCTCAACTGGCTAAAATGAATTTAAACTCAGTCAGTAATGCACCTCCTGATCTGAATCGAGATCCAAATCCACCTGTGACTTTTGGTCGTTCTTCTGACATACACCAGGCTCCTAGAAATGTGATCAACAATTCTCCATTTTCACTTGGACTTCCTCCATATAACCCACAGCTTCCTCCTCCACCTGTTTTCCATCAAAACAATCACCAACAAGCAACCCACAGCAATTTTGCTCAAGGCACTTCAACTCACCATAGGTCAGTTCCACCTTTTATGGCCTCAGAGAAAGTCTCAAATCTGATTTCCTATTGGAAAGTCACTTTTAGTGGCAAAGAAGACGCTTTGTTCGTCGATAAATTTATATACCGAGTACATTCTCTGACCATTCAAAGTTTGCGAGGTGATTTTGAAGCCTTGTGCAATCATGCACACATTTTGTTTGCTGGGAAAGCGTTGGAGTGGTTTTGGCGCTATCATCGTAGTGTGACTCAAATAGATTGGGAAACTCTGTGAACAGAACTTCGTGGTCAATTTCGAGATCGAAGAACAGATTTAGACATAATGGATTTGATTCGTCAAAGGAAACAAAAATATGATGAAAAATTCGAAAATTCAACGAAACTTACGTCTCGACGTTAGACGCAGTCTTCTCTATGTCTCCATAGAAAACATTAGACAGCTTCGAACATTTGTTCAAAAACGCGAGTTGTTGGATGAAGAGTACGGCAGGTCGACCAGAAACTTCAAAGCTGCACGCAAGGTATCGGAAGTAAACATTCATACAGAAGATCTCCCGAATAACCATTTTTTAGAGTTGCCAACCGCACCACCACCACCTTAAAAAGTGATGCGGCATGCCAAACCACAACAGTTATTTTGAAACCAGTCAACCCTATTTTGAAATTTGAAAATAAACCTGAAATTAAACCACCTCCTACAGATTTACCTATTCGGCATTTTAAACCTCTGCACATTCGTTGGCAGGAATATAAAGCCGCCCGTAATTGCTTCGCCGGGGTCAACGCATAAGAAACGTTCTACTTTGAGATTGAGAAAATTTTGGAAAAATTTAAAGGCGAAGAAAAAATTTATTTGTTCTTCAGTAGTTTCTGATAAACCTAAAGATGATTTACGTCCCTATGCTCAAATTTTAATTTTTAAAGAAAAAATTGAAGGACTAGTCGATACTGGTGCCTCTGTCAGTTGTTTAGCCAACAATCTAGTTAAAAAGTTTTTAGAAGATAACCAACACCCTTGGCACAAAGTTAAGACTAACCTTAAAACTGTAGATGGAGCAAATCATTTTGCATTGGGTTTCGTTGAAACTTTTATTACCTTTAGAGGAATAACCAAACCTCTCAAATTTCTGATAATTCCAACTCTTTCTTTTTCATGAGAATATTCCGATTTCTGTTAATTTGAACATTGCGGAGTTGGACTCCAATCATCATGTGTTAAATGCTCGACAGCAAGCAAATTTAAATGCAACCATTTATTAATTCCTTCTTTTTCTAAAAAAAGCTTAGGCCGAACAAATTTTATAAGCCACGTTGATTGATTGATGTAGGTCAAGCGAAGCCTATAAAACAAAGGCATTTTTCTGTTTCACCAGGCGTTGAAAAACTTCTTTTTGCGGAGATCGATAGAATGCTTTCTCTTGGCGTTATCGAAGAATCTCAAAGCGCATGGTCATCTCCTGTTGCACTAATCGTCAAACCAAATAAAGTTCGTATGTGTCTCGACGCACGCAAAGTCAATGAGGTCACAGTGAAGGATGCTTATCCTTTGCCGCTCATCGACGGAATTCTCAGCAGGCTCCCGAAGGCACAGTTTATTTCAAGCTTAGACCTGAAGGATGCTTTCTGGCAAATTCCGTTGGATGAAGCGTCAAGGGATAAGACAGCCTTCACTGTCCCCAACCGACCTCTATATCAATTTGTTACAATGCCATTTGGCTTATGTAATGCGCCGCAGACCATGACCCGTCTCATGGACAAGGTAATCCCTGCCCATTTGCGAACTAAAGTATTTGTATACTTAGACGATTTGTTGTTAATAACCGAAACTTTCGATGACCATATTTCGCTTCTGCAAGAAGTAGCATTTTGCATTAAACGTGCTGGCCTTACAATTAATATAGAGAAAAGCAAATTTTTGCTCAAACAAATTCACTACCTTGGTCATGTCATTGGACATGGAACAATAAGTACCAATCCGGACAAAGTAAAAGCGATAAAAGAATTTCCTCGTCCAAAAACAGTTAGACAACTTCGTCGCTTTCTAGGTGTCTGTGGATGGTACCGAAGGTTTGTGCAAAATTATGCTTCAATTTCTACCCCTTTGACAAACATGTTACAAAAGGCTCGTAAATTTGTTTGGACCGAAGATGCAATTGCTGCTTTCGACTCCCTCAAAAATAGTTTAAGTAGTGCACCAGTGCTACACAGTCCTGATTTTTCTCGTCCATTTTCTATTCAATGTGATGCTAGTCAATTTGGCGTTGGAGCGGTTTTGGCACAACGTACCGATGAAGGTGATGAAGTTCCCATTGCATATATGTCCCATAAGTTCAACCAAGCGCAAAGAAACTATACTGTTTCCGAACAAGAATGTCTTGCGGCGGTTATGGCCATAAAAAAATTTCGAGCTTATGTCGAAAGACATGAATTCGAAGTTATAACCGATCATGCTTCGTTAAAATGGCTTATGAGCCAAACCGATTTGCATGGCAGACTTGCGCGCTGGGCACTGAAGTTGCAGGGCTTCAAATTTACCATTCTTCATCGGAAAGGCAGCCAAAACGTGGTTCCTGATACTTTATCGAGAACTTATTCTCAGGAAAGCCTCCACATTTCGTCTCTGACTGCGTCAGAAACAGACCAATTTTTCGAAATTGATTTTAATTCGGAATTTTCTAAAACCGAATATTATTTAAAGATGATTGAGGAATTTCAGAAAGAGCCAAGTAAGCAACCAGATATACAAGTTATAGATGGTATAATTTATAAGCGTTGCGAATTTGCTAGCGGTGATCCGATTCAGGAAGAGCAATCATGGAAGGTATGGGTTCCTTTGGAAATGAGACAAGATCTCATTCTAAGTGCACATGATCATCCGATGAGTTCTCATGGTGGAATTGGTAAAACTTTAACCAACCTTAAAACTTTTTATCACGTTCTATCGTGTGAAATCTGCAAGCAAACTAAAGCCCCAAATCACATACTTCGTCCTCCTATGGGTAAGCAGGCTACGTCTGTCCGAATTTTTCAAAAACTCTACGTAGACCTTCTTGGACCTTATCCAAGATCACGATCAGGAAACGTGGGTATGGTGATTGTTCTCGACCATCTTTCCAAGTTTCATTTCTTAGAGCCAATCAGGAGTTTCACTG
Organism: Meiosimyza platycephala; assembly: GCA_963662105.1. Lineage (NCBI taxonomy): Eukaryota > Metazoa > Arthropoda > Insecta > Diptera > Lauxaniidae > Meiosimyza > Meiosimyza platycephala. Next base: position 45,226,010 of record OY759210.1, on the reverse strand, counting down.
CCAACAAAATTGTTGATTTTCTTGAAAAGAGAATTTTTGCCATTTTTGGTGTTCCTGAAGTCATCACCTCTGACAATGGTGTTCAATTCAGATCTAAACTTTTCAAAGACCTTTTAAAGAAATATGGTGTGACGCATAATTATACTGCCAACTATTCTCCGCAATCTAATGCCGTTGAACGAGTCAATCGTTCAGTCATTGCTGCTGTTAGAGCCTACATTAACCCAAATCAGAAAGATTGGGATGAAAAATTATTTGCTATTAGCGTTGCTCTCAGAAGCTCAGTGCACTCGTCCTCGGGTTTCTCTCCATACTTTGTTGTCTTCGGTCAAAATATGATCTGCCACGCAACTTCTTTTGAAGTTTTGCGAAAACTAAAACTTATTGAAGATCCGACCGCTGACATCAGACACGAAGAAAAAACTGAGTTGATTCGCGAAAAGGTGGGAGAGAATGGGTACGGCTTATTATGAGCTAGCAGACATGCACAATAAACGACTTGGCATTTTTCACGCGAAGGATATTAGAAAGTAGTGCCTTCAGTTTTTGTAACCAACCACAGCAGATTTCGAAAAACTCTTTTGTAACGGCAGAGTGTAATCTGATGTACACTGGCATTGGATTTCGAGTCATACCAGAAATGTCAGAATGTCGAAATAACATTTCTGGTCTGTCATGCGAAATTTGCGTACGTGCGTTCGGTTCAATAAGAAATGGCTGAACAACGCGTCATTTCGCAATTTCGGTAGCCATTTTTCGATTATTCGAGAGAACGGTGAGTTGGTTTTTAGCAGTCGAACGTGGCGGTCGTGCGATTTTCTTTCACATAATTCGCGAAATCGAAATTTTCTTAAATTTAAGAATTGTAAAAAGAGCGCTAATAATAGAGTATATTCTAACAATAATAACAAAGCTCTGTTTTGAAAAAAAAAATTTAAATCTAAAATTAAATTGAACAATCAAAAAAATCACAAAATTTAATTCGCAAAAATTGCAAGAAAAATAATAGCAAGATACACACAATTGGTTGGCGCAGTAAAATCGTGCGTTTGTAGTGTCGAGTGCTGAAGGTGGTGGAAACCTCATGTTATTTTTAATGAAATTTTAATTTTTGATAGACGGAAAAGTTAATAAGAATTTGTTTATTTGTCATGTCTTTAAAGTAATAAGAAAACATTATTGAGTTCTCTCGTGTTGGTATAATATTCATTTGATTTAACATTTCGCACTCGCGGAAGCGCCAGCGCTTCGTTATATACAACTCAAAAACAATTATACAAGTAAAGTAATAAAAAGATTGACATTGAGTCCGTTTAAGGAAAACACGGGCAACACAACCTGGTTGCTGCTCAAACAAAAATTTCCCGTAGGCGCATTCGCGGAAGTGCTAGCGCTCCACACTTCACCCATAAGAAAAGTTTTGTCATTGAAAGAAGAAAAAAGAAAATGGCCGCATAAGTGAACTTCGTGTATCTTACGAGCTGTCAGAAATAAAGCATTAAACATACCAACTACAAACACATTACCAATATTGAACCCCAAAAACAAACAAAAATATTTAAAATACTAAAGAAATGAATTTCATCATAAGTACAAAAACACACTAACTAAAGTTACCTAAAACATAAACTACATAAGCCTACACAAAATGATACAAAAAGTGCAAAGAAAGGCAATTAAATTACGTGAAATAACCAACAATAAACAAAACATGCACAACATCACACAACTTTAACAACAATAGTAACAACATCTTTAAAACTACACAACAGCAACAGTATGCGACACCAACTACGGAAAGCGTGAGCTCACGAATTTTCATTTTTTTATTTAATTATTAATTAGTATTACAATCAGATTTAAATATGTGTTTTCTCAAGTATTAAATACTTAATTTTTTTTTTTGTAATTCTCGATATAACTTTTTCCTTATACAATTAATTACTTAGACGTATAAGCAATCAAAAAAATATATATATATGTATTTTAAAGCTATTTGAACACAAAGAAGAAAAAAACCCTCAACAAAAGTCATTGATGCTAAAGATTTGAAATTTTGCAGAACGTTTTACTATTTACTAATGATTTTTGAAACTTTGTGTTGACGAGTTCTCTTCTTTCTGCACATAATCAGCTAAAGAAAAAAATAGTTTTTTTTTGTCAAGAAACAAAACTCTGTTATTTAATAGAAATTATTGTCAATAACACTGGGCAAATGAATTACAATGTTTTTTTTAAATGTAACAACTGTTGACTTTTTTGACATTTGTAGTACAGTGTAATTAACAACAATATTATGCTGTAAAACTAAAACAAACTGCATAAATAAATGTAAAAATAAATATAATGAACTAATAATCAAGAATTTTTTTGTTAACCTGGCATAAGGAGTAACAATTAAATATAATGGCAGCTTAAAACTCTGCACCGTTTGGCCCTGTGAACTGAAACAATTTAGGGTGGACCATAAACTTCGTCCCAAAGGTCCACAAGGCAGGGTGGGTTAAGTAGGGACCCGAGCCTAACACCAGTGCTCGCCAATCAGCCATGGTACAAAATTTAGGGAGTTCCACAATTTCTGTTTTTTTTGTAATACATAATTTTGGTCACGTAAATTTTTTTTTGATATTTGATTTTGAATTTTGAGAATTCATAGCTCAGCAACTTAAGCACGAGAAAATTATATTTGTAAGGTGCAGGCACACCATGGGCAGCAGCTACCCACCCCAACATCCCGAACTGCTGGCATCGGCAAATTAGCTCGTGCTGCCGCTGGTCATGTTGTCCGCGTTCCAAGCACCAATCGCTTACGCGATTACAAAGCTCTATTAGAATCAGAAGACAAAAGTTAATTATTTTGATTTGGATGAAAATGCGACTATTTTGAAACAATTTTCAACGATTTTTCAAGCTCTGACACTAAAACTTTAAATGGGCATAACTTCGCAAAAAATAATTTTCAATCAAATCGATGAACGGTATAATTCCTTAATTACTTTGAAAAACAACATATTTAATAGGCCATTAATTCCGCAATTTGAGGTCACTCCGACTGCATGGTTTGAGATGGATTTGGTCTATATTTTTTTTTTGTAAAAGCATTATTGGTTTTAATTAAACAAAAGAAAATTAGTCCACCAACTTTTCTTTTGTTTTTTTTTTTTTTTTTTTTTTGAAATACTGTTTTTATCGAAGTTTTTGAGTTTTCATTTGAGTTTAAAAATAAACTTCACAAAACTTCAAGCTGAGCTTCCACACAAATCATCACTAACTCTTCCTTAACATATCCCCACAACAAACTAGGCACCGGTGCACAGTGTATCACTTTCATAGTAGCCGCGGCCAAAAATAGTAAACGTTGTTCAATTGTAATGAAATTTGGTATATGATGTTTTTTAGCATTATTAAGACAAATCATCAAAATCGGCCCATTGACACGCCTACCTCCCATACAAAAAAAAAATTTATTTGCTTTAATTTCGTTATTTTTGACACTAGAAAGATTAAATTTGGTGTGTGATGTTTTTTTGACATAATTAAGAAAACTTAGAAAAATCATAAAAATCGGGCCATTGACACGCCCACCTCCCATATAAAATTAACCTTTTAATTGCTTTAAGTTCTTTATTTTTGACACTAGAAAGATTAAATTTGGTATGTGAGATTTTTGACATAATTAACAAAACTTACAAAACTCACAAAAATCTGGCCATTGCCACACTCTCCTTCCATATCAAATTAACCTATTTTGGCTTCACCTTTTCGCCATACATCAAAAAACTCACTCACTTTGATAGCAGATGCCACTAGAAATTTTGAAAAAAAGTTAATTTGACGAACACTAAACAAAAAATCACTTGGAATATGATTAAACTTACTTTTAAACTTTAATTAAAGCAAAAACTTTAAAAGTGGTTTAGGTGTATTTTAATTTTCTTGTAAACTTTTTAATGAAATTATTAAACTTTTAAGTAGGCTCAAGGTCCAATTTAATGAAAAACTTTTATCTGTTGATCATATATAATTTTTATTACCAATATTTCGACTACCTTTGGTAGTCATCTTCAGGGTAATCTGTTCGAAAAATATATTTTACAACAATTAGAATAATATAAACAATAAACAACACAAATAATAACTTACGTATGTCAGCTTCAAATAAATAATTACTTTAAAAATAAATAATCAGTTAAAACTAACAAAAACGGTAGACAAAACAAAAACATAAATATTGCACAAATTTAAAGAGTTTTTATAAATAAATGATTTTTGAGCAATGCTAGTTATTCCAATATAACGGAATTTAACATTTGTTTACAATGTAAACAATGTACTTAGTACTGCCAGATTAGAAAACTTTATTAAATTTATTTAATATATAACATGCCTATATTTGATCATGGAATCTTCCTCCAAAAAAATAACGAACTTTAAGCAATTAAAAGATTTATTTTATGTGGGAATGGCCAGATTTTTATGATTTTTCTAATTGTTTCTAAATTATGCCAAAAAAAACATCAAACACCAAATTTAATCATTCTAGTGTCAAAAATAAAGAACTTAAGGCAATTAAAAGGTTAATTTTATATGGGAGGTGGGCGTGGCAATGACCAGATCTTTGTGATTTTTCAAAATTTTCTTAATAATGCCAAAAAAAACATCATATACAAAATTTCATTACAATTGAAGAACGTTTACTATTTTGGGCGCTGTTACTATGGAAGATACACTGTGAAAAATGTTGAAAAAAAGTTAACTTGGCGCACCCTAACGCAAGAAAATTCTTTTGATTATGATTTTACATATGTAGCTTTATACGTTATTTAACGCTGGAACCTCAAAGTGGTTTTAGGTGTATTTTAATTTTCTTCTTCTAAAGTTTTTAATGATCTTGCGATTTTTTGAGTAAACCTAACTATTTTAATATAGCAGAATTTTACAATTGTTTACAGTGTAAGCAATTTTATTAATATTTCTAGATTGGAAAAAGTCTATATTTTTTTTTCATATACGACATGTCTATATTTGCTTATGAAATCTTCTTCAGAAAGGGTACAAAAGTGTGGGATAGAAAACAAGCCAAAATACAGAGGAAAAGTTGAATTTGACACTGTATATTTAATAAAGCATAACTTTTTAAGTAGTTAAAGCATTTTAATAAAATTTTGGGATTTTCTAATTTGAAGTATGTTCTTTTAATCTGCATAAAAATTTAAGTCAAAAAATTATTTTCATTTTTACCATTTATGGCCGCACCTGTTCCACTGTGCGGTGTTTGCCCGTTTGGGCGCTAGAGCGATTTTTATCGACAAACCTGTGGATATAGCACCCTAAATCCATAGGGGGAGTTGGGGCACATTGATACGATTTTTTTACAAGCGGAAAAAAAAGAGGAAGATTGACAAAAATGATTAAAGAAAGTATATGAATTTGTTTATTGTTTATCTAACTAACTAATTGGAATCAAATTTCAACTCAATATTATTAGGCAAAAATTTTGTGCGCTGTTTTTTAAAAATATGGATTTCGTATCAAACTGCCCCACATACGGGGTGCATTGATACACGTCAATGGCACTTCGATTCATAGTTTAAAACACACCTTCTTCGTTTAAAAAACAAAAATAATAAGTTTTGCAATTCCCTTTAACATTTATTTATGAATTATTTTCTTATTGGCAGCTTCCGTTCCAGTATATCAGAGATTGCCAGAAGCCATAGCATCGATCATCGATATTTGCTTTATCCCTGTGCCCCCTGTATGGTTGTATCAATGTGCCCAAGTCACTTTTTTTTTAAAACAATAATTTTACATGTAAGTGTCAAGCCATTATAAAAATTATAAATACGTAAAAATTATGAAGGATGTGTACTTACCGTATACCGTAATACGCAATTGTCAACACAAAATTTGTCAATTAAATTCACACCCAAACAGATCGGCACTATTTTACTCACGAGCGTTTAAAGCAGGTTTATCCTTATCGCAGACGAAGCGGTAACGGAATGCAGTTCAAACATATCATTGGCTTTGTCGACGCCTACTTATGTATGTTTGAAAAAATATGTTACTGCGTTTTGTTTTGATTTAATGATTCTTAAACCTTAAACCTGCGATGCCTATCATAGTTCATAATTAAAACCGTTTAAATAAAACTACAGCCACGCCCACATTTTTAATAGTGGGCGAACCATTGTGTTCTGGTCAAAAACTACCTCTTATAGTTTTTAAATTTATTATATACAATAAGACCCCAACTAAAAACTTTTCTGATTGCACTAGTCCTGTTGAAGGTAAAATTCCTGAAATCTTAAAGTTTACGTAAGGATTACAGGAACAGGTAAAAAGATGTCAAACGATTTGTGTAGAGAAAAACCAAACTAAAATTTTAAAATATGGGCATTTCCACGATCGAAAACGCAACATTCGTACGCCTTTGAAGTGCAAAAAAATAAAGAAAATTGGATGAAATATTTATTTGCTTTTTATTTTTTGATAGCATTTTAGTAGGACTATGTTTAGTGCAAAAGGTAGGTTCTGCCGATTTGAGGTTTCCAATATATATGCAATAAACATGAGATCTAGCACGCGACAAAAAATGGAACTCGTTTTCGACTTCATCTAGAAAAATACAGAAATCTGCGAAACGTAACATAAAATTTTAATGAGATTAATTTTAAACTAAAATAGAATAAATAAATAAATATAAATATGCACCCTAAATAAAAGTTTTGTAGCCTAAGCTATGCCCCTTGATTTAGAAGCTACGTGGTGTAAATTCCATGTGAATCGATTAATTGGTCTTTAATGTTAAAATAATAAAAACATTTGTATTTAAAAAAAGTTAGACTTTGAAAATCAAAATAAAATGTTTAGGATGATTACTATACGCAGTAACTTTTTTTTGAGTTGGGGTCGATAAATTTAATTTGAACTAAAATTGGCAGACACCTGTTTTGAACGATCGCGAAGTACTGCTAACAAATGATGATTCAGGGACAAGAACGCGACATTAGAATAGCAATGAAATTAAAATTTACCGTTATTCGGCATTTTTTCAGTCTCTTTTAAGTTGTATGGTATTTATTTGTTGTTGATAGACAGAGTGCAACCATAACATAAATATATAAACAAAAAATGCTTAAGAAAAAATTCAATTAAAAGTAGAAAAAAGCAAAAAAAACATATTTTCAGTTTTCAGACCAACTTTCTCATAATAACCACTGTGATAAGCTGTAAATACTTTATATTATAAAAATTAAGAAATTCTCTCATAATAATATTAGAAAAAATCAGTTGTCAATTAACATTTGAATTTTCAGTCCCGATGGACTATTCTGTGGAAATGCCCAAATGTAAAACGGCAGTTATACAGTTTTTTTTAATTTTTTGCTAAAAAGAGCATAATTATGAGTATGGAATAATATGGAGTATGGTGTATGGAATTCATTTTGAAACTGACGTATACAATTCCAGAAGATAGTAGTGATTTAAAGAAGTTTCTTGTAATCAAAGAGGAAATAGCTGATAGGAAGAAAAAAATTCAAGCTGCGTTTTATGCAGAAATTGGTTTGAAAGTTGATCAACCAAAACAAGGGTTTGGTAATACCAATGATGGAAATACTTCCAGAACATTTTTTGAAAAGGATGAAGTCACAGCGCAAATTACTGGAGTTGATAAAGAGATAAATAAAAGGCTACAAGTCATATTAAATGTTTTATGCTGCAAGGAAAAAGTTGACGCAAAAAAATATGGAGAGTTTGCAACAAAAACTGCGGAACTGCTGCTTCAAAAATATCCGCATAAAAAACTTACACCTACGGTTCACAAAATTCTGGCCCATGGTAAAAATATAATAGAGTTTCAGCCTTTACCAATTGATGAACTATCAGAAGAGGCACAGGAATCCAAAAACAAAGATTACAAAAAATACAGATAGCGACAAAACCAGGACCTTTTTAACATGCTGGCCGCCTCGTTTGACCAAATTATTATATCTCTAAGGCACACCCAATCATCAAAAGAGCTGAAAGAATGTTACTCTCAAGAAATGCTAAGTCTATTATATAGCCATTCAGATACTGTTGATTATTTTGAAAGAAATTAAATTGTTAATTTAAGTAATAAAAAAATATTTAGTTTATAAATAAAAAAAAAAAAAATATCTCACCAAAATTTAAATTTATTAAATTTTTTTTCTCCTCATTACAATATGTAAGAGGGCTTTGGGCCTGTTTATTATATACATATATATAAGCATAACCATTTTGCCCCACATAGTTTTTCCCACTGGGTACAGCCACTTCGAAACCTAGCAACAATAAACCAAATAACAGCAACCTAAACACGCCACTTTTTCTACACAACAACAATAGCCCAGCCACCAATAGATCGAAAACACCAGAAATAGTTGGTAAACAACATTAGTTCGAAAACAGCAGGCCCATGCATGATCATACAAATAACATGTTTGATGGTTCGAACGTAACTCAAACCGGTTCTACCGTATGTTTAGCTGTGCAGACCAACAACATGTTTGATGGTTCGAAAGCAACCCAAACCGGTTCTGCCGTATGTTCAACCGTGCGGAACGTGTATAAAGAGAGGTTGTAAGCAGAGCAGCAGGTCATTCAGTTGGAAACAAGCAGCAAGCGCAGAAGTAAAAACTTATTCAAAGTGAAGTGAAGTAAAGTGAAGTGAAGTAAAGGAAAAGCAAGTACAAGAGGCGTATAATCTGGCAGGCAAAGCAGCATCAAATAGTGGAGTCTCGACAAAGCCAAACCGAACGGCGAAAGGTTGGACCAGGAGTTGGGATACAGGTAAATATAGTGCTTACAAGGATAAGAATTAGACTTCAAGTGCCCATCCGAGGGTCTTGAAGCCAATTCTTCGCTCAATAACGACGACCACCAGGATAGTTAATTTGGAATACTGTTAATTTTCTGTGTCACCCCTACATCTATTAACTTTATTCCGAAGCTAACCTGTGCCGATTATTATTGGCCGGTCTAAGGAGTTGAACGAGCCTGTAAGTACCGTAGTTACCCACTATCCGCATCCTTGGTGGCGATAGGAAAATCCCTAACCAAAGGTGCGGCTAAGTAGAGGCCCCAAGATAGACACCCGAAGGTTTCTGAACAGATCCGAAGGCGGAAAACCTAAAACGAAGACTTGCCACGTATCACACAGAAATGATAACCCCAGCAGCGTGATTTACCAAGTCACCGAAAGTTCCAGATAGACACCCGAAGGTTTCCGAATAGATCCGAAGGCGGAAAACCTAAAACGAAGACTTGCCACGTATCACACAGAAATGATAACCCCAGCAGCGTGATTTACCAAGTCACCGAAAGTTCCAGATAGACACCCGAAGGTTCCCGAATATAACCGAAGGCGGGAAACCTAAAACGAAGGCTTGCAGCGTATCACACCGGAGTATTAACCCCAGCAGCGTGACTCACCAAGTCACCGAAAGATCCAGATAGACACCCGAAGGTTGCCGAATATATCCGAAGGCGGAAAACCTAAAACGAAGACTTGCAGCGTATCACACCAGAGTATTAACCCCAGCAGCGTGACTCACCGAATCACCGAAAGTTCCAGATAGACACCCGAAGGTTTCCGAGTAAATCCGAAGGCGGGAAACCTAAAACGAAGGCTTGCAGCGTATCACACAGAAGTATTAACCCCAGCAGCGTGATTCACCGAGTCACCGAAAGTTCCAGATAGACACCCGAAGGTTTCCGAGTAGATCCGAAGACGGAAAACCTAAAACGAAGACTTGCAGCGTACCACACCGGAATATTACCCCAGCATCGTGACTCACCAAGTCACCGAAAGATCCAGATAGACACCCGAAGATTTCCGAATATATCCGAAGGCGGAAAACCTAAAACGAAGGCTGGCAGCGGCTCACACCGAAATATTAATCCCAGCAGAGTGATTTACCGAGCTACAGATAGATTTCGATCATTCCCCGAAAGTTCCCGAGTGCACCCGAAGGCGAAGAACCCAAACCGAAGTTTTCCAGCGTCCAGCACGGAAATCCTAAGCCCAGTCTTGTGATTGACAGCGATATCCGGGTTCCCAAAGGAAGACCCGAAGGTTCCCGAAGACACCCGAAGGCTGCAACGTCGAAACTAAGTGATAAAGTTACTGAAATCAAATAAATAATTTGTAGGGAGAAAAAACCTGAATAAATAAAGAACAAACATTTGAAAATTTTACAGAAATAAAAGTAGTTTTCAATTTACGAACGCCTGGTCAACCGGCGAGTTTACCCCGGCTGGAAAAGTTTCCTTACAACCATCAATAAAGAAAAAAAAAAAAATCTTGGTTTTGAAATAAGATAATGATATGCGGTTTACGGTATTCTTTTAAGCAAATAAAATTACATTGAAAATATTGTACAACGAGATCGGTGGTAATATAATATGGGCCGATTTTGCATCTTGAAAGCAGAAAATCGGTATTTTTTGTTTTTTTTTTGGTCAATTTTAAATTTTTTTATAAGAAAAAAAGAAGAAGAAGAAAATCTAATTACGGATTCAAGTTCCTAGATCGATAATAGCTGTTTAGAACAAAAAAAATTTTGAATCAGCTTAATATGTATGTATATATGTCAACGCCGAATCGAAAAATTTCAGGTCTATTAATTTAGAAAAATGCAGATATCTTGGTTTTGAAACATGATATTTATATGCGGTTTACGGTTTTCTCTTAAGCAAATAAAGATACATTAAAAATAATGTACCACTAGATCGGCGGTAAAGTATTAGATAGATTTTGCAACTTGAAAGATGAAAATCGGCATTTTTTAATTTTTGCCCGGACAATTTCCACTTTTTTTATAAAAAAAAGAAGAAGAAAAAATGATCACGGATTCGAATTCCTCGATCGATAATAGTTTGAAAATAATACCCACTTTCTTGCAAAATTCGATAACCTCTTTAGCTTGCACCATTTTTTAAATCAATATTTTCGAAAATGTGTAGGCAACTTAAAACAGGCGGCTGCAATCCAGTTTTCAAAATTGATGAAAATCCTTATGGGTTGTTTTGTCAAGACATATAGGGCTATAGTAATCCACTGACACATCGTAAAAAAATCAAAAAGTTTTTTTTTAACCGCTGTTAATGTATATAAACACCGAGTCATACTCAAAAAATCGTTAAAAAAATAAAAAGGTCGAAAAAAAAACGGCTGGAAGTTCGATTTCGCGGATTTTGACACTGGAAGGGTCCCCCAACATTATCCCTGAAAAAAATCGCGGGTGGTATTTCGAAAAATTAAAATTTTTTAAAGACCACAGTGACCTATTCTCTTAATTTACGAATGATAGCAACAACGAAAAACGAAATGTAGCAAACTTTTCTTGAGTAGCAACAGCACTCAATTTAAAATATCCGCATAAAAAACTTACACCTACGGTTCACAAAATTCTGGCCCATGGTAAAAATATAATAGAGTTTCAGCCTTTACCAATTGGTGAACTATCAGAAGAAGCACAGGAATCCAAAAACAAAGATTACAAAAAATACAGATATCTCAACACGTGCAAGATATCAAGAAAGTGACAAAGCCAGGACCTTTTTAACATGCTGGCTGCCTCATCTGACCCAATTATTACATCTCTAAGGCACACCCAATCATCAAAAGAGCTGAAAGAATGTTACTGTTGCTGCCAAACGGCAACACCTAACATCAGAAAAATTTGCAACCGTGGTGCGAGTTCGTTGTCTGTGAAACGAGTCAGTCGAGAAAAAGCAGCGGCGAATAAACATCAATTTTTAAACACCACACCAGTAGATGATTGTCATCATCACACACTACATCGTAATTACAACATACAACATCGTCATAATTTAATATAAATCTTTTCAACATATTTCAATTTTCTAATTCATTGTAAATCTACAATTAATTTAATAAAAACAATTTATAAAATAATATCGTCGTCGCCGTCTTAACAGTTACTCTCAAGAAATGTTAAATCTATTATGTAGCCATTCAGATACTGTTGATTATTTTGAAAGAAATTAAATTGTTAATTTAAGTAATAAAAAATTATTTAGTTTATAAATAAAATAAAAAAATATTTCACCAAATCTAAAAATCCGCTTTAATTTTTTTTATAATTTTAATTTTATATACTAAGCCCAAGCACATTTCAATCACACTTTTTAGTAGTTCTCAATGTCTACTTGCGACAAAAAAAAACAGAAATTAAATTTTTACATGCATAAGATACATGTATGTAATTTTTCCTCCCTACAAAAAACTCAACATCAACAATCAATTGCGTCGGATTCTGCAAGCCTATTTCAGCACTACCACTGTATTAGCTATAAGAATTTCCTATCATATAAGAAAAAAATTATCAAAAAATCTTTATTCGTTCAGAAGTTATGATTTTTGCAATCAAAAAAGTCAAATCTTGCCTTCTGTGCGCCGTACCCTCAAAATCTGCGATGCACCAGGATTACAAAATTTGAAGCAAGTAGTGTCTCACAGCCAACGGCTGTGCATTACAACATAGAAAATAATTGAGAAACTACTATAACAAAGGAAATTGGCGGTAAATGTACTCAAGTTGGCGTCATGCTTTAGGAATGTAAACAAAACGAACAGCAGATTGAAATTTCAACGCAATGCACTATAGGTAAAATAGCACATTTTGCTGGCAAAAACTAATAACGGCTATATTATCATGGCGATCAACTGGAAATATATTTTTTATGTTGACTCTAGACTAAAGGAAGAATTCTCAAAAAAAATCTTAACCCTTGTACTACCGGGTCAAAAATGGCAAACAACTTTTTTTTCAAATCTCATAATTATTAAAACCAGAGAAGAAGTAAACAGGAGGAACTAAACCCTCTATAATATCCTTTGAATGAATGAGAATTTTGCGTCAGGTTTTTATTTTTTTACCAATATTTCGCTTCTAAGCCTATTAATATTTTGCTGTTGGAAAACAGGCAACTTCCTGTGGCTTTTTACCCATTTTTCGTATTTTCCGTAAACTCTAATGCAAAAATTATGCGCAATCTGCCGCAAATATCATAGACTAGTAGCATCCTGAGTATTTTCAATAAATAATTTAAAACGGCCTCTTCTTTTTGCAACCAGAATCGGAATTACGGGAGAATAAGTTACCTGAGAAAAATATTTATTAAAAAAAAAACGCAAAAACTCGCAACTTGAAATTGACGAATTAAACTCAAAATTCTTCACTTTACACATTTCTGATTGTCTAAACACGGCCAAATTCAGCCAAGATTTTAAAAGCTTGTCCAAAATCAATTTTTAAGAAAAAAACTTTAATTATAGGTTAGGTGAGAAGTATTAGTTCTTTTCACCAACAAAAAACTTTCTTAACAAATTCTTTCTCTTAGACTATTAAGCACTTACTATCACTTTTCTTTTCCATATTTTATTGAAATTAATGCTTTTTTTTTAATTATTTAAAACAACTTAAAAATTCGACAACAATCACTGCGTATACTTCGTTCAACACGTTTTTCACAAACTATAACTTTGATCACCTGCTAAGCAGTCGCCGTTTCTTTTTTAGAAAAACAAAACTTACCGTTATATGATCTGATGTTTTGCTTATCAAATACCATTAACAAAAAATGTATTCTTGGAAGTGCAATGGTGTGATCTTGTTTTCACTCAAAAATTTGCCACATTTGCTTGAAGTTAAAAGCTTTTCGTTAGGTTTGCATTAATATAACGAGTGTAATTTGAGTGCTGACGTAGGCATCAACCAAAAATATACTGATGAGATTTTAAGAATCGCAACATATGTCTATATTCTAGAGTTGTTGTTTTTTTCCTTTGTTTTCTCTAAGTTTGTTTAATAAAAACAAAGCATTGAATCAACTTGTAAAATTTTACTTGAATGTTGATCGCTGCTAAATTGGCTGTAGTTCATTATTTAATTATTAAAAATTATTTGTATTAAATTAAAAATAAAATTTATCTTAAGGATGAGGAAGTAATGTATTTTGTTACTAAACAATACTTATTACTATTTATAAGTTATCTATTGTGAATGAATTACTAATCTATTAATCTGTTACTAATTTAAGCCACTGTAAATAGACATTAAGTTAACATATGTTTTATGACAAACATATGTTTTATGACAAACATATGTTATTATTTACAAAAGAAAGAATACCGCTATTCCTTTATAAAAGCAGGAACGGATCTAAATAAATCTATCAATGTTGATTCACTTAGCCCAGAGGTTCTTAAACTTATGTAGTCCGAGGACCCCTTATCGAGCTAAACTCTTTCTGCGGACCCCATTCCAACCCTAGATATTTGACGTCGTTCTAAGCATAGTTTCGTAAATGGGGATCATGTACGCAAATTATACGGACATAATCCCCATTTTCACAATAATTTTGTTGTTGACAACTATAGTAATTCTACACAAGTGTTAGGGTAAGTGGGGCCTACGGCCGCAGCTCAGGATTTAAAAATCCTAAAAATCTAACATCCGGCTTCGCCGGAATATAACCGAAAAAAAAAAGACGGACATAAGACCCAAAACAGTTGGCATTAATTAAATTTTTCGGACATATGGGGATTATGTCCGAATAATTTGCGGACATATTCCCCATTTACGAAATGGGGATTATGTCCGAGGGGGCTATGTCCGGTAACCGTCAAACTCAACCAGAATAAAATGTCCAGTTATTTGACGAGGTTAAGGAACGAAGTATTTCTATTTCTACTTTAATTTTTCCGGTTTTTAAAGATTAAGTTGACAAGCCTACAGAAACTACTTTCTAATAAATATTGATACTTATCCCATATATCTTCGTATTTTAGCAAATCTTGTGCATTTATAGAGGCAAACATTTTTAATTAGGATTTTCATGTAAATACACAAATTCACAAAATGAATAAAAATTGTGGAAATGTGATAGAATTAAAAAAGTTTCAAGTTAAAATATGTACATTAAACTCAGACAAATATTTTCGATTTCGATTTTTTTATAATCGCTTCTATTTTATCTTCAACTTTAAATTTATTTGAAGCTGCACCTTGTACGCTCATTGAAATTTACAAAATTTGATGATGTTGTCAAACAGTGGGAAGAGTGGAAACAGTTAGTTACTGGGCATCCCGGTAATGGCCATGTAGAATTTTTAGTAAATGAGTTATTTGAATATAGCGAAAAGTTTGATGATGTAAAATTATTGATGTCAAAATTGTTTCGCGGACCCCCAGAATGGCTTCGCGGACCCCCAGGGGTCCGCGGACCACAGTTTAAGAATCGCTGACTTAGCCTATTAATTGGCTGTCTTTTGATTTGCTTAAGCACTCTTGTAGTGCTAAGCTATTCTTTTATTTTTTTACCACCCGCGCCGGCAAACTATTTAGACAGGTCCTAATCAAATATATAAAAGAACAAACATTACAATACGTATGAAATACGTGCAACTCACGTATGAAATTTAAAAAATATCCGATTTTGCTCATCATTACACACATCAAAGAACCTTGAAAGTTAACTCCACAGCACAAATTTTAGCTCCCTAAATAGTCGAAGTCCCGAGTACTGTAAGGTCAAAGTTTGGAAAAAATTCAATTTTTGCGAAAACAGCCGATTTCAATTTCTAAAATCTCTGAACCTGGTCAACCATTTTCACTGTGTGATATCTCATTTTGAAGTGTATAAAAATGTTAACAATTTATTATGAGTAAGATCTCGATATATATACCATATATATATACCATTTGCAAAGTTGTCATATTTTACTAAGGCCTTTTTCACTTAATCTGGTCGCAAATAAAGGTCGTAAGGTCTAGAAGCTTAAAATTATTTTTTGTGCATAGTTGATGACATAACAAAAAAAAAAACGTGATATCCATAACTTTAAACTTAGATTTGTGGGCTTTTAGAACTAAAATTTTTAAAACGGTCCAAATACGGCTATTTTCAGGCCAAAATATGGCTCTTTCTCAGGACTCCGACCACCTAGAGAGTTGAAATCTGGACTGTGGTGCTATCTGGTAAACCTTTCAAAATTTGAACTAAATCGGAAACTTTTTAAATTTCATACGCATGTTTTACATATGTAATATTATTGAAAAACAGTAAATATGGATTTAAAAAAAAAGCTCTAAGGATTTCTTATGTTTTTCATATATCGATTCCAAATTACATCCCAAATAATCCGCAATAAAAGTTTTTGTAGTAACTCAAACTTTTATTAAAAGTTGGTTAAAGTCCACCGTGTACATAAATAAAAAAAATTCTGGAAAAATAATAACTGTTAATAAGACCTATCTTCCTAATTTTAATCAAACTAAATTGCTATTACTTTCAACGATGATTAATTAAGTAGAAATAAGTTCGCGTGCAGTCAAAATTAGTCATTTTCTACATTTTTTTTTTTAATTTTGATTTTAAAAACCGTGTAAGATCGAAAACGTGCAAAACGAGTAGCGTGTAAAACGAGGGATAGGTGTAATGAAATGACTTCCGTTTTTTTTCAGGCTTTCTGGGAAAACCCCAAGATCAATACTTTTATTAATCAAATAACAAAGAACATCAACAATATTATGCACTATCTGTTTCATACATTTTCATTTAGTACATAAGAATGTATATCTTTTAAGTACAAGTTTTCACAGAGCAAGATAATCAACAATCAATTGTATATAAACGTAATTCTAATACATTAAGGGTATTCCTGAAAACTCGAAAAGCCTCGAAAACTCGAAAAGCCTCAAAAACTCGAAAACATTTTCGAGCCTCGAAAATAATTTGTATGAAAAAGTTTACGCAACTCTCGAAAGCCTCGAAAGTTGGAAAATGAATAATTTGAGCGAGAAGAACGCAATTGTTCTCAAAAAGATAAAAAAATGTCAAAAACGAAAATACTAATCTCTAATAACTAATAACTCTACTCAATTTAGTAAACTTAAACTGTATTACCACAATACGTCTGGAATCAGAACTAAATCTGATATTATCTTTAATTGGACATCGCAAGCTGACTTTGATATCATTGTTTTAGTTGAAACATGGCTTACTTCCGATTTTTTCGATGCTGAATTTTTTGATTTGAACATTTCAATTCATCTCCGGAGTTCACCGCTGACGGACGTGTTTTCGATCGCCTCCGTGGTCATTTAATAATTCGAGTGATAAAAAGTAATTTAAAAAATATAAAACTCCTGAAAACGGTTGTGGAAGTGAGTGCCAATAAAATTAATGCACTTTGCATTGATTTCTTGTGCGTTTGCTGTCTTTATTTTCAAAAAGTAAATAGAAAGAACACAGTTCTGCATAAAAAAAAAAATAAACAAAGCTAGCAAGACGGTGGGTTATGCCGGTGGAGCGCTCTCCGCCTATGCAGCGACGTCACTCTTTTTCCAATGAGTGCGTTTCTACATTCTCGAGTGCTTCCAACAACAATTCAACAACAACTAATAATATTCTTCCCGCGCATTCTATTCCAAGCGCTCATTCGAGTAATGCGCATGCGTTGTTTTCTCAAAACTCTTCTCTGAGTACATGTAATAATCCAAAGCCGCTAAGTCTGATGTCTGCAGAACAGGTGCTGTCCTCTTCTCTCTCATGGGGAGCTCAATGTTCAACTCCGAACATCTCACCAGCACCTACAAGCGCAACTGTCTCTTTGCCAGCAACAACTCTGGCAACAACTAGAACATGTGTAATTACTACATCGTCATCTGCATCACTTACACCAATAATGTCTGTAGGCACAAATTCATATGTATTGAGCAACAGCTTAGCAACATTAGCTATGCAACATGAATCCAGTGTAGAGCAACAATGTTCGTATTGCATCAACATCAGCAGCAGCAGCAGCAGAAACCACAACATAAACAGCATTTGCTATTACAACAACAAAAACAACAATTTCGTCAAATGCAACAAACTCAACAACAACCAAAGTCAAACACACAAAATAAAGGTAAAAATATTTTGTTTCAAAAAAATAGTGAAGTTCAAACTGGGCTAGACCGCTACATCCAAGTAAAAAGAAAACTAAGCCCACAAAAAAATGGAGGCAATGTACAAGCGGCGAAAGTCATTAAATCCACCTCTACAGGTACAATCAACGCCAACAATAATAGATTTGCAATATTAGCAAAAAATGATGATGATGAAGCTGGTGGTAGCGGTAGGCAAAGTATTAAAGATCATAAGCCTCCACCTATTTTCTTGCGTGAGCGTAACTCTAATGCCCTTATAAATTATATTACTAGTCTAATAGGGAAAGACTCATATCATGTAGTTTCACTTACAAGAGGAAATATACATGAAACAAAAATCCAAATTTACGCGGAATGTAATTACCGTACTTTAGCACGTGATCTAGAAGCCAAAAAAAAGAATTATTACACTTACCAGCTGAAAAGCAGTAAAGGTATTTCTGTAGTACTTAAAGGTATTGAATCTGATTTAGACGTAATTGAAATAAAAAATGCTCTCGAAGAAAAAGGTTTCCATGCCAGAGCAGTTATTAACATTGTAAATAAAGATAGGGTTCCTCAACCTATGTTTAAGGTAGATCTACTCCCAGATGCTGCCAAGCTCAAAAAAAATGAAACGCATCCAATATACAAGTTGCAATATTTATTGCACCGAAAAATTTCTGTCGAGGAGCCCCACAAACGTAATGGGCCGGTCCAATGCGTAAACTGCCAAGAGTATGGCCATACTAAAACCTATTGTAATCTCCGTACTGTATGTGTCGCATGCGGTGAACTCCACCACAGCTCATTATGCTCCAAAAAAGCGGAAAATAGCACAAGCTCAAAAAAATGTAGCAATTGCAATGGAAACCATACTGCTAACTATAGAGGCTGTCCTGTATATCAAAGCCTAAAACAGAGGGTAACTTTACTGAAACAAGATGCTCGCAATCCAACTAAAAATGTATTTACCTCTGCCGCATCTGCCCCCCAACAGTTCTCTGCTGCTTCTGCCCCCCAGCAGTCCTCTGCCAACCCTTTTTCACCAGCTATTTCTTATGCTAATGTTGTAAAATCAGGCTCTCAAATGCAACACCTAACACCACAGGAACCAAACAATAACCTTGAGCTAATGATTTCTAATTTTACTCAAAGCCTATCACACTTCATGATAGCCATGCAAAAATCTTTAGATCGTATCGTTGAAATGCAAACCCAATTAATGACTGCTCTCCTAGCCAAGTTATAGGCCTTATAAAGATTTGCGCATGGAATGCAAACGGCGTAAGCCAACATAAACTAGAGATTTCAAACTTCTTGTCTCGGGAAGATGCAGATGTAATGCTTCTATCCGAAACCCACTTAACAAATAAATATAACTTCACTATTCCAGGCTATATATTCCATAAAACCAATCACCCAGACGGAAAAGCCCATGGCGGTACTGGTATACTAATTCGAAGAAGGCTTAAACATTCTTGCTTAGGGGCTTATGCCCAAAACTATCTACAAGCTACTTCAATTATCTTGCAAAGTAATGGCAAAGACCTTTCTTTATCTGCAGTTTACTGTCCTCCCCGCTTTGCTGTATCAGAGGCGCAGTTTATGGACTATTTCAAAACTTTAGGTGATAAATTTGTAGCAGCCGGTGACTATAACGCAAAACACATTTTCTGGGGCTCCCGCATTAATAATCCCAAAGGCAATCAGCTGTATAACGCAATAAATAAAATAGCACTCTGGATGTTGCTTCTCCCGGAAAACCTACATATTGGCCAGCGGACCGCAACAAAATTCCTGACCTAATCGATTTTGCCGTCACCAAGAGTATTCGCAGAGATTTAATTTCTGTCAGTACAAGTTTTGAGTTATCATCTGATCATTCCCCTGTTATCATACAAATTTTTGAAAAACCCAAGCATCGAGAAGTACCACTTACCCTTACAACTCCTTATACAAACCGGATTAATTACAAAAAATACATAAGCACACATATCCACACAAATTATACAATAGGATGTATAGAACATGTTGATGCTGCTGTTGGGGTCATAAATTCCATTTTAACTACATTTTACATTTAACATTTTAACTAAAAATTCAATTAGTAGAAGAAAAGATAGATTTTCTACTAATGCTGAAATAGAAAAATTAGTTTCGGATAAGAGAAGGCTTAGACGGGAATGGCAGAAATATAGGTCCCCAGCATCAAAAATAAAACTTAGGGAAGCCGAAAAGAAGATAAGAGCTGCTCTTTCTAGAGAACAGAGTAATCACCATTATAGTTTTATTCAAAACCTTTCTCCAAACAAAACTAATAAATCGTCTCTATGGAAGTCTAGCCGCGTATTTAGAAATCCTATTGAGACCGAGCCTCCTATAAGGGATAGTACTGGCGATTGGGCACGAAGTGATGAGGAAAAGGCATATGTTTTTGCACAACATCTAAGCCTAGTGTTTCAACCCAATTGTGTTTCAAACAATACTGATCTGCCTCCGCAAATAAATAACACTCAAAATATTAACATTCATATTACTCCAACTGAAGTCGCTAAAGTCATAAACAATAAACTTATTTGTAGAAAAGCACCTGGCCATGACTCCATTACTCCCCAAACAGCTGTAGTTTTCATCACCAGGCTCTTCAATGCTATAATTAATTTTGGCCACTATCCCAGTGAGTGGAAAAAATCAATAATTAAAATGATTTCGAAGCCCGGCAAAGATTCCACCTTACCATCTTCATACAGAGCTATTAGCTTGCTTCCCTGCCTCTCAAAACTGTTTGAAAAAGTGTTCTTAGAAAAGGTTATGCCTTACCTTCAAGATCATCATCTCATTCCTTCACACCAATTTGGTTTTAGGGAAAAACATGGAACCATTGAGCAAGTGAATAGAATAACAAACGAAATAAGAAATGCTTTTGAACACAGAGAATATTGTTCCGCCATATTTCTTGACGTTAAACAAGCTTTTGATAAAGTATGGCATGATGGCCTAATTTACAAAATCAGACAACTCCTACCACAAAATATCCACGCAGTCCTTGTGTCATATTTGGCAAACAGGTGCTATAGTGTTAAATATAAAAGTTTTAATACAACTGAGTTCTCGATTGGCGCTGGAGTTCCACAGGGTAGTGTTCTTGGCCCGTTTTTATATATCTTATTCACTTCTGATATTCCGACAAATGACCAGCTAGTTACCTCCACTTTTGCGGATGATACGGCTATTTTAAGTCGTCACAAAAATGCTGTGGTTGCCACCAACCGGCTTCAAAATCATCTAGTTCTTATTGAAAATTGGTTATCAAAATGGCGTATCAAGGTGAACGAGCAAAAATGCCGAAATGTTACATTTACATTAAATAGAAACTCAACACCAACCATAAAATTAAATGGCATTCGAGTTCCAGAAGCAAATGAAGTCACTTATCTTGGCATTCACATAGATAAACGCTTAACTTGGCGTAAACACATCGAAGCCAAAAAGATGCAAATCAAACTCAAAGCTGCTAGCTTGCACTGGAATTGGAATATAAAGTTCTCCTATATAATAGTGTTATTAAGCCTATATGGACTTACGGGATACAACTATATGGATTCGCTAGTTCATCAAATTTTGAAATTCTTCAAAGGGCTCAATCAAAGATACTAAGGACAATAACAGGAGCACCGTGGTTCATTAGAAATGAGCGTATCCATAGCGATCTCCATATACCTATGGTAAACGCAGAATTTGAAAGACTGAAAAGAAAATACCTCCTAAAACTGCAAAATCATATCAATCCATTAGCTACTCCACTAGCTAACACTTCAACACATTCGCGTCTAAAAAGGGCTGACCGCCCAGCTACTACAAATAGTTCTGCATAATGAACTCCATATCCATACATATATCCAAATATTATATCCATAATACAATTTTAGACCAGCAAAAAAAATATTTCTTTTTGAGTCCCGCAGAGCTTTAAATTACTTATTATAATAAATATATCACTTTATATATAATTTATAATTTGTAATAGTGTTAATTAGAATTAAGAGCTTACAACTTATTGTTAGTCTTTACAATGTAAAGAGATCCAATAAATAAAAAGAATAATAAAAAAAAAAAAAAAAACGAAAATTAAATTATGACGATTTTTCGATTTTCAAAACAAATTTTAATTCGCTACAAACTTTTTATTTTGATTCAGTTAAGCAATTTTATGTTTCTATTTAAACAATATAGGTATCAGTTGATAAGTAATTTATTAAGCTATAATATTAGTGTGAAAAAGTTTCAAATCGGTCCATCTATAATCAAGAAGAATGGTTTAAATTTAATCCAAAAAAATGATTTTTTTAACAAATTAAAGTTTTTTATTTAATTTTTTTGATTGACAACTAAGACACATGTTGATTTCTCTCACACTAGTTAGGCAGTTTTAGGCAACAAAAGGCGTTTTTCATTCGTTTGCACGTTTGCATAGATTGGGGTGTTCCCTTAAACAAGCTCGAAAACTTTCGAGGATTCCATGCTTTCGAGTTTTCGCGCTTAGAGGAATACCCTTATTATATTTTATATTAATCTATATTTAAAAAGAAAAAAAAAGTGAAAGAAATAAAAATTAAAGTTCAAGTCATAGAGGAAAAGTGAGTAAAGGAAAGAAATAGCAAAGTTTAGGACAGATGTTGAAAAATTAATTGCTCATAGCTTTTGTAGTTAAAGACACATTTAATGATGGTTGGTAAAGAATTCCATAAACGAATAGTACTAACAAAAAACAATCTAGACGAATTTAAATATTTAAAATTTGGAAGAATTAGTTTTAAACTTCTAGAAGACTGACAAAATTGTAATTTTTCAAAAAGATAGTAAGGAGTAAATTTAAATATTAAATTTCTTATGTCAATGTAATCCATGATAGTGCAATTGAGAATGCTTTTCCTAAATGCAGAAATATGATCAAGTCTTCTCAAACCATACACATAGCGAGTTATGTTGTTAAAGGCCACCTGCAGCTTATGCAGTGAATTTGCATCAGCTTTACTATATACAACTTCTGAGTAAGTTATCAAAGGAATTACTAGCTGTATAGCAAGACGTTTTCGTGTTTCAAGCGGAAAAAATAATGCCGTCATTCTGAGGTTTCGTAGAGAGTAATAAACTTTCCTTAAAGTACCATTGATATAATCTTCACAGGATAGGGACCGGTTTAAAGTAAAACCAAGGTTAATAACCTTATTTACAAATTTCAATCTGCTGTCGTTAAGATAGATATGAGGCATATTACCATTGGGAAGTAAAGCTTTAGATATTGGCAAGACATGCGACTTGGATGGATTCAAGTTCAGTCTGTTAAGGGTGGCCCATTTGCTAATCCTATAAAGATCTTCATTCACTCTACATGCGAGATTTTCACCATTCACATCTTTGCAGATTTTGAAGATATCATTTAGGAATAAACTAAATAGTAACGGGCCAAGGACTGAGCCTTGAGGCACACCGCAGCTTATAGTCTTGTAACTAGAATATTGGCTTCGAATCTTAACTCTTTGCAGTCTATCATCTAAATAACTTTTGAGGAATTGCACATACATTTGAGAAATTATTTTCTGTCTTTGAATTTGAGTTTTTTAGCGACATAATGGTTCTAAATATTTCACAAGGAGAGACGGGTTCAACGGATACTCATTTCTTGAAAATTTTCTTTTTCTAAGCATCTACAGCTGCTAACCTCATTAGGATATACGTCTCTTACAACATTAAATAATAAAGAAATTGTTTAATGCGTTAGCTTTGTCAGCTACATGTGATAAAATTTCGCCTTCTATAGTCAAACTTGATATGTCTTCTTTTTTATTAGATCTGTTTAGTAAGGTGTTAACAAGTTTCCGCTCCTTCCTTGCATCACCCTTGACTTGGTTAAACTCGTTGATATAGAAGTTATTTTTGTAATAAACAGAGTTTATTTTTAATTTGCTTACAAATAGCTTTATATTGAGCTTTTATTTAATGTGTTATTGGAATTTGTTATAACTTTTCTATGGAGTTTGTTTTTGAGTTTAATTTTTTTTAAAAGTTCACTTGTCATCCAAGGTTTCAGTCTTTTACAATTTGCCTTTGTTGTACTACGGGCAAACGTGCAGGCATCAAAGTGTTGGATTAGGATTTCTACGAAAATATCAAATGATTTTGACGGGTTTTGCTCATCATAAACTTTGTTCCAAAACTCAAATCTTAATTTGTCATTCAATAAGGCAAAATCCGTCTTTATATGAGTATTTTCATTAGTTTACTACTTATGGTTATATCACAGGATTTATTTAACCGCAAAAATATATGGTCAATACAGGTAGAGGAAGAGTCTGCATTTCTGATTGGTATATTTATGTACGATTCTAATCCGTGAGAAGATAGTATGAATGAGTACCTATCTACAACATTCGATTCACTCAAAATGTTAAGGTTAATATCACCCACCACAACAAGATTACCATGGCTATTATTTTCTAAAGTTTCACTTAATTCTTTCAAAAACACATCCAAATTGCTGTCATTGAATCTATAGATGCAAACAAAAGTAAATTTTTGATCATTTATCGAGCATGCAACTCTCATTGCATCAGAACTAACGAAATTTAATTCAGTAAATTCAAAATTCAATTTTTTTTAACAAACACCGCAACACCACCTGCTGCATACTGATTATTACATTTAGCAAAAAAATTATACCCGGGTATATCATAAAGAGACCTTTCCTCGTCATAAATCTATATTTCCGTCAAGAAAATGAAATCCGGTTTACTTTCGAAAGAATCTAAAGTTACAAGAAAGAAGTCTAAATTTTTACGAAGACTTCTAATATTTTGTTGCACAATTAAAATTTTTTAGATGTACTGGAATTGTTTGTTATATCATATAAATTGATATTTTTAAAGTCGAACAAATTCGCTTGCTGATCATCGTTTTCTATTATCATATTAAGATATTAGCGCTGTTTGCTGAAAGCAATTGTTTTAATTTTTCAAGATCTTCAACCGAATCTATTGCAACACAATTTTCCCCTTCTTTTTTCGAACTTATATTTTGCCATTGAAAATCCAAACAAATTTAACGTTAAAGAAATTTTTAAGTTTTTGTGCCTCTCTTAATAACGATCTGGTCTTGTTAGTCAAACTGTCATTAACATATATATTTTTGTTTTTCTCACATCCAAATATTCTTGAGCATTTTTCTATTTTTGGTTTTGTTTTTCATTATATTCTTTTTAGTATGAAGAGAGACAAATTCCACACATAGAACATCTACTGTGGAATTGTCTCTTTTATTATTCATCCTCTTAACATAGCAGTTGTCGATCTGTGTTTCTGGAACATCCACTTTCATCCCCTCGGAGAATATTTTTAACGCGAAATTCAGAGCATTATTGTTGTTGAAATTTGGGACACCCACAATCTCCACGCATTTTTCTCTTTCATTCTGTTGCAGAGTGTTTACTTCTTTTTGGAGTTTATCGCATTTCTCTTACAAACACCTTTTCTCCTCTTGCAAAGACTGTATTGTTGCTAGAGAGTTTGCATATATTGTTTTGAGGACAAGTATTTCTTTGTATGTATATCAGCTCCAAAGTTATTGTTTGTTGCTGCCGCTGATTGTTGCCATCAGTAAGCCCTTCACAGTTATGTTGTTGTTGTTCCATGTGTTGAGTTTGTTCATGCACAATAGCTCTTGTAATTATTAATTGTTGGTCATCGGTAGTTTGACCTCTTGGATTTTGATAGATTAAGAGATCAGTCGTGTTAGTTGTATTTAACGGACGCGTTTTACGAATATTTGGCGGCGAATGCTACGAAGCGCGTCGGGTGTTTGAGCACTTTTTACATATAAATGGATGACCGTTGCTTATCATATAATCTATGTCTTTCTTTTTTAAATTAACGCAATGGCTGTGAAAAAACTCATTGCAAGTGGCACTTTTAACTTTTTTACTTTCGTTGAGTCGTCTTTCGAATTTTTGTAAACAAATGCACGGCATATTTAAGTTTGTATTAAATTTATTAAATGTAAAAGCTGGAACGAAATTTTGCACGTCTTAACCCCACGACGAACAGACGCTCCATATAGTGTCAACGGCGAGATACGGTAGTTTAGCAAGGAAGTCTGGAACACTTCATATAGTGCTCTGCACGGCTTCACTGGTTACCATGTGTCCAGGGTGTAGTGTATTTTCACCGACGCTCCATAGTGTCAACGGCGAGATACGGTAGTTTAGCTAGGAAGTCTGGAACACTTCATATAGTGATCCGTACGGCTTCACTGGTCACCAAAAGTGTCCAGTGTGTAGTGTATTTTCACCGACGCTCCATATAGTGTCAACGGCGAGATACGGTGGTTTTGCTAGGAAGTCTGGAACACTTTATATAGTGTTCCGCACGGCATCACTGGTCATCAAAAGTGTCCAGGGTGTAGTGTATACTCACTGACGCTCCATATTGTGTTAACGGCGAGATACGGTAGTTTTGCTAGGAAGTCTGGAACACTTCATATAGTGTTCCGCATGGCTTAACTGGTCACTAAAAAAAGTGTCCAGTGTGTAGTGTATTCTCACCGACGCTACATATAGTGTCAACGGCGAGATACGGTAGTTACTAGGAAGTTTGGAATACTTCATATAGTATTCCGCATGGCTTCATTGGTCACCAAAAGGGCTCAGTGCGTAGGTTACTATCACCGATGCTCCATATAGTGTCAATTAAATTAACAATAATTTTAAACACCATTTTACAGGAACTTTCAGATTAATCAACGTAGCAGAGCAGAAGGAAAAACCCTAAGGAAGGATCCTGATAAAATTGTATTAATTAAGAAGTATATACCAATACATTGTCTTTAGGAACTACAGATTTGTACTGTATTGGAAAGAATAATAAAATTTATAAACTGAAATTAATCAGCAATAAAAATAATTATTTTGTATGCATATGCTTTTGAAGCGAGCCCACAATATTCTTCCATTTTTCGTTGTGAGGACAACGGCTTCAGTTGGGGCAGATTTTTTGTATTAGTATCACCTCTCCAATTCTGTTTTTGATGCGAGCATAAATTATTCTTTCATTTACTTTATTGACTATTTAGCGACCCATTTGCTATGGATTTATCTGACTCTATCGCGGTGAATGTAATTTTCTGGTCGGCCAGAGTATAAAAACTTTTTACCAGAGCTGATTGTGAGTGTACCATTCCATTTGCATTCAGATATACGTAATATTTCGATGAGTCTCTTTAATTCGTTTTCTGCTTGTTGATAAGTATTTGAACGTTGCATGCGACAATACGTATGTTGTGTTACATCGACAAAATGTTGTTTTCGGTTTTACATTTTTGAAATTACAGAGCTTAGTTTCCATTTGAATCTTTCTACCTTTGAATCTTCATCAATTAAACATTAATTTTGCATCTCCAAGTCTGATGCCGAAGCAGGTGGATTTATCGGTATGGTGTTACCACTTGGAGAGTTATTTAAAACCAGAGTCTTAGAATACATGATAGTTGACGAAGAAAACTTTTGCGTTGTTTCATGCAATAGGTCATAAGTCTAGGGAACAATCTGGTAGGTGACGCAACATTTGATGACCAGATGCATTTTAATATATCCTGCTCCTAACCTGGGGCACAGACGCCTTTTAAAGCCGTTCACTTTGAGTACAGACACTAACAGGTGTGGAATTGGTATCTCAACCGCCTAATGTTGAACAGACGCTAACAGAAGGACCGCCCACTCTGGATTAAATGCTTCCTGCGTTCTCTAGGGTCCGCGGGGTCGTTAAGCCCGACCACTCTTTCTAAAAAGATGTCTAGAAAGAAAACCAATCCGTTTTGTTTAAGGTTCAAGACGACATTGATTTATTTATATTAATGATTATTTCTGCTATGATTCTTAACAGGTACGCAAAAATTTAAACAGTTTTTAAGGCTTAAGTTTACTTTAGCTGGCATTCTCCAATTTTTTTTTCGGAGTAAAAGGGGGTTAAAAATAAATAAAAAATATGAAAAAAAAAGAGTCGCTCGGATCTAGTTTCGGAGATATGTATAGCCATCAGAAGTTCCGGATATAGCTTTTGTAAAAACGATTATAAGTTTAGAACCCCTACATGGATACCAAAAATATGGGTGTCATAAGAAATTTAATTTAATGGCCTTCAATAATGGTGAAGTTTTGAAATTCGACCTATAATTTTGAGATATGACGAATTTTCTGAAATTTTAACCAATTTATTTTAAAAAAACTATTTGGTCCAAAAAAGGTTTTAATGACCTATAACTTTTTTAGCATGCTAAGAAAGCTTAATTTATTCCCTTTGAAATGGTTTACAGTTTGTTCTAATTTTTTTTATACTAACACAATTTTTAACCGGAAAACCAAAAAAATTTGTTCAATGAATTCTTATGAAAAGTATGTATTTATGAACGAAAACAATAAAAAACCATCAACAACAATAACAATTATTATAAGACGATTCCCATTATAAATCTTAAAAATTTTTATTAAAAATAGCGCACACGATATTAAAATATAAACATATTAAAATATTAGCATTAGAATACTTAAGATTTTATTCATGAAAAATTTTTCCAACATAAGTATGTTAGCAAAGCTGGTGCTGGACATAATATAGTGAATAGCGGCCAAAGACCGCCGCGAGGCCAGTGTTGAACATATTGAAGGATACAAGTCCTGAGCAGCGCCCGAGGGCCGCCCTCTTACCCTAACTGTTTTGTGAAATTACTGACCGTTTCATTCTTAATATAGCGAGATTTACATTTTGGTCCATTATTATATGGATAAATTTTAGATATCATGGACCAGCGGCTGAAAATGGGCCCACACTATGACAGAAGCCACTTACAAATAAAAAAAGTCAAGCTATTAGACTAAAATTTGCAGAAGAAAATGAAAATAAACATTTTAGTTTCTGGAAAACCTTCTTGTTTTCTGATGAAAGTAAATTTAAAACTTTTGGATTAGATGGAAGACCAAATGTTTGGAGAAGAGCCAATGAGCAGTTGCATTTGAGAAACCTATAACAGTCAACCATGGCGGCGGGTCGGTAATGGTGTGGGGCTAAATGGTTGGTATGACTATATGTTAGAAAAGCCCGAGTTTGGCTTGTGCCAAACTAATTCTTTTTGACTTAAGTTTACTTTAGCTCACATTCGCAAATCTTTATAAAACTTATCTAATGTGCTTTTTAATTCTAAGAAGAAATATGTTGTCAAAAAAAGTCGCTCGGGTCTGGTTTCGGAGATATAGCCATCGGAAGTTGCGGATATAGCTTTTGGAAAAATCATTATAAGTTGGGAACCGCTGAATGGATACCAAAAATATGGGTGTCAAAAGAAAGATAGTAATAATCGTTAACAAACCTATGAAATTTAACCTATGATTTTGGAGATACACCTCCGTGCAACTAATTAGGGACAGTAGTTTTTGATTTATATAAAGACATATGCAATTTGTAATACGCAATAAAATCCGTAGTATCAATACTTTTTTAAAAGTGCATCTTTGGTACTTTAAAAATACAACATTGCCACTAATTTTTTTTACCGTTATTCTTATGAAGTGAAGACATTCGTTATTTCGTAGTATATCGTGCAACTAATTAGGGACAGTGACAAAATGTAACTTTTGTTAATTCAATAAATTAAGAAGAAGTTTGTTATATATTGTTTATGGTAACTTGTTATTATAGAAGTTGTTTTGGTAGTTTGAAATGAGTAGAAAAAACCTTGTGACGTCAGCACACGAAAAATCATAACACAGATGCATCAAGATGGAAGCGCGTTACGACAAATCGCAGCTGCCTTAAAAGTTTCCAAAACCATTGTAGGCAATGCGCTACAATATTTAAAAAGTAATTCGGCTATAGGAAAGGTACAACGCAAACATACAAGCCGCATAACAACTGCTCGAGAATATGCTCTTATTGTCCGGGAGTCTAAAAAAAATCTGCATAAATCCGCAACAGAAGTTTGGATGGCTATTTATGGCGAAAATAAAGCAGCACTATCCATAGATACAATTAAAAGACGTTTGCATGAAGTTGGACTTTTTGGACGAATTTCTCAGAAGAAGCCCTTATTATTTGAACGCAACCGCAAGAAGAGACTTGAGTTTGCCAAAAAGTATCGTCATTGGATTGCAAAGGAATAGAAATGCGTTGTTTGGAAAAAATATACCCGCAGCCTTAAGTCAAAGGAGTTTGACCCAAAGTACACCCGATCTACACTAAAGAATGGGCGAGGAAACATTATACTTTGGGGTGCTGTCATGGTGTGGTGTTGGCTTACTTCGAAAAATTGAGGGTATTATGGACAAATTCCAATAAATTGGAGTCCTAAAGAATGTAATGCTGCCAAAATCGGATGAAAATATGCCCGTAACTTGGATATTTCAGCAAGACAATGACCCGAAGCACACTGCTCGGCACGTTAATCAATGGTATACTGGTAAACAACTTACTGTATTGCACTGCCCATCTTGCAGTACTGATCACAATCCAATTGAGAAAATTTTATTTTTGTTTTAAATTTGAGCTTAACACCTTCTTATACGATGAACGGTTACATATGGCTGAACAATTTGTATAAGAAAGATATTTATCAATTTGTATTGCATAAAATTTGACTGAACTCATACTACCTGAAACCGTTGCTTTAAGAGTTATAGGTCGATAAATCAAAAATCTCGTTTCAAATTAATCTTAAGGTCTTTTTTTTGACACCAAAAATTAATATTAAAAACAAAAAAAAATTTTACATAAACTGCATTAAGTTTTCTTTTAAACAGTAGAACGAAAACAATTTTACCTTCCTTGAATAGGTAATGAGAACCCTTTAAGAGAAAAAAATGGCGAAATTTTTCTTAAAATTTTAGTTTAACATCATTTAAAACCACAAACACACACATATAAATCAAACTAGTGTATGGAAGATGTATTAACCATTTAATTTTACATCAAAATGTCCAAGGTCATTATCACTAAAAATCGCTTATTTTACAGTTGTAGTTTGATAAACAAAAAACCCAATTTTAAGTTGGTTTTTCAGGCTTTGGATCAAATGCGACTGGCCAATTTCCAATGGAAACACAAAATTTTTTTCCAGATCTTATGTTTTACCTTCATTCCATTAGAAAATGCTTGTGGAGCGAAACAAATAACACTTTTGCACACAAGGGTGAAATCGAGTGAATTTTACACGACAAATGGCCGAAAATTGGTCAGATGAACAGCTACGATTTCGTGCTCAGCGGAATACTTTTCTCAAAAACCGTCCTCTATAACCCTGCGTACTTGGTTTTCGCCGCTATCGTGACGAAACTTTTTTTGCCTTCCTGACAGCCGTGAGAAAAGCACTTTCATATTTATTCAAATTTTCCCCCATCTAAAATATAAAAATATGAATATCTTTTATATAGGAGCAGCTACGATTTCAATTCAAACGGATTTTTCACCTATAATCATCAACAAATACAGCCCTGCTTCCAGATTTTGTTGACATTTTTAGGCTACCTGTCGAAGCTTCCTGCGAACCGTGTTTGGTTATGTATTTAAGTTTTTTACATAATTTTAAAAATTTTAGTAAATAATAGAAATATAATGATTTCTTAAGAAAGATAATGAGTTATTCAAGCTAATTCTAAAAAAATTCAGTGTTTTTTTATAAATAAAATACCAATATTACTAAGATTTTCAATGCTTATTAAGTGTCCCTAATTAGTTGCACGGAGCTGTATATAACATTTACATAATATAGAAAATAAAACGGTATACAGTGGTGTGCGCAATAATAAGGACACTTACATTAAAATAGTTCAAACACACCACACACACCATTTCTTCACTGGCCAAATGACATACTCCTCAGCGAAAAGTAACCTTTTACGGACGTCCTGTTTGGACAGGGAAGATATTTTTTTGGATCTCTTTGCTTTTAAATTATTATTAATTAGCCTTTCCCGAATAGTTGAAGTGCTGACATCCATGGAAAGCTTTAGTTTTACTTCATTAGAAGATGCAAAGGGGTTCTGTCTCACAAATCTCAACATAGTCCTCTCAAGAATTGGCAATATTTTTGACTTTCGTCCACTCGCTTCCTTCTGTTGAGTATATTTTATTGCATTTTCTATCATTCTCTTGGAGCAATTCAACGTTCTGGCTATTTTTCGTTATGAAAATTCGTTATCGTGAAGGTCTTTTATGTCTCTACGAAACTGGACGGTGCAATGTCGACCTCTCACCATTCTGAATCACTAAATTACATTATTTGGTTATTTTTTCAAATTATAATTTTAGATCATCTCATATACAATATCGTTATAACTTATAAATGTTTAAAAACCACAAAGTTTCAAAAATATAACTTACTTTATATTCGTGTCCTTATTATTTCGGACAGGCTAAGACTGAGCTCACTTCACAATTCGAGGAACAACTTCGAAACGACGAAAAATATTTTTAGTCTGATAACGGTTTTTTACTACATTGATATCCCAGCAAGTAATGTAATATAACATTTTATCTCAATTTATTCAAACAGTAGCAGAGGTGTGTTTGAACTATTTTAATGTAAGTGTCCTTATTATTGCGCACACCACTGTAAATGCCGTATATATATATATTTATATATGCTAACACACATATAACATTTAGGTACACTAAATTACATAGTAAATTTCACAAAACAAATTTATCAAGCAGTAAGCTTTTAAAAAATTAGATTCTATTAAAATTATAATCATGGTCCTATACTGAGGCAGTTAAGCAGTCGGAGTTGGCTAAATACACTCCACGTTGACGATTCAAACAACATAATAGAGCTTACTGGCTGATATATTCTATCCAAAAGCGGGGGACAAACTCTACTCCACTCTTCATAAATTTAAAGATTCTGGCAGAGAAGAAACAATAAAAGCGTAATCTTATAAAGCTAAGCTGAAGAATATTTCAAGCATTAAAATCGAAATATGCTAAAAAATTATGGTTGTCAATCCCTATATGGAAACAACCAAAATGAAGGAAGGGAGGGGGCAACAAGTAAAGCCTCCCTTGATGAGAGAAAACTGTGGCATAAGCCGTTTCACTAATGACGGTAACCACCAAGCAAAACAAAATAACCGGTAGCCTCGCCCATCGAATCTGAGGTACAACCTAAGAAGCCAGTTAAAATTGAGTTGAAGCAGTTACAACCAAGGGGGACAAGCAGTGATGGAGAAAGTAGGACCAAAAATAGTATGAAGGAGGCGTTTCCGCCACCAACATATGAATATATCCTTGATAAGCATACTGCACTGTGTGACATACTAATATTTTAAGGAAGTGAGGCCGGTAAAATAAAAAATTACCAAATATTTTAATACCAAAATTCACCAAAGTGATTTTAATTTTTTCGATGAAAAATAAGTAAAATCAAAAAAAAAGGTACAAATGGTACATCATTTTAAAGCAAGAATATCAAGCTTTCTTCACATCATTAAAACAATATAGCTTCGAAACATATTTTTAGGAAAAAACAACGGTTTCTTTAAAAAAAAATGGTCAAAATTTCAGAAAGGTCTTTCGTTTTGTCCGTTAACGAGTACAGACGTGTTTTCGTGTGTAGTCGCTCGCGTGGGTCTTAGCGTCGGAACCGTTCCATGTGCTTTTTCAAAGCTATGATACGTATAGGTTAAGGACGATATTTAATACACAAAAAATTTTTTTTACAAAATAATAAGTGATTTTCTCAAAAAACATATATAAACATTAATTGGTGGTGGCGTTATAACTCTTAAGAGTGTGGCCAAATAAATCTCTAATCCTATACACCATCGTGTATAGCAGACAGAGTAACTTTAAAAACAAAACAAAAAATTTCAGTCAAATCTCCAAAATTATAGGTTGAATTTCAAGGTTTGCTTACCATTATTGTAGGCCATTAAATTATATTTCTTTTCACACCCATATTTTTGATATCCATTCAGGGGTTTGCAACTTATGACTTTTGCAAATGCTATATCCGCGACTTCCGACGTCTATATCTCCGAAACTTTTTTTGATTACATATTTCTTCATAGAATTAAAAAGCACATAAGATAATTTTGGTTTTATAAAGATTTAAGAATGTGAGCTAAAGTAAACTTAAGCCAAAACTTTTGTTAGGTGTCCAACTTTGGCTTGGTGCGACTGAATCATTTTTTTTAAACCGCTTTAAAAGGCTGACTGATTAAACTTACATAAATTCATGGGGACTACAAACACTTGGTTCATAGAATAGCAAAAGTGGTCCGTAAGCTAAAGGTTTGGGATAACTGAGGGATTGGACGTGAATCTTCTAATAGATTCATACTGTAAACGATATCATTGTTCATATAAGCTAAAAATTGTAAATTCAGTTTTCGTAAATATATTGCACTCAACAGATGTGCGGTTACAGCATTCATAAAACTAGTTGGCCGTCAAAAACCAACCGCAGTTTTGCAAAAATGTTTACAAATGGTAATGTTCTTTACTTACTTGCGCTTCTTTTGTCACCGATACATCATCTCCAAAGTCCTCATCATCAGACTCATTTAGCGCTATAATTCTCAACATTTTGATAGTTTTTGTTCACCTAATTTCATGTTTTTGGAATAATACAATAAAATTCGCGGTTTGTCAGACACAAAACATTTTACGCTAAAATGTTGCCAAATTAAAAAATAATAAAGCCAGGGCTGCGATACATATCATAACTCCGAAATTAGCTTTCACACCGAACCGTAGTCATTTTTAAAGTTGGCGCAAATTTGCGAAAATAGGTATTGCCAAACTATGATACAATTAAAGACTCCAGTTCATAAAAAGCAATGCATTCATCGCGCGCTTCTATAATTTGACAGCAAAATTAAGTACATGGCTTTATAACGAAAGTGGTATTCATACATAAGCGACTGACGCGCACACTGCATTCGAATTTCGTTAAATTGAAACTATTTAAATGAATCAGACGCATTTGATAATTGACCGCAACTAAAAAAATGTATTAGTTATTTGACAATTTGGCACGCTTACGATTTCCGTGGCGCCTCGAGTTTTTTGAATTTTTCGATAAAACACGTCAAAATAAATCGAAAATGTTATATAAAAAAAATTAATATCTCGTTTAGTTTTCGAGTTATCGATACTTAAAAATTTGTTTTTCATATTATCGTTAGTTCCAAAATTTCAATGCCGCCGCAATTCAAGGATGGTTTTCAATAGAACAGCTCAAAATAAATTGAAAATATTAAATAAAAAAAATCGATAACTCGTTTGGTTTTCGAAATATCGATACTTAAAAATGTAATTTTTATTATACCCCTACAAGTAAGACTACTGCGGCACCACAGTAATTTTACATAAATGTAAGGGTAAGCTCAGAGTTTAACACTCCAAAAAATCTGACACCGAATTCGCCGCGGATCAGTCCATAATATGTCCAACACCTGGTTTGATAGCCACAGCAATCTAACATAAAAGTAAGGCTAAGTGGGCGGCCTACGGCCGCTTCTTAGGATTTAAAGCTCCAAAAATCTGACACCAGCTTTGCGGCGGCCTTCTGCCGCGGATCAGTCTATAATATATCCAACACCTGGTTTGCTAGCCACAGTAATTTTACATAAAAGGATTTAAATACTCCCAAAAATCCAACACCGGCTTCGCGGCGGCTTCGGTTCTATTGAAAATCGTCCTTAAATTGCATTCAAAAACCATCAAAATCAAATGTTTAAGTATCGATATTTCGAAAACCAAACTAGGTATCGATTTTTTTTTTAACGTTTTCGATTTATTTCGAGATGTTCTATTGAAAATCGTCCATAAATTACGGCGGCATTGAAATTTTGGCTCTAACGATATTATCAAAAAAAAATTTTAAGTATCGATAACTGGAAAACTAAACGAGATCTGCATTTTTTTATTTAACATTTTCGATTTATTTTGACGTGTTTTATCGAAAAAATAAAAACAATCGAGGCGCCACGGAAATCGTAATCTCCCCGACAATTTGAAACAGATTTTTAAAATTTCAATTCAATCCAAGCAAAACTTTTTATGCAAATTTTTTAAAATTGTTTATAAATAAAAGCAAAATAATTTAAGATGAGACATAAGAAAACAACAACACGCGCTCTATGTAATCCCACAATACGCAAATATTTCTTCTGATGTATAGCTTCCAAGGTACGCGATGCCTGCGGCGCTCACTATATACTAACCCGCGTTTCAGCAAAATATCATACCATCCCCACCAACAGCGCACGGTTAACCAATGTGAGTTAGATTACACATTAGCGGTATTCACGATCTGTAGTACTTTCAGTATTTTTTGTAGATATTTGCAATTTTTACTACAGATTGTGAGCCTCCTAAAATATTTTTCTTTATTTTACTGAATAATTTGAAAAGTATTTGAGAAATTATGATATGGTAACTTCAATTGACATGTTTTCTTTATTTTACTATGGTAACTTCGATTGACAAATGCACAAATACTATACAAAAGTTACAATAGAGTTTCGTCATTGAATTTTTGATATTTAGAGTATTTGAAAAAAGCATGTTTTTTTTTTTGTTACGATATCAAATTTACTACATATATCAAAAATACACAATACAAGACCAAATACAACAGATCGTGAATACCGCTATTGTTTTTTTATCGCCGGAGCCATGCAAATCGCACGTTGTGGAAAACACTCGAGCGTTTTTTCAACGCGTGTTAGTTATCGCATTCATCCGCATCATACAAAATTATATGATGGCCTGTATGCATAAAAACTGAGTAAATGCTGCTTTTACTCCAGAGTAAGAAAAACGAGTAAAGTAAATGCTCTGAGTAAAAGCCAATATTCGTATGCATAATCTTTTACTTTACTCAGTGTTTTAACTCTGTTATAATTTTGTATAACAGAGTATTAAAACGTCAAAGTGTAACGTCAAAACGTCAGAATTAGTTTTGTTGGCATGCAATCAATTTTTCATTGTTTTTTTTCTTTAATTTAAGTACAGTTTGCTTAAAAATGGCGTATCGTAACAGGCTACAATGCCCGACCAACAATCTCTCTGGAATATATATCAAAGGTAATTTATAATGCACCACCGTTGACGTGAAATACGCCCTAACTTGTTCATTTTTTTTACCTAATTAACTATCGTTAGTAATTGATTTTATAAACAAATGAAAAAAATTAAAATACCTGAAATCCAGGATCACCAATGTAACGTAGAAACGATTTCATTTTCTGTACATTGGAAACTGCACCACCACGAGTTTCACAGTATTCTGGCAAAAATTCACGCACAAGAAAATCAACGTTTTCATGTTTGAATTGATATAAATCTTTAAAATTGGATTCAACAAGAGTTCGACGTTTCTTGTAAATCTTATTGGTACGTGCATCCAAGTTCGGTATGCGTACCAGAGGAATAATGTGATTTATCATTTTATTTGAACTATTTTTTACAAAAAATCGACAGAATTGAATTTAACTACCCAAACTAAGTTATTTTGCAACTATTTTTTACAACGAAATCGAAAAAACTATATATAAATATCAAAATCCAATTTGAAAATAACGTAAATAGTCTGAGTAAATGCTTCCAAGTCAACAAAATAGCAGACTCAGGGATTTCTGAGTAAATGTAGCTTTTACTCGCTTTTTTCTGTTTTTATGCATACGAAACTGAGTAAAAGCTATCGTATAACAGTTTAAATACTTCAAATTATTTTTTGTCATTTTTATGCATACGAAATTTATTTTTCTGAGTAAAAGCTGTTTTCTGAGCAAATAATCTGAGTAAAAGATTTTACTCAGTTTTATGCATACGGGCCAATGAGTCACATACTCAACTTGCGTTTTTTCAACCCGCATTGGGACGCACGTTGGCTGTATTAACGCTGGAGAAATGCTAAAGCTGCGTTTTCATGTTATCTTTCTTGATCTTCTGCTATCAACAACATTTTATTTAAAGTGGAGTTACAGACCACGCTTTGACGCTTTATTGCGTTCTAGCTTTCTAAGCGTCTATTTTTTGAGTTACATACTACGCTTCTTTGCGTCAAAGCTTTCTATGAAAACAGTTGACAGTTGAGAAATTTGTGAATAATAAAAATATGTTTCATGAATTGAAAAGTTTGTTTAATGAGATGACGCCAGAAAGCGTAGAAAAAGTTGAAAATTGTTCAACTTTTTGCGTTATACGCTTTTAGGCTTTCTACGCTTTGTGCTTGTAACTCAATCCATATGAATGCAGGCTATCAAATTTTTCTGAGAGAAGCGTGTGAAGCGACAAAGCCACAAAGCGAGGTCTGTCACTCTTCAGCAATCGAATGATAGCGGGAGACAAAAAATGTAATTTTTTAAAATAAAAATGTAGAACTGGAGGACCACTGTTGACAATTGAGTTGGGAGATGTATGCTGGAAAGCATAAACTGAAAAGCTTCCTTGCAAAGGCGGAACCGCTTTATAAATCTACAAACTGAGACTGAAAGTAACGACAACGCAAGAGGATTGCTTTTGTCTCTTAGCTGCTTCCGCAATATTTTTTTATCTTTTTCACTACCCTCAGATGAAAAAATAATGAAGAATACATTTTCACACTCAAATAATTCCAATCAAATAAATAATAAATTCAAATAATTCTATTTTGGTTATCTATTTTGACATTTTAATCAAATTCAATTCCAAAATCTACTACAAAATCTTTTACAAACTTCACAAATTACGTTCCGTGAACTATCGTATGTCATAATCCCATTCTGTTCATTCGATTAACGTATCACGTAATTTTTTTTCATACAATTGCCGATCCGTTCACGGAAGCGGCGATTCGACCCCTGTTTTTACGCGATAGATACGTTCCTAAAAAATCCGCGTAAAAAAATCGCGTAAAAAAGATACAGTACCCATACAAAAGTAGGTTCCACATTTGAAAAATCAACAAAAATAATAACATAAAAGTATAAAAAATTATCGGTTTTACAGGCGCTGTAACCTATTTTATTTAAGTAGCTTATAAAATACATATGTTTATTAAAAAAAAATTTCGTATAAAGAAAAAATGCAATAAAAATATTAATTAATCAAAAAGAAAATGCATACAACATATAAGAAATCAACAAAAATAAAAAGCAAAATAAGTAAAAAATATTGTAAATCATTATTTAATCGGTATTATTTTTGGATAAAACGCGCATTCTTTTTCGAGAAATTTGAATGTCAGAATTTCAACTTAATTTTCAAGCTCATGTTTTGCTAAATCGCGTTAAATCAAATCAATTCGCGCAAGAACAGAACGCAACACTTTTTTTGAATCGCGCTAAATCAAATTCGAGTATAAAAAATTCGCGTAAAAGCAGTACACCTTGTACATGATTATTTGCGGCAACATTGAACTAACAAATATGATATATATATTTCACAGCGAAAACCAAAAAGATATTTTGTGCCAGCAAAAGCCCTGGCTTAAGTTTACTTTAGCTCACATTCGCAAACCTTTTTAAAACTAAGCTTATCTTATGTGCTTTTTAATTTTAAGAAGAAATATGTAATCAAAAAAAGTCGCTCGGATCTGGTTTCGGAGATATAGCCATCGGAATTTGCAGATATAGCTTTTGGAAAAACCAATATAAGTTAGAAACCGCTGCATGGATATCAAAACTATGGGTGTCCAAAGAAAAACAATTTAATGGCCTATAATAGCAAGCAAGCCTAAGAAATTTAACCCATAATTTTACAGATTTTACGATTTTTCTGAAATTTTGACCAATTTTTTTTTAAAAAACCGTTATTTTTTCCAAAAAATGTCTTAATAACCTATAACTTTTTTAGGTTCCTAAGAAAGCTTAATTTATTCCCTTTAAAATGGTTTATCGTTTGATCAAAATTTTTGCACATTTACCCCCTTTTTGACCGAAAAACAAAAAAATTTGTTCAATGAATTCTTATGAAAACTATTTATTTATGGACAAAAACAATAAAAAAAACCAACAACAACAATAACAACAATTATTCTAAGACGATTCTCATTATAAAACTTAAAAATTTTTATTAAAAATTTTTCGTCTGTGACGCTTTTTTTTTTAATGCGACACATTATAAAACACAAAAATTTTTATTAAAAATCGCGCATGCGACAAAAACAATAAAAAACCCACAACAACAACAATTATTATAAGACGATTCTCATTATAAAACTTAAAAATTTTTATTAAAAATCACACGATTTTTAATAAAAATTTTTCGCCTGTGGCACTTCCTTTTTTGATGAGACACATTATAAAACACAGAGTTTTATAATGAGAATCATGTTATAATAATTTTTGTTGTTCTTGTTCTTGTTGTTGTTGGTTTTTTGTTTTTAATAAAAATTTCTTAGTTTTATAATGAAAATCTTCTTATAATAATGGTTGTTGTTCTTGTTGTTGTCGGTTTTTTTTTATTGTTTTTGTCCATAGATACATAGTTTTTATAAGAATTCATTGAATATTTTTTTTTCGGTCAAAAAGAAAGGTAAATGTGCAAAAATTTTGAACAAACGGTACACCATTTTAAGGGGAATAAATTAAGCTTTCTTAAGAATCTAAAAAAGTTATAGGTCATTCCGACATTTTTTGGAAAAAATGACGGTTTTTTAAAAAAAAATTGGTCAAAGTTTCAGAAAAATCGAAATATCTCCAAAATTATAGGTTAAATTTCAAAGATTTACTGACCATTATTGAAGGCCATTAAAATATTTTCTTTTGATTTCCATATTTATGATATCCATTCAGGGGTTCCCATCTTATGATGATTTTTTCAAAAGCTATATCCGCAACTTCCGAAGGCTATATCTCCGAAACTAGATCCGAGCGACACTTTTTTTTCATACTTTTTATTTATTTTTAACCCCCTTTTACCTCTAAAAAAAAAAATTGGAGAATGTGAGCTAAAGTAAACCTGTTCCAAAACCCAAAAGAAAAAGTGTGACCGCAAAAACCTCTCTTGCTATTTGTTGCAAGCGACCGATGGTTGTAAGCGAACGTTAAAGGAGTAGATGAAGTCGTTGAAAGGTATTGTATATATGTTGAATGAAAATGCATATGATTTATGCTTAATTTAAAGATTAATATTTATTGCGTATTAATTATGAACCATTTGATATGGCGGCTAGCAGAAGAAAGAGAGCGAGACAAGCTGTCATTTTACATTTTGAAAGAACAGTATTGCCAGTTCTATTGTTGAGACACTACAATTCTCCTCCACTAAAAATTCAAGATTGTATTGTAATTACATAAGTATAATATATAGGTATAGTTAATGCAATTTTCCAAAATTAATAAAAATGTGATTACATGAAATTTAAAAATTAATTCAATTAATCCATTTAAAATTTAGAGCTAAAAATAAACACTAAAGTTGAGTTTAATCAAACTCAAGTATATACTATGATAAGTAACTTGGTGCCTTCCGAGACCGAGTAACTCTGGGCCTCTGTGAGGTTCCTGGTTCTGTTGAAAGTTCTGTCTGCTTACGTTGTACTTCCAGATCTGGCTGCATTGGGGGCATCAGCTGAGTTGCTTCTTCCGGCGGCGATGGATCTTGGACTTGATCACTTTTTATAGCATGAGGATGCTGAAGTGGATGTGACGAATAATCTGGATTGTCGTGTTCTTGCTGGTAAGCTGTACTTGATAACCACGATCCCGGATCATAATGTGTTTCGTTAAAATCTTCATTAGATTTTTGAGGTTCTCTATTTCCGGTTGGCTAAATTAAGGTTGAACGTAATTGATTAATATGTCTTTTGAATACATATCCAGTATCAAGGCGTACAAGATAGTGTAATCTACCAAATTTCTCCAGGATCTCTCTTGGTTTCCATTGCTGCTTGTTATTTGCATAATATCGGGCTAACACCCTCTCTCCTACACTTAATTTCCGTGTTCTTGGTAGCATTTCATTATCGATTATATTGTGTTCAAATTTTCGAAGCGCATCAAATTGAATTTTTATTTGGCGGTTTAGAAATTGCTCTGAGGGAGTTTTTCCATTTTTCAATGGCGTAGCTCGATATCGAAATAAAATTTCCCTTATTTTTTCTTTCATAGTATAGGAACTATTTGCCATAGCCATCAACCGGTTTTTAACTGTTTGGATGTTTCTTTCGGCTAAGCCATTTGTGGCTGGATGTCCAGGAGCAATAAATTTTTGAAAAATCCCGCACTTTTTGCAAAATTGTGTGAATTCAGCACTCTTAAATATTGTTGCATTGTCTGACACAATTATATTTGGAAATCCGTGTCGTGCTAATAAATCACGTAACATTTCGACTGTAATATATGTTGTAGGAGCAGTTGTGCAATGACCAATTTCCAACCATTTCGATTTGGCATCGACAACAATCAGAAAATATCCGCCTTGGAACGGCCCAGCTTAATCTATATGGATCCGCTCCCAATTTTGTGTTGGCTCGTCCCAGAAATGTTGTGGGACTTTTGCCGGATTCTTTTTTATATTACTGCAATCGATGCAGCCGCGGACTAATCTTTCGATGTCCTTATCAATACCTTTCCAATATACGTATTTCCTTGCCAATTGAAGGACGCTTTGCTGTAGTGATTTGGAATAACTGCGCGTTGATCTCTAAAAAGTGTGCCGTTGATTATAGTAAATTCAGATTCTGCGGATGAGTTCTGGAGTCTGTTTATAATACTGGAAAGCTCCATATCCTTTGCAGTTTGATCTTTCAAAGATTCGAAATTTATTAATTCATTTGATATCTGATGTATTAAATTTTCGCATAGCAATTCCACGTCTTTTACAATATCGTATTCTTTTATTGTTGAAAAAATTGGTGCTCTTGAAAAACAATCTGCGTAGGCATTTTCTGTGCTGCTCTTGCGTTGTATTTTATAATTTAATCCGGATAAAAATGATGCATAACGTTGAAGCCTAGCAGATGTCATTGCTGGTAGTTTTGAATCCTGATGAAAAATGCGTTCAATTGGTTGATTATCTGTAATTAATATAAATGATTTGCCACATATGTAATAATAAAAATGTTTTACACTAAAGTACAATGCCAGTGCTTCTCGGTCAAGCTGTGAATAATTTTGTTCAGATTTTGTTAAAGATCTTGATGCAAATGGAATAGGTCTCTCTATTCCGTCGATAATATGTGATAAGACCCCGGCTATACCAATTGGACTTGCATCACAGGCTACTAGAAGTTGCAGTTGAGGATTAAATGGCATAAGCACCCTGTCGCTAGCGATTTCGTTTTTTAGTTTTATAAAGGCATCCCTGTTTTTGTTAGTCCATTTAAATATTGAATTTTTAGCCAGTAAATTTCTAAGCGGAAAAGTTAAGGTTGAGGCATGTGGTATAAATCGTGAATAATATGTGACAAGTCCAAGAAACCCTCTTACATCGTCAATGCTTTTTGGCTCTGGCATTTCTAAAATGGCAGCCATTTTTGTTGGAGATTTCTTTATTTTATTGTATTCTATAACATGACCTAAAAATTCTATGCTTTCTTTAAAAAATTGGAACTTACTCTTGTTAAGATGGATATTGTAGCGTCGCAGCTGATTTAAACATAATTGTAAATATTCAGTACATTCGTGTTTTGTTTTTCCATGGACGATTATATCATCAAAGTATAATTCCGAGTTTGGAATCGAGAAAAGGATCTGATCAATTATTTTATTGAATTCCGCCGGCGCTGTTTTTATTCCAAATGATAGCCTTTTCATTCTATAAGTTCCACGATGTATCGAAATTGTTTGAATTTTGCTTGATTCGTCATCAACCATTACATGCAAATAAGCTTTATACAAATCCAGTCTGCAAAAGAAACTGTAATTTCTTAAATTGTTCAGGATTTCGTCAATCCGTTTGATAGTGTAATGTACATTTACTAAGGTTTTATTAACACCAATTTTTTAGTCAACACAAAGCCTTACTCCGCCATCTGCTTTTGGAATCACTACTAAAGGAGATCCCCAGTCGCTAAATTCGGTTTTGACAATGATTCCTGCTTTTTCCAATGTATCTAATTCATTATTGACTTTGTCAATAAGAGCATGTGGAATTTGTCTTTCTTTGTTAAAAATTGGCTTTGTGCCTTTTTTTACTGCCAGTG
Organism: Meiosimyza platycephala; assembly: GCA_963662105.1. NCBI lineage: Eukaryota > Metazoa > Arthropoda > Insecta > Diptera > Lauxaniidae > Meiosimyza > Meiosimyza platycephala. Next base: position 45,181,860 of record OY759210.1, on the reverse strand, counting down.
CAACCTTAATGTCGGGAATGCACCCTATTTCCTCCTTGAAAATATCTGCAAATGTGTTCAAAATTTCACTGATTTCACTGTGGAAATATTGTTAGTGGAGATTGTCTCCTTATGTTGTTTGTCGACTTCGTGTAGCTTAATATTTAGCTTCCGTATCCACGTTCTTCCTAAAATTGAGGAGCATTCATCTGGTACAATATATATTACCTCGTTTATAGTTTTTTTACAAAATTCAATGTTGACGTTGACCTTGCCGTAGGGTTTAAAAATGTCCCTGGTGTAAGATCTGAAAATAAGTTACGTCGGTTCAAGATTGTTTCGCACATTTAAGCTTTTGTATATTTCTCTGGGAATGAATGCAAATCCTGAACCGGAATCAACTTCGAACTGCACTGGTTTACCTTCTAATAAAATTGTTGCAAAATAACGTTCAGCGTCTAAAACTGTTGAAAAAATATCTACTATTTTGTATACTTCATGGTTACTCGGCGTTTCACCATTAAATGCTAATGAATTACCTCCTTTCACTAAATGTTTGATACATACTTTTTTAATATGACCTTTAGTATTACAAGACGAGCAATGCAGTTTATTTTTTTCAATCTTGCACTCCTTTGATGTATGGTTGTTTTTTCCACACCTAAGGCACATGCCATGTATACCTAATTTATGTAAATCAACACGAGACTTCCCTGTGCATGGTTATCATTTTTATTAAATTTGATTCCTTGGTGTTTCTGTTGATGTTTCAGTTTTCCTACATTTTCTTTCTTAAAGCTGACTCTGCTGATCAAATTGTCGGAATTATTTGTAAATTCCTTTATACCACTTTTTGCAGCCTCTAACGAGAGTGCCTTTGTCATAATTTCGTTGAGTGTTGTTATCTCCGATTGAAGGATTGATTCACGAATTAAGTTGTCAGAAAGTCCACGTATAAATTGTGTACGAATAAAAAGTTCTGCTACTGATTTATTGCAATCGCACTTGAAACCACAATGACTTGCACTGGCTTTGAGACATGTAAGAAAATTTGTTATTGATTGCTCTTGCGTCTGTACCTTACTTAAAAATTGGTGTTGTGCCACCAATATGTTTTTCTTCGTGACCAAATGTTTTTCCAAAAGTTCCACTAGTTCCTTATATGTTAAATCTTTTGGAATTTTTGGAGCCGCCAATGTTGCTATAATATTGAAATTTGTAATACCAATCGAATTCAGTAGAATTTTTGCAGAAATATTATCACTAGAAGATAGTCCTCTCATTTCCAGGTAATTATTGAAACGTTGCATGTAGTTGCAAAATGGTTCCTTATTTAAGTCGAAGGACTCGAAGCTCTGTATAGCTGTATCATTCGCGGAGTTTGATGTTGGAGTACCCCCGCCGGTTGCCCCTTCAATTAGCTTGTCGTAGATGAACTTTTGCATTTGCAAAAATTGACTAAATTGTGTCTCATCCATCGTTGACTCGATTATAATAATGATAATGTTGCGTGTAGTTTACCTTCGTCGCCAATTATTGTATATATATTGAATGAAAACGCATATGATTTATGCTTAATTTAAAGATTAATATTTATTGCGTATTAATTATGAACCATTTGATATGGCGGCTAGCAGAAGAAAGAGAGCGAGACAAGCTGTCATTTTACATTTTGAAAGAACAGTATTGCCAGTTCTATTGTTGAGACACTACAAAAGGGGTTGCATGTACAGCATGAATGCTTGTAAGTTATTTGATCGTGATGATGCTTTGTCATGCAGGAATTATGAGCAAAAACGGTGGGTTATTAATTACCAGCAAATAACACTTTTATAAATGAGTTTTAATTATATATTTTTTTATAAAAACAATACCAAACAAAAATATTTTATAGTGTAAACTAGAAAAATGTCACATAAGTCAAACAACTTTATACTTTAATTATGGCATTGCTATTTTATATACATATTGTAAAGCTGCCGCATACAAAACTCAAGAAGTATAGTTTTGAGTTTCGTATACGCAGCCAACTTCATATTAATTCTTTTTCTTCCGTTGTGTATAAAAGTCATCCATTTTACTAATGCTAAAATAAAGAAATTAATCTGCGAAAAGAAAAATAAATAATCACTGTTTAAAACTCAGATGTGGGGTCTGCATACCCGAATACATAAATTTTAACAAAATCAATAATATTTCGTGAAAAATATCACAGCGTGTCACCAAGCAAGCCATGATGAATGCATTGACTGAGGCCGGTGTGGAGTTTCCACCAACCTCTACAATGGCGCAGCTGAAGCGCCTTTATGAAGAAAACCATTTAAGCAATTCCGATGAAGAAAATGTGAGTGCCGTTAAAGATACTGATGCCGCAGTCCGCAGTGACTCAAGTCACGCGACTTTTATTACGCCGCAACGTAGTGCCGTCATTGTAGATGCCGAGTGCCTAGACGAGGAGCTGGAAAATCTTAAGAAAAAACGTGAGATACTGCTCTTAAGACAACAAATTCAGGACTTGGAAAGTGTCACCTATGGCTTGAACATAAGGAAGAGCGATTTTAGCGAAGTCGAGCACGCCATTCTAAAATTCAGTGGCGATAATCCCATACAATCCGTACAAAAATTTATCGAGGACTTTGAGGAAATCATGTCCACCGTCGATGCCGACGACAGCATGAAATTATTGGGCTTGCGGCGTTCGCTAGAAGGCACTGCTCGCATATTTTTAAGCACTACGTCAGCACTAAACTATGCCAATCTTAAGCGAGAACTTATAAAAGAGTAGAGATGGGTAGTTCCGAACCTAAATAGTTCCTGGAACTATGTCATCTGTCGGACACTTTTCCGATCGTTCCTACAAATTCATTTTATCATGTTCAAATAGAAACGATTTTTTATATCTTTTTTTTCTTGCTACTCTGTGTTTGACAGAGCAAAATGTTAACCTGCACGCCACTTTGTAGCGACATTGCTTTCACACTATTTCCCTACTATTGTGCCTACGACATTGGAGCGAGCAGGACAAATGAAAAGTTATGTACATATCGTTGCTCTTGTACGATGTTCGTTCTTGCCGCGGTTTTTATTTCCCCATTATAAACGAAATGGAAATGTCAAATAACAGCAGAGAATTACAACTTATTCACTCTTGCAATTTATAGGAACTTGGAAAGTAATAGTTCCGCGGACATGCTTTTTCACTCTTGCAATCCATAGGAACTAAGAAGTTAATAGTTCCACGGACATGCCTTTTCGCTCTTGCAATCCATAGGAACTAGTAAAGTAATAGTTCCGCGGATATATTCGGCATATTCGCCGACATGTTAAGTACTTTTTGATAAGGCATATTCGAGGACATGTTTAGTACTTTTTGATGTTCTTGTTTCATTTTGTACGTTTTCTACTCCCTTTTATGCTATTTCTAGTAACATTCACTAAAATGAGAACACCGGTCAGTACAAAATAAAGGAACTGCTAACGATTTTTTAAGTGCATTAAATTTTTCGGGTTTTTCAATTTTAAATCAATTTTATTTGTGTTGCAAATTTATAATTTGTTTGATCATAGTGAAAAATGTATGTACATATTGTTTTTGCTATTTTTGGCATTTTTATTATTTTAATTATTTAAAAAATATTTAGCCAGAATGTCGCTGCGTAGGAAGACAAGCATTCTGTGGGATCATTTTACAGAAAGTGAACCAAAAAAAGCAAAATGCACATATTGCTCCCAAGTGATATCATTTACTGCAGGTAGTTTGGGAAATTTAGGAAGACACATAAAAAGAATTCATCCAGCAGTTCAAATTGGTGCAGTGGAACGTCAACAGGTTACACCTGCTCTTGGAGTTGCAACGGATGAAATAGAAATTGTGATTGAAGACTCACCACATCCACCTCCTCCGTCTAAGCAGGTAAGCGGTACTCAACAAAAAATAACTGCTTTTACTGAGAGTATAAAACCAATGAATCAAAAGAAAAAATCAAAAATAGATGAACAACTAATTGTTATGATTGCTAAGGAGTATCATCCACTACGTTTAGTTGAAGAGCCTGAATTCAACAAATTTGTTTCCCATAGGAAACATAGACATAGTATGTCCATCCTACAATTTGCCAACCAGAAAAACGCTTTCAGAAGTATTATTGCCTTAGCTTTATTTAAAATAAAATTGAAAATGCATGTGCAGTATGCTTGACTACCGATGCATGGACATCGCGAAATAATGAAAGTTTTATTGCTATTACCGCGCACTATATTAATACTGAAAGTATGCAATTACGTTCCAATTTACTTGGTTGTATAGAATATGGAGAGCGTCATACTAGTCTCAATTTAAGTACATTTTTAAAAGACGAAATAAAGAAATGGAATATCCAAAACAAAGTCGGGGCTATCGTAAGCGATAGTGCTGCGAATATAATTTTAGCAGTACAGTTAGGTGGTTGGCGTTCTATCGGGTGCTTCGCACATCTTTTGAACTTAACAGTGCAAGCTGCTATTCAGCATATTTCTGTAACTGTTAATAAAGTTAAAAGCATAGTAGAGTTCTTTAAAAGAAGTTCACAAGGACTTTATAAGCTACATGAAGTGCAAAATCAAATGAATATTGCAGTACTTAAGCTAAAACAGGATGTTCCAACACGGTGGAACTCGACCTACGAAATGTTGGATGGAGTGCTTAAGATTAAAAATGCTATTATTGCCACTTTGGCTCTTATAAAAAATTATTAAGCTTTAACCACAGAAGAGTGTACTGAAGTAGAGGAAGTGGTTCCAATTTTAAAAACCTTCATGGATGTGACAGTTGAAATATCTACTGAAAAAACTGTTAGCCTGTCCAAAGTAATTGTTTACTGCCAACTTTTAAAGCGCCATATTGACGAACGGTTGTTTAAATCTAAAGATTGTTCTGGCACTGTTTGTAAACTTTTAGAGACACTTAGAGAACAGATATACAAGCGCTTTACCAATATTGAAAAACATTTTTTGTATGCAGAATCTACAATTTTGGACCCAAGGTTTAAAGGAAGAGGATTTCGTGACCAGTCAAATTATAAATCGGCGCTCGAAACATTAAAACAGAAAGTTGGCAGTGTTAGAAATCTTCCGACCTCTTCAGCCAAAAGCTTTTCTGGCGTCACCACCACTACACAGAGCGAATTGCCATCTACAAGCAGCAAGCCAGAGTCCATTTGGGATAATTTCGACCGTGAGATTGCTAGCTTAGTGCCTGAGAATTCAACAGCTGCGGGTATAGTTGAGCTTGATAAGTACATACACGAGCCAATGATAAATAGATCTGAGGATCCCCTTCTCTGGTGGAGTGCAAGAAAGAGCGTGTATCCTATTTTGTACACATATGTCCTAAAGAGGCTTAATTTGGTTGCAACATCTGTTCCATGTGAAAGAATTTTTTCAAAAGCAGGTTTAACCCAGACTGATAACCGATCGAGGCTTTCAGCAAAAAAAGTTTCACAACTTTTCATAAGCAGTAACTTGGAAAACCAATAGATTACCAGGCGACAAAAATAGTACCAGAAAAAAGTTCTGTATTTTGTTTAGTTTTATAAACATTCTTACTAGTCAAATGAAAATAGTTTTTACTTTTTTTTTAATCAAATGAATTCTTGCTATTTTTTCATAATAAAAAATGTTACTAAAATATATGTATGTATAAGCATTGTTCTAGTCAAAAGTAAAATTTTGTACCTCATTTTAAAATAAGTTCTTTTTTTGATGAAAATATTTGTAACTTTTTTAATTTTTTTTAATGAAATGAAAATTCTTGCTATTTTTCCGTCATAAAAAATTTTACTAAAATATATGTAAGTATAAGCATTGTTCTAGTCAAAAGTAAGACTTTCTACCTAATTAAAAAAATAAGTTCCTTTTTTGATGAAAATATTTGTAACTTTTTAATTTTTTTTAATGAAATGAATTCTTGCTATTTTTTCATAATAAAAAATTTTACTAAAATTGTATAAACATTGTTCAAGTCAAAAGTAAAATTTTGTACCTCATTAAAAAAATAAGTTCCTTTTTTGATGAAAATATTTGTAACTTTTTTAATTTTTTTTAATGAAATGAATTCTTGCTATTTTTTCATAATAAAAAATTTTACTAAAATATATGTATGTATAAACATTGTTCTAGTCAAAAGTAAAATTTTGTACCTCATGAAAAAAATAAGTTCCTTTTTTGATGAAAATACTTTTTATTTTTCTTTTAATCAAATGAAATCTTAATATTTTTTGTTATAATAAAAAATCTTGTTAAGATATTAACATAAAATTTTGTTTTTAAAACATTTCAGCGTTTAAATTAACTTTTTACCAACAGCATCTAAATAAGGAATCGGAACTTTCCATTTCCCTTTCCAGGGCAATAAAAATAACAAGTGGAACTAGATAGTTCCGCGGACATGTTTCCGCGAACTAGTTCCGGCTTACAAAAGAATCGTTCCAGTTCCGTTCCGTCTTCGGAACTGTTTTGCACAAGCCTATAAAAGAGTTTGACGTTGCTGTTTCTCGCCAGGCAGTATATCGAATGTTGAGTCGTCGCCGTTGGAAGAGGCAAGAGGAAACGTTGCACTGCTACGTCATACACATGCAGGCTATTGCAAAGCAATCCGATATAGACGAAAGTGAGGACGTCGATTTCATAATAGGTGGTATCGGTGAAAATATTACGAACGCCCACCTATTGATGGGTGCTCGTAATGTGCAGGAGTTGAAAGGCATTATTAAGCGCTATCAACAGAAGTATTTAAATTTGCCGAGCCATGCCGAAGGAAAAAATAAAATCGCCGCTTTGCCGAAAACAAATACAAACAGAGGATCCGATAAAATTGCCGGAAAAAGTGCCGTATTATGTTATAATTGTTCACAAACAGGACACATTAAGCCAAATTGCCCATATCCTTTGCGGACCAATGGATCATGCTTCCGATGTTGGCGTATGGGCCATGACTACAGATCATACCCAAACCCAAGGAAGGTGCTGACTGCCGTTGCCACTAAAGCCGAGAGGCAAGTCGCCGCTTTGATGGAAGACGATGCCGATTACAACTACGACGTTGTAGGTGCACACAATTTGGTAGGTATCGCTTTTAAAGATGATTCAGTGGAAGATGCAAATTTAATTAAATTTATATCACTTTTTGATACGGGCAGCCCAATTAGCTGTATGAAGAAATCGTGCCTACCATGAACTTAAAAATATGAAAAATAATAACTTTTGCAAACTTCCACTCAATAAACTTACAGTTCTTAATAAATATTGCCATTTTATAAAATCAATTTTTTGAAACTAAGCGCGAGTCTCATACGAACGAAGTTATCGGAGGTAAGGGGGTTGATGATGAATGCGAAAAAAGTTAATATAAAATTAGAAAAAAACTCTTGATTTAAAATTATGCAAAAAGTACGACTTTATTTTACGACAGTTTCATCATCAATGCGTTTAACAAATTTTGATGTTGCTCAAAGAGCCAAAAATAACAATTAGGTATTGAATCGTATGATTCTACCGTTTAGCTTACAAGAACAAAATCAAGAACATAATTCTAATGAGAGTTAACAATAACAAAAATTGTGAGAATCTTAAGCTAGCAAACTGTTATACTGCTAATAAGCATAAGAGTGCAGTGAGACAAAAAATAATGAATTAATATAACGGCTATTCCATTGCACTTGTTAGAGATGAAAATAAATTTAATGCGAATACTTAATGCATTAGTGATGACACTTAAAACTATAAAAAAGTATTCGTTCACGAACATCCCGGGCGGCCCAGAAACAACGTTTCAGAATATAGGTAGGACTACAATCTTGGTTATAGGCCGTGTCATTTCCCCATGAACAGTGTGCAGTCTAACAACTCGAACGAGTCCATCTGAGCCTGGATGAATTTCGGCAATTCGTCCCATGAGCCATTTTGCTGGAGGTGCATTGTTTTCTTTGACGACTACTATGTTGCCCACAGCTACATTAGGCTGTCGATGAGACCATTTTGGACGATTCTGCAATGATGTCAGATACTCTTGATGCCAAGTACGCCTTGATACATATTTTGAATGTGCTGCCAGTACTCCAGCTTATTGACATTAACATGGCTCAAATCTCCTTCTGGAACCATAGTATATGGGCGACCTATTAAAAAATGAGAAGGAGAAAGATAATTAGTGTCCGAGTCAGGCGCTATGCCCAAAGGGCGTGAGTTGACCACTGCTTCAATCTGTGCAAGTAAAGTGTGCATTTGCTCAAACGTGAGTATTGCATTTCCTATTACACGGCGTAGATGCAGTTTCACTGATCGCACTGCCGATTCCCAAATACCACCCCAATGTGGTGCGTGTGGTGGAATATAAATCCATCGGATACCGTCCTCTGCTAAGGATGCGGCAACGATTTCATTATGAGGCTGCGACATTATTGCTTTGTGCATCTCATTTAAAACACGAGAGGCACCAAGAAAATTTCTTCCGTTGTCGCTGAATATTGTAGAACAGATGTAACAAGGCAAACAAATAAACAAATATAACCCTTTGAAGTGCGTGCATTTCTTCCGCGGTACAATTTTAGAGTCAAAGGGCCAGCGTAGTCACATCCCGAATCTTCGAATGGATGCGCCTGTCGAACACGTATAGCCGGTAGATCAGCCATAAATTGCTGTGTTGATAGTTGGCGTTGGCGGAAGTATTTGAGACATTTATGAGTCAGCTTTCGTATTAAATTTCGCGCTCCAAAAATCCAGTAGGTCTGCCGAATTTGAACAAAAAATGCAGACACTCCTTGGTGAAGATTTTTCTGATGTTCATCAAGTAGAATCAAATATGTGATTATATGTTCCTTAGGGAGAATAATTGGATGACGGATAGTTTCATCTAAAGTTGAATTCCGAATTCTACTTCCAACCCGTAAAAGCCCATTTTCGTCAATAAATGGATCAAGTTTAATTAATTGAGACCCTGTACTAAGGTGTTCCTTGGTTTGGAGCTTGATTCGATCATCGGTGTAGCATGTCTGAGCTAATCGGAGACACGCTAGTCTAGCTTCGTTAGTTTTATTGAAAGTTGTTTGGCTTGATGCTGGTTCACCATCACGAGTGTGAATTTTTCTTATAAAGGATAGGACCTATGACATGACTCGTAAGAGCCTTCTCCATGTTGAGACCCTTTTTACAAGATTTTCCAGTGGATTCTGACTGATGAGTTCAGTGGAGACTATGTTAACTGTTGAAGTTTTCATTTCAGCGGCCATTTCTTTTTCTGTAAATATTACCGGGTTACCTTCATTCTCAAGTATAGAATAATCTGTATCGTCATTCCTGAGCCAAACAGGTCCCTTCCACCAGAGGTCAAATTCCATCAAATTGAAAGCCATCATTCCACGTGACGCGCAGTCAGCGGGGTTATCTTTGGATACGACGTGTCTCTTAGCGTTTCGTGGAAGGGTATCGAGAATTTCTGCTGTGCGGTTGGCGACAAATGTTTTTAATTTGATTGGCGGCTGCGATAGCCACGCTAAGACCACAGTAGAGTCGCACCAAGCTTTCATAATGATTGCTTTATGTAGCAAAGCTTTCTTCAATAAGTTTAAAAGCCTGGTCAACAAAAGTGCACCACATAACTCCAAACGCGGCAGAGAAATTTGCTTCAAAGGAGCCACGCGAGTCTTTGCGGCTATTAGCGCTACCCTTATATCACCATTTACATCCTTGAATCGACAGTATACTGCTGCAGAGCAAGCTTTAATCCATGCATCTGAAAATCCATGCAACTCGATGAAACTACTGGAGTTATGCACAAAACGTGGAAATGATAATTTTGAAATATGGCTTAAGTCTTCACGACACTTTAGCCACCACTGAGCAAAATTAGGAGGAAGTGGGTCATCCCAGCCCAAATTGGAAAAATATTTTAAATTTAATTATTACGGGAGCAAGGAGTCCCAATGGGTCAAATACTCGAGATACATCGGATAAAACTTGTCTTTTGCAAACCTTCGGAAATTTTTCCAAGCATACTTTGTATCCAAGTACGTCATCATTCGGCTTCCAATAAATAACCAGAACCTTAGTGGTTTCGTCTTCGGTTTTCAAAAACCATTGATCAGATTGATCGCGAAAGCTCGTGCTTATTGAATGGCAATTTGAAACCCATTTTCGGAGCTCAAGTCATGCGTGAGATAAAAGTTGAATTAATTCATCACGTTTTTCAATCAACTCTTTTTCAGACTCGGAGCCAGTGATGACGTCATCGACGTAAAAATCCTCAAGAACTGTTTTTGCAGCTAAAGGATATTCCTTTTCGTAATCTTTTGCAAGCTGTTCGAGTACTCTTACGGAGAGAAAAGGCGCACACGATGTGCCATATGTAACAGTACATAATTGAAAATATCTCAGTCTTTCTGATGGATCCTCTCTCCAAACGATTCGGTAATAATTTCGATGATTTTCAGATACCAAAATTTGGCGAAACATTTTTACTATGTCCGCAGAGAAAACGTATCTGTACATACGGAAGCGGAGGCATACGGCAAATAAATTGCGCTGAATACTTGGACCAATATGTAAGGTACTGTTGAGTGCGACTCCATTTACATCTTGAAATGATCCATCAAAAACAACACGAAGTTTTGGACCAATAACTGAATGGTGTGGCATGTAGAAAACACGACCATCAGGGACCATGATTTCATAAGAGTCAAGTTCACGCATATGTCCTAATTTAATATAATCGTGCATAAAGGCGACGTAATGCTGGCAAAGTTGAGTGTCCCTTAGTAAACGACGTTCAACAGCGTTAAATCGTTTAATAGCACCTTGGAGTGTGTTCCCAAATTGAACAAGTTTTTCTTTGAATGGGAGTTCAACTATATATTTGCCATCCGAATGGCGTGAATGAGTTTCTGTGAAATGATTTTCCACAAGAATATCGTTTGAGTCAGGTGGCAAGGAGTCATTTATTTCCTCAATTTCCCAAAATCTTCGAAGAGAACGGTCAACATCAGCAACAGCTGCAAATGATGATGTTGAGTTTTCATTGGATGCTATTACAGATGTTACAATCCAACCAAAAATAGATGAAATAGCTATAAGGTTGCCAGCCGAGTCAAAAATTTTATTGAAAGTAAATATTTTCCACACTTGATCAATTCCAAGCAAAATAGCAATTGGTGATGAGATATTGAATGATGGATCCGCAAGGGTCACTTCTCTAAGCTGCTCCATTGTTGGAGTATCGATTTCCGAAGTAGGAAGCGACGAAGTAATTTTGCTCAAAACATGAACACAAACGTCAAGAACTTGCTGAGAAACCTTCGATTTGATATGAAGTGAACAACAGCCACGTGTAGTCTCAGCCTTAACAGATGAAATTCCTGACACAGCAATACGAGAAGATGAGCGAGGTAGGCCAAGAGCCTGAGCACATCGCTGCGAGATATACGACAGTTCCGACGCACAGTCGAGAAGAACACGGCATGTAACGAATCGGTTTTGAGCGTTACGAACTTCAACAAGTGCCGTGGGCAAAAGATATCTGCTGCCTTGATAAACAATCGCAGGATGTACTGTTGGGGAATAATCCAGGTGGGCAGTGGAATTCAAAAAACCTGGACGAGAAACATGAGCAACAGTAGACCATGGTTTGCCTGAGGATATTGCAGCAGATGACGAGGATGCTGACGTCGGTGAAGAAATCGAAGGTGATGATTGAACTTGCATGCTGTGTACAAGAGTGTGATGACGTTTGTGACATTCCTTGCATCGGAATTTGGAATTGCATGTATATGAAGAATGTCTCGATTTCAGACAATTAAAACAAAGTGATTTGCTTTTTACAAAAGCGCGACGATCATCAATAGACATTGTTAAAAATATGTTACATTTAGTAACGATGTGATCCGTTGCATTACATTTAATACAAATTTGCGATTTCTCATCGAAAGACACAAAAGAACGACAAGAATTTGGTTTTTGTGTGCCCTGAGGCTTCGAAAATAAACTAGATTTACGTTGGCCTTGTTCTAACTCTTCACAGCGTGAATCCAAAAACTCAAAAAAATTCGAAATCGTAGGAACAGAGTTCTCGCGACTATCTTGAATCCACCTACGACGGGACTCGGGATCAATTTTCGCTAGCAGCAAATAAATAAGCCAACAATCGCGTTGATTTTGACTTATAGCATCAAGGCCACTTATAATTTCGTTAGCTCCATCAGAAATTTTCCTCAACAGCAAAACGTTTTCATTTAATGTCGAAGGCAGTGACATGAAAGTTTCAATGAAAGATGAAACAATGTGTCTAGGACGATCAAAACGATCTTGGAGACGGGTCCACGCTATATTGTATGCAGACTCAGTAACAGGAATATGTTAAATTAAATTTGCTGCATCATCACGTAATAGCGACTTTAAATAATAAAATTTTTGCGTAGTAGATAAGTTAGATTTAGAATCAATGGAGCTGACAAATAAATCCCGAAATGCCGGCCAATCTTTATATTGTCCTGAAAATTGAGGCATGCCAATTTTAGGTAATTCATTTTCCCTATGAGGTGAAGGAGTGGAAACGGTAGAAAATCGCTTTAGGAATAATGACTGTTGTTCAACCAGTTTTGAAATTGCGTCCCCGTTATCTTCAGATTGCTCAGTTGTAGTTAAATTATTTTTTAATGCAACCATGCGACCACGAGCCGACAAATATTTTTCTTCGTATAACGGAAAGTCAACTTCAGGGTCACTGTAGTCAGGAACATTTTTGAACAAATACATGTCATCTACCGATTTCACAAACTGCTGCCAAATCTCTTCCAAGCGTTCAAGCCTAGTTATTATTTGCTCGTATGTACAGTCCTCAGGAGGACTGTCTGCATATACAAGCGCACGGGTTATAGAGCCTTTGAGACGGCCACGTATTTGCACCAAATTGATCATGTCTTCCGCCATAATTTAAATACAAAATGTTACCTGTTTTGACAAAATATTTCCAATATTTTTCGTAACGTAGCGTCTGGGACACCGACTGACTTGAGTACCTGCTTTCAATAGCGCTCCAACACAGTACTGACAAATTGATCTCGATAAGACTCCAACGCTGTCTTGGGGAAATTCCTTTCAATGACACACAAATGCTGCAATTGATTTCGATGAGACTCCAAGTTGCGCTAAGTTGCTGCTGCTGCAGAGGTTCCAACGCTGTCTGTCTCTTTTACAGCTCCAATGTCAAAGAGCCACAATTAATTTTATTTATATTCGATGAGAAATGATGTTTAAAAACGTTTACTATTATATAAATCACGAATTTTTTACTTTTAAATTTAAGCCGATTTTAGACTCCGGCGACGCGAAGGACCATTTTATGATGATGAATGCGAAAAAAGTTAATATAAAATTAGAAAAAAACTCTTGATTTAAAATTATGCAAAAAGTACGACTTTATTTTACGACAGTTTCATCATCAATCCGTTTAACAAATTTTGATGTTGCTCAAAGAGCAAAAAATAACAATTAGGTATTGAATCGTATGATTCTACCGTTTTGCTTACAAGAACAAAATCAAGAACATAATTCTAAAAAAACAACATTGTGAGAATCTTAAGCTAGCAAACTGTTATACTGCTAATAAGCATAAGAGAGGCTATTCCATTGCACTTGTTAGAGATGAAAATAAATTTAATGCGAATACTTAATGCATTAGTGATGACACTTAAAACTATAAAAAAGTATTCGTTCACGAACAGGGGTTAATAAAAATATTTTCTCTTCTGAATTAATGGAGATCGAAAACAAGTCAGATTTTATTGAGACAGACATTAAAGATTCTATAACGGTTTATGATGTGCCAGATATATTTGAAATAAATATTGCTTCTGATGACGTTGAATTGAATATAAATTTAAAATTAGATAAGTATTTTCGTGCAGAATTGCATCAATTGATTTCAGAGTCTTATTTGGCGCCATAGATGTTGTTATAGAGCCTTTTGAATATAAAATGAAAATTCATTTAACAACTGACGTGCCATTTCATTGTGCCCCTCGACGACTGTCTTATTTAGAAAAAAACTAAAGTTCGACTTATAGTGGACGAATTGGAATAAGACGGAATAGTAAGACCCAGCCATTTGCCGTATGCATCCGCGATAGTATTGGTAAAAAAGAAAAATGGTGAAACACGAATGTGTGTTGATTATCGCGGATTGAACAAAATAACTGTGCGAGACAATTATCCCCTGCCATTTATTGAAGATTGTATAGAATATCTTGAAGTAAAAAATTACTTTTCGGTTTTAGATTTGAAAAGTGGATTTCACCATGTTAGTGTTAGTGATACTTCAATTCCATATACCGCATTTGTGACGCCTTTTGGACAGTATGAGTACCTGAAAATGCCTTTTGGACTTAAGAATGCACCCGCCGTATTCCAGAGATTTATTAGTAATATTTTTCGAGATTTGATTGATACTAGACAAATAATAACCTATATGGACGACATACTGATCGCTTCAACCGATCTTAACCAACATAAAATTTTATTGCGTGCAGTTTTGCGCCGAATCTCTAGTAGAAACCTTAAACTTAATTTGGTCCAGTGTAAATTTTGTTATGAGGAAATAGAGTATTTGGGTATTCAGTAAATTCCGCTGGGATTTCCCCAAGTGGATCTCACATAGTTGCAATAAAAAAATATCCGGTGCCGACTAACCAAAAAGAAGTACATTCATGTATAGGACTATTTTCATATTTCCGACGCTTTGTTCCGTCATTTTCAAGGATTGCAAAACCATTGCAGAACTTATTGAAAAATAATAATGTATTTAATTTTGACGAAAAGTGTTTTGACGCATTTATGGAATTAAAGACAAGATTAATTGAATCTCCGGTTCTCGGTTTGTATAATCCCGAAAAAGAAACAGAACTCCATTGTGACACTAGTACTATTGGGTTTGGGGCAGTATTGCTTCAGCGCCAAAGTGACGGAAAATTCCATCCAATCTCATATTTCTCAAAAACCACGACTACTGCCGAAGCTAAATACCATAGCTTCGAATTAGAGACGCTAGCGATAATATATGCTCTCAGGCGTTTTAGGGCATATTTAGAAGGAATACCTTTTAGGATCGTGACAGACTGCAATTCACTGACTATGACTTTGGAGAAGAAACAGGTTAGTCCTAGAATAGCTCGATGGGCTTTGGAGTTAGAAAACTATAATTATTCGATACAACATCGAAGTGGTGTATTCATGGGTCATGTGGATGCTCTAAGTCGAACCCAAATAACAATAACTATAGATGCCGATGACGTAGATTTTCAAATACAAATTGCACAGGAACGCGACGAAACTATTAGGTCCTTAAGAAATCAAATGGAAACTGACGAAATCAAAAACTTTGAATTATCTGACGGACTCGTTTATAGAGTAACGGGAGATAGACGGAAGGCACTATACGTCCCAGATGAAATGGAATATAATGTGATAAGACTTATCCACGAAAAACTTGGACACCAAGCTCTTGATAAATGTTGTGATACCATTAGCTTACACTATTGGTTTCCGGGCATGCGGAGAAAGGTAGAAAAATTTATTCAGAATTGCCTAAAATGTCTCATGTATGCCGCACCAGTGCGAGCGAAAGAAAGGAATTTGTATAATATTCCGAAAAATCGTCTGCCGTTTGACACCATTCATATTGACCATTTTGGTACTTTGCCGTCTATCAATTCTAAAATAAAGCATATTTTACTTGTGGTTGATGCTTTCACCAAATTTGTAAAACTGTACCCGACGAATTCTACAAGTACAAGAGAAGTTACTGCCGCACTAGACAAGTATTTTAGTTACTATAGTAGACCGAGACGAATTATATCTGATAGGGGGACTTGTTTTACGTCATTAGAATTTACAAATTTTCTGGTTGAACGAAACATAGTTCATGTAAAGGTTGCTACTGCCTCGCCTCAAGCGAACGGTCAAGTAGAAAGAGTAAATAGGGTTATCAAGGCAAAGTTAGGAAATGTGAGTAACCCAGTAAATCATGGTGACTGGCCGAGTAAGTTGCTTCAAGTGGAATATGCAATCAATAATTCTGTTCATTCAACTACCAAAAACACTCCTAGTATGCTTTTGTTTGTTGTTGCATAACGTGGTGAAATTGTTGACCAACTAACGGAACATTTGGAAGACAAAGTAAATGAATTAGCTGTAAGTCGCAACTTAAACCAAATTCGATTACATGCAACAGAAGCAATTGAAAAATCACAGGACTACAATTTGAATTATTTTTTGAGAAATAGTACTACTGACGTTGGGGATTTTGTCATTATACGAAATAATGATACTGTAATTGGGACGAATAAAAAATGTTTGCCAATATATAAAGGCCCGTACGTAATACATAAAAATTTGGGAAATGATAGGTACGTGCTCCGCGATATTGATAATTGTCAGTTGACACAATTGCCGTATGATGGAGTCGTTGAGGCTAACAGAATGCGTAAATGGTTATCAAAGGACCCCGAAAAGGCTTTAGGTATTAACGAGCTGGGCAGCGATAACCAAATGAACACCTTGATTTAATTATTTATATGTAATACTTAGTATGTTTATGTTTAAAAAATTGATCGAGGTCGATCTTATGTCAGGTCGGCCGAGTTGTAAACTATAAAAATGTCACATAAGTCAAACAGCTTTATACTTTAATTATGGCAATGCTATTTTATATACATATTGTACGGCTGCCGCATACAAAACTCAACACTGTTCGCAGGAAGCTTCGACAGGTAGCCTAAAAATGTCGACAAAATCTGGAAGCAGGGTTGTATTTGTTGATGATTATAGGTGAAAAATCCGTTTGAATAGAAATCGTAGCTGCTCCTATATAAAAGATATTCATATTTTTATAATTTAGATGGGGGATAATTTTAATAAATATGAAAGTGCTTCTCTCACGGCTGTCAGGAAGGCAAAAAAAGTTTCGTCACGATAGCGGCGAAAACCGCTCTTTTTTTGACACCAAAAATTAATATTTAAAAAACAAAATAATTTTGCGTTAACTACATTAAATTTTCTATTAAACAGTAGAACGAAAACAATTTTAGCTTCCTTGAATAGTTAAGGAGAATCCTTTAAGAGAAAAAATGGCAAAATTTTTCTTAAAATTTTAGTTTAACATCATTTAAGACCACAAACACACACATATAAATCAAACTAGTGTATGAAAAATGTATTAACCATTTCATTTTACATCAAAATGTCCAATGTCATTATCACTAAAAATCGCTTATTTTACAGTTGTAGTTTGATAAACAAAAAACCCAATTTTAAGTTAGTTTTTCAAGCTTTGGATCAAATGCGACTGGCCAATTTCCAATAGAAACACAAAATTTTTTTCCAGATCTTATGATTTACCTTCATTCCATTAGAAAATGCTTGTGGAGTGAAACAAATAACACTTTTGCACACATGGGTGAAATCGAGTGAATTTTACACGACAAATGGCCCAAAATTGGTCAGATGAACAGCTACGACTTCGTGCTCCGCGGAATACTTTTCTAAAAAACCATCCTCTACAACCCTGCATACTTGGTTTTCGTCGCTATCGTGACGAAACTTTTTTTGCCTTCCTGACAGCCGTGAGAAAAGCACTTTCATATTTATTCAAATTTTCCCCCATCTAAAATATAAAAATATGAATATCTTTTATGTAGGAGCAGCTACGATTTCAATCCAAACGGATTTTTTACCTATAATCATCAAAAAATACAGCCCTGCTTCCAAATTTTGTCGACATTTTTAGGCTACCTGTCGAAGCTTCCTGCGAACCGTGTCAAGAAGTATAGTTTTTAGTTTCGTATACGCAGCCAATTTCATATTAATTCTTTTTCTTCCGTTGTGTATAAAAGTCAGCCATTTTACTAATGCTAAAATAAAGAAATTAATCTGCGAAAAGAAAAATAAATATTCACTGTTTAAAATAGTATTAATTAGAGTTCATTGCATTAAAAACAAAATAAAAAGAAAATCTCAGTAATTTTTACTGAATTATCATTAATTTTTCGTCGGATATTCATGAAATTATACTGTAATTCACAAGAAATTTTACTTTCAGTAATTTTTAATGTGTGTCACAATACAAATTACTGAGAGCTATGTAAAAATTAATGTAAATTCAGTAAAAATTACAGATGTTTCAGTACAGAAACGCTAATATTTCACATTTGTTCATTTTGTAGATTTTTTTTCGGTTTTCGGCAGCCACTTTAAGTAATTTATGAAACTAATCTTCGTCCTTCTTTATCTGTTTGTTGAAATTTTTCTCAGTAATTTATATGGTGACACACATTAAAAATTACTGAAATACTGAAAGTAAAATCTCTATGGATTTCAGTATAGTTTCATGAACATCCGATGAAAAATTACTGAGAATTAACTAAAAATTACTGAGATTTTCTTTTTATTTTGTTTTTAATGCAATGAACTCTAACTAACACTATAAATATTTTTGTTTGGCATTATTTTTATAAAAAAATATATATTTAAAACTCATTTATAAAAGTAATGAGAAATTAAAAATTCGTATTATTTGCTGGTAATTAATAACCCACCATCATTGCTCATAATTCCTGCATGACAAAGCATCATCACGATCAAATAACGTACAAGCATTCATGCTGTACATGCAACCCCTTTCAACGACTTCATCTACTCCTTTAACGTTCGCTTACAACCATCGTTCGCTTGCAACTCTGTTCAACGAGCGCAACAAATAGCAAGATAGGTTTTTGCGGTCACACTTTTTCTTTTGGGTTTTTGCTGGCACAAAATATCTCTTTGGTTTTTGCTGTAAACCTAAATTTAAAAATTAAAAAAAATTACAATTAAACATTAAAGTTCATACACATATGCTACTTTAATATAATAAAATAAATTAATGTTAAACTAATATTGCAACAATGAAAGGTACTGAGATAGTTGATTTTTAAATTGCACAACGCAAAGGGAGCGTGTTCCAAAGACGTATTGAACAAATAAAAAATTGACGTTCAGATGTCAGAAATGAATGACGTATAGGGACTAACATTTTAGTGCGACTTGATCTTGAAAAAGTTATCCTTTCAAACAGATAGGATGGCTCCTTAGTAGTTATAACTTCATGCAATAGAACAAGTGTCCGAAATTTAAGTATACTTTCGAAAATCATACCATACAATTTTTTTACGTGTTGTGAATCATGGTCTCAGCGTCGTGGTCTAAAAACGTATCTTGTGATATTATTAAATACAACATTTAATTTTTGTTTGCAAGAATAATAGGCAAAAATCTCACATCCCTAAAGTAAGGTGGGTACAAGATAACTTTTTGCTTAAAGTACTCTGACGAATAGTGGAGTGAAGTATTGCGTTGTCCACAAGACGCGTAACATACCATAGACCCTTCTGATGGAGATGGGATGGTTATGTGGGTGTTCCAAGTTAGTATTCGGTTAAAGGTAATACCTAGGTTTTTTTGCCTTGTCTTCAAAAGCAATTTCTGAATAACTTAAAGTCAGTTTAGGGGCGGTAGATATATCTATTGTTTTTTTTGAATATCACAAGGCTTTTGGATTTTTTTGGGTTCAAGCACAGACCATTACGGTAAGCCCAATCATTAATGTTATTAAGGATGGTATTCAAATTCATGACGCACTTGCGGATTCCACTGCGAATGCAACTTGCATAAAACTGCACATCGTCAGCATACATTTGAACTGTACAATTATTCAACACATCCGGAAGATCATTTATATACAATGACAACAATAGAGGCCCAAGTATAGAACCTTGCGGCACCCCTCTGGTAATTGAAATGAAATCAGATATTAAGCCACCTGAGCAAACAGCTAGGTATCTATGGGAAAGATAAGAATCTACAAGATTAACAGCTAAACTAGTGAAATTGAACGTTTTAGCTAGTTTTGTTTATAAAACAGAGTGATCGATGGTATCGCAGGCCTTTGAATGATCCAATAGAACCAAAAAAGTTACTGCATTGTCATCAAGAGCTGTTCGTATATTCTCAATAACGTCAACCAATGCGGTGATACAACTGCGATTAGTTCTAAAGCCTGACTGTCGATTTGTTAAAAAACTGTTTTCAATAAATTAATTTGTTGATTTGTTTGTGTAAGATGCGTTCAAAGGCTTTGGATACAAAAGATAAAATAGCAATTGGGCGGTACTCATTAGAGGACTTAGCTATTGGAATTATTCTTTCCAGCTTGTAGAAAAAGTTGAAGTGGTTATTGCTGTGTTAAATATGTGTTTAACGTATGGAAGTATCTTCGGAAGCATAATTTTTAAGAATGCTGGATGTATTCCATCAAATCCAGTAGCATTTGACTTGATGCTTAGTATGCTTTCGAGCACATCGGTTTGTTGAACACAAACAAATTCGAAATGCTTATCTTGTGTGGTATTGCTAGTAGAATTGAGATAGTAATTTGTGGTAACACTTGGCATAGAAAGATTACCAAAGTTTTTGTTTAAACAGTTTACTTCCTCACCTCAGCAGCACTCGATCTACTCTTTCCGATACCAATATTGCGAATTTCTTTCCACTTTTTCTTGCTTCCTACACCGTTACAAAACTTTTGATTGAAGTAGTTCAATTCGCTAACTTTATCTTTTTTACAACAATCTTGCAAATGGCTTTGAATTCATTGTACAATTCAGGAATTTTGTATCGCTTCCACCTATTATATGCGCTATCACGTGAGACTATAAACTGCCGGATTTCACTGCAAAACCAGGCACGTTGCTTCTGTTTTATCCGCCTGTTCTTATGAGGAACATATTTATTATATAACTCATTTACAGTATTTTCAAAAAAAATAATTTGCTCATTAACTGAAGCCGTCCTATAAACAAAACTCCAGTCTACAATATCAACAGCATGTTCCAGCAAAAAATAATTAATATTTTGAAAATCACGATAACTAAAAAACTGCGGTTGCAAACAAATCTGATAGTCAAAAATCAAAAAAATAGCGTCATGTTTTGAAAAAATGGGGGCTGATATTTGGTCATATAGCAGGACCCTTGATTCACTATTTACAAAAAATATATCGAGGAGAGTATTCACAGTATTTGTGTAGTGAGTAGGTGTGGTTATATTTGCCGGAAGAATACCTAACGTTTGCATACTAGATGTTAAATGGGTTTCGTTTAAAATATTGCTATTAAAATCACTGGCGATGATTATGTTTGAAAAAGGCAGAATCATACTTTCGATAGTTCTGAGGAATGGTGTAATATCTGTAGTGCGATTTAATCTGTAAACGCAACCAATAAGTAATTTTTGATTGCGTTATCGATAGTAACAAAAACATATTCAATATTATCACCTGGTGCAGATCTACAAAGAATTTTACACCCAATACCATCTCTCACAAAGATCGGTGCGCCAACACTTTTCCTATCAGCAAGAAATATTTTAAAACCATTTAGTTTAAACAAAGCATCCTGCATAAACTCCTTAAACCATGTTTCGGTCACACATATAATGTCCACACCTGAACCTTCAAAGATATACCTAAGCTCGTCAATTTTGTTGACTTAGCTTTGTGCATTAAGATGGCATATTTTCAAACCATTCTTCTGTTTGCAGAGTATGCGAATTAAAAATTTCATCACAAAATTTTTGCCATAATAAGCGAGATGGATATATGTCATTTTTTCTATAAAAGTTCGACATTTCGGCTTGTGTGTTTGTAAACAAATCTTAATTTACCCAGTAGGCAAGGGCAGGAGCTAGCAGTGCTTCTAGCAGGCCTTGCTTGGTATGATTAGGGCCTTGCCACCTCCTTTTAAACTTACTTTCTTTTCTATATGAAATGTCCTGACAAAATAGGCCTTCTTAAGCAGGCCTTCTAAGAGCGCTTGCTGTAGCAGGAGTGATAGAAGTACTCGAAAAAAATTAAATTTTAATACGCCGTGAGACTCTGAGTTAATTTTTTTTTATCTGCTTCACCTCATATGATATTTTTAATGTTTATTTGTTGTGACGTTTTCTTGCTTAATATGAATGATATTGAATACACAACACTCTGCCAAAACATGAAACAGACACTCAAAGGAGTGTAACTATTCTGCTAATTAAAATTTCACTACTAAACAAAACCAAATATCATAATAAAAAAAATGAGTACACATATTTTTATTTGCAAGAAAAGTTTGTTTTGAGAAGGCATCTTACAATCGCAGCAGTGCTAGCAGGCCTTCTCCAAGGAAGGCCTTGCTCAATTGCCTGCTGGGTACTTTTCAAAACAAAAGAAGAATAGATTTACATGGTAATTAAAAATAATAACAATTGCCTAAAATGATTTACCAGCGGGTTTTAGCCATTTGACACGTTCATACGAAACTGTGTCTAACATGGACTCGCAAAACATTTTGTAGTCCACGTTAGAGTTACGCTCACGCAAGAAATTAGGTGGAGGCTCATGATCTTTAATATTTTGCCTACCGCTACCACCAGCTTCATCATCATCATTTTTTGCAAATATTGCAAATCCATTATTATTGGCGTTGATTGTACCTGTAGAGGCGGATTTAATGACTTTCGCCGCTTGTACATTTCCTCCGTTTTTTTGTGGGCTTAGTTTTCTTTTTATTTGGATGTAGCGGTCTAGCCCAGTTTGAATTTCACAATTTTTTGGAAACAAAATATTTTTACCTTTATTTTGTGTGTTTGACTTTGGTTGTTGTTGAGTTTGTAGCATTTGACGAAGTTGTTGTTTTTGTTGTTGTAATAGCAACTACTGATTATATTGTGGTTTCTGCTGATGCTGCTGTTGATGCAATTCCGAACATTGTTGCTCTACCCTGGATTCATGTTGCATAGGTAATGTTGCTAAGCTGTTGCTCAATACATGTGAATTTGTGCCTACAGGCATTATTGGTGTAAATGAAGCAGATGACGATGTAGTAATTACACATGTACTAGTTGTTGCCAGAGTTGTTGCTGGCAAAGAGACAGTTGCGCTTGTAGGTGCTTGTGAGATGTTCGCAGTTGAACATTGAGCTCCCCATGAGAGAGAAGAGGACAGCACCTGTTCTGCAAATATCAGACTCAGCGGCTTTGGATTATTACATGTACTCAGAGAAGAGTTTTGAGAAAACAACGCATGCGCATTACTCGAATGAGCGCTTGGAGTAGAATGCGCGGGAAGAATATTATTAGTTGTTGTTGAATTGTTGTTGGAAGCACTCGAGAATGTAAAAACGCACTCAATGGAAAGAGAGTGACGTCGCTGCATAGGCGGAGAGCGCTCCGCCGGAAACTGGCTGGACATTAGCAACCTTCCAACATGTTGGGAATATCCCACCAATGTAGGATATGTAAAAAAGGTTGCGTAATGGACGAGCCAGTATTGAGGCACACTTTCTCAATACATGGGCTGATATGCCATCGGGATCTGAGGCTTTATTTATGTAGTAGATGGGTGGATAATATCTTTATTTCAGAATATAAGTCGAAAAAAAATAATAAGACTGTCCGTTCCAATTCAAAAAACTTAAGCGGCTATCCCTTTACTATCAAAATGTAAGGGGTTTGCGTTCTAAGACGCATGACATCTTTTTAGCCACTCAGAATTTTTCTGAGGATATTATCGTTTTTACCGAAACTTGGTTAAATAACACTTTTCTCAATTTGGAACTTTTTGACAATAGTTTCAATGTTTTTAGAAGAGACAGACACTTGGAAGACATTTCTTCTGTTGGTGGAGGCTTCTTAATAGCCATAAAAAAATCATTTAACTAGTTCATTAATCGAAATTGCCTGCTCATCTAATATTGAACTATTATGCGTTAAAGTTACACATTGTAACTCCAATATTTATATTCTTAACGCTTATGTTCCTCCAAATAGTAGCGCAGATGTCTACGAATGTCTTTCGATGTCCGTAGAATATATAATAAATTAACTAGAAACTAATGACGACAATTTATTGTTAGGTGATTTCAATCTGCCTGACCTTAAATGGACTCCTTCGGATGATGGTACATATTTTTATTCATCGTGTCCAAAAACTCGACTACAACAAATTTTTGTTGACGAATTACTTTCTAATTTACAACAAGTAAGCTGTATAACTAATTCTCATGGACGACAACTTGACTTAGTCTTGGCTGCAAATAGTAGTAATGTTGTTGTAAGAAATATTGTTCATGCTCTTTCTACGGTTGATTCCTATCATCCACCTTTGAGTATTGTGTACCAATCTGACAATGAAAATTTAACTAATGCATGCTCTTCCATCAATGTTTATGACTACAATTTTAAGAAAGCTGACTTTTTGAAGTTGAATGAGAGCGTACGGAACAAATTAGAGGACCTAATTATTTTTTTTAATAATACGAGTAATTCATTTGATGAGTGCATTAAATTTTTCTATGGTGAACTTTTTTTGGCCATAGCATTGTCGGTGCCTTATGCAAAGAGGTATGTTAATAATTCTTCATACCCGTGGTACACTAAGGATTTAAAAAAAATTCGTAATGGCCGTAATAGGGCATGGAACAAATACGTTTGTGGTCAGGACCGAAATGACTTAGTTGCTTATCAGCAACTTTTCCATGAACTTAAGGATATGTCGGCTTTAGTTTATTCTGAATATTTGAATAAAATTAAGCTGAATATTCTTCATGACCTCAAGCATTTTTGGGGTTTTATTAATACAAAAAAAAAGTCTGACGGGTTTCCATCTGAATTCAGATCAGTTGACCACAAATTATAGCTGGATTGTTTGCTAATTTATTTAAGGGATCCTTTTCTACGGAATTATTTAGGGTGTAAAAATGATGTTTCAAGCTACAGGCCCGTAGAAAATTTTTGAACGCATTGTGTACGATCTGGTTAAGGTGTACTGTGGTGAAGTCATAACAACTCGTCAGCATGGTCTTGTTAATGGCAGATCTACAGTTTCTAACCTCCTTCATTTTACTTCCTTTGCATTAGCTCTTTTGATTCTGGTGGGCAAGTTGACTGTATCTTCACTGACTTCAGTAAAGCATTTGACAAATTACCACACAATTTGATTTTATTTAAATTAAAGCTTGGATTTCCTTTAAGTTTTGTCAGCTGGATTGAATCTTACTTATCTGATCGCTCATATCAAATAAGATTTCGGAAGGTGTTTTCCACCCCATTCAGAGCGGCATCAGGTGTTCCACAAGGAAGCCACCTGTTGCCGCTCCTGTTCATTTTAGCAATTAATGACGTTACACATGTCATTAAAAACTCGCATCTGCTAATATATGCAGATGACATGAAAATTTATAGGAACGTGTAGGGGGTTGGGGATACTATTCCACTTCAGTCTGACTTGAAATCCTTTGAGGTTTGGTGTTCTAAAAATAACTTACATCTTAATCCTGATAAATACCAAACTATGATTTTCACCTGGAGGAAAAATATTGTGGAATTTAATTATGAATTAAAAGATAAGAAAATTTGTCGTGCCGATTAAGTCAAAGACCTAGGTATACATTTTGATGTTAAATTAACTTTTAATGAGCATATTAATCAAATTTTTAAAAAATCTTCATCTCTTCTTGGCTTTATTAAGAGGTGGGCAAAAGAATTTAATAGCCCTTTAGTAACGGTGATTTTATATAATACAATAGTGCGTCCTCACTTGGAGTACGCCAGCCAAGTGTGGTCACCATTTTATAATATTCATATTAATAGAATTGAGAGAATTCAAAAAAATTTTATTCGTTTTGCTCTTAATGGCTTAAATGGGATTGACTCTTTAAACCTTCCGCCTTATGAGGATCGCTTGAAGTTACTACATATGCAATCTTTGAGCTCGCGTAGAAATATTGCGGATATACTTTATCTGCATCAACTTGTAACTGGGTTTCTTGCAGCGCCAGAGCTTCTTAATTATATTCACTTGAATACTAATCGCAGGAGTAGTCGTAAATCTAATCAATTATTTTACCAACGTTTCAGTAGAACTAATTATATGACTACAGCTCCTTTTAATCGCATGACTACTCTTATTAATAAATACGATATATAAGTTAACAAGTTACCCGTGGTACACTTGAAAAAATTAAAGTTGGGAGCCGGCTACTGGCTCCATATCCTTATCTGTAAAAGATTAAAAAGACACAAAATTTATTCTTAACCAATTTATTACCAGTCTCACTGGATCCCAAAATAAAAGTGAAGTTAACTAAATTAAAATAAAACAAAGTTACTTAATTAGGCTATAATGAATTATGAAACTTTGTGAAACTGTTGATACGGCGTATCCCACGTTGAGGTGCGTTGACTTGGTTCCAGCGACGTCGCAGTCGCGCGTGCAGGTCACGTTGTGCATAGCTGTTGCTTTGTCAGCAGATTGCAATAAAGTATGTAGTCTGCTAACGTGTTGACTGCCCCCCCCCCCCCCTTTAAAGATCTGCGTCCCGCAGATTTGCATAGAAAATTGCAGGATCCTGTAGAACCTCCTTCACTTGAGGGTGGCCCTGATCTGTGGTGATATTCTGATGTAAGTCGGGGATCCTGATATTTGCGGTTATTTTCTTCCAGGTAATGTAGCAGGTTGTGGCAATGGCTAACAGAACTATTGCTTGTATAGCAGTGGAGACATGGAAATTTGCATCGAGTTTACTGAGGCGCCTGATGTTATCCAGGCTTAATCCATGAATGTATTCAAGGCTTAACTTAAGTCCTTCAATCATTACATGAGTCAACACTGAAGATAGCGCTTGTGAATTCTTTGCCGTCTTACTTGAAAAAGTTCGGTTGCGAATGCTTACGGTTTCGTTGTTGAGTTGTATTAAAAATGTCCCATCTAGGATTCTCGACTGCTCTTCCCTCTGTATCGTCCCTCTAAAATTTGTCAGAAAGATTGTGTTGTCATTGGCCAATTCTATTGTTTCACCATAGTCTGCTTCAAAATGACATCTTGCGTTTCCCCCTTTGAATAGTCTCGGTAGGCATTCGTCCTCAGATATTGTTTTCACTGAGTTTCCTTCACAGATTGTTGTATTGTTAATTGAGGTGCAGAAAGTACATATAATAGAAGGCTTCCGTTTGAAAATACTGATGGCTGGGCGTACTCCATTGCTTTAACCAGGTTTTGATAAGGCAGAGTTGCTTCTTCAGATATAACGCGTTCTACTAGAGACTGGTCTAAGAGGTTAGTGTTAACGATGCCTGTTTTCGCCAATTGAGATACTCGTACAATTTCCGATATTTGTTCTTTCAGGACCAGGACTTTGCTGGGCATTAAAACTTCCAGATTTGCTGTATTGATACCCTTGTCAATATGATTCGTGTTTGACCATATCGTTAACCTTTTGTACAGCTTCTCGTGTAGCGTTGAAAATTTCCAGTTTATTAGATACTGGTTGTTGTTATTGCTTATTAATTCGTTCAGGCTTTGTAGGATGTGATCCCAGTCGGTTGCATCAGGGGATCCCGCAATCCATGCAGATCCAATCCAGTTTATGGATCGACTTTTTCTTATTCTAGCCTTCTGCAACTCATCCAGGCGGAGTTTTGCTTGGTTGAGATTAAATTCAATGATGGATTTCATCGGGGTTTGATTCAGCTCATTCTCGACGGCGTCTGCTATTCCGGCCACAATCGTATTAAAGTAATCCAAATCGATGGTATGCACCAGTTTGAAGTGTCCGTTAGTAATATAACCATTTCCATGTTCGATGGTCACCACTGGGGAGTTGTATTCGAATACGTTGAATCCGGAGACTCCAGAAATTATAAGCAACCTAACTTACCATAACAGGAATAGGAAATAGGTTTACTAATAATTTCAAAGCATGTCCTTTCAAATGGAAGTCTGCATTCTCATTGGGCCGTCACAGTGGCATCTAAGGATTTTGATTAACTCTTCCTTGATTTAAGCAAGGGCAATTTTTCTTAAGGAAAGAACGGCTTTAACTTCATTATTCTGTCGTTCCTCATCTGGACGAATGCAATTTTTTCCTTAAAAGACTTCAACTTTTTACTCTAAAAATTATTTCTTACAACTATTAATTAAACCCATTCAATTAGTAATGAAATTAATTGCCATTTTTTCCTTTTCCATATTTTCATTCTTAATTTCATAACTATATCTACATATGTACATGTGTATGCCTTTAATTATTTCTTGTAACAAATTCGGTTAGAATAGCCGATAAAAAATTTTTTTAATAAGTTTTGTGAATCTCAGTCACTTTTTATGTTTTTTGCAATACTTTTTGCATTTATATTATTTCAACATTTCTTTTTCTGTTAATATATTCCAAACACATTTTTGTGTGGATTCTTTTTATTATTTTACTTATCATACTTTTCTTCCGAGCCTTCTCCGTTTCATTATTATTTCTTATTTATTAGTATTCTTTATTTGAATTTTATGGATTTTTTTTCCTCCATTCGTTGCTATAGTCACTCTATCGTCCCTACTTACAACCTCTTTCTTATAGAGTGGTTTTTGTTTAGCCTTTATCTGTTTATTCCTGACATACACTACATCCCCTTGATTGTATTTTCCCGGATCACGCCTTTTCTTAATTAATCGTAAGTTGCGTAACTCCTGATTCTGCTCGATTTGAGCCCTAACATCATTGAAATTTTTATCCCGAAAATTGGTTAAATTTTGATAATTAATTCGCTGTGTCCTATTAAAAAAGAGATCGCTTGGCTTTTGCTTGGTTATGAACCGAGTTGTTGTAACGATCTACCGCTATATACAGTAATTCTTTAGGACTCGTACCACTGGAAACAGCGATATATTTCAATAATGGTGGAGTGAAGTCTCTCTATCTGTCCATTTACTTCACTCCTTTGAATTGGAGTCTGGTAGAGTTCTATGCCCAGATTTCTTATATAGTTAGAGACTGTTAGGCTCATAAAGCCTTTGTCGTTGTCTGTAACTATCATTTTTGGCAACGTGAAATAGTGTAGAACCTTCGCAAACTTATTTCGCAAGTTCACCGCAGATTTATTTTTTATGTGGAAGAATTTTGCAAATTTAGTAAATTTATCCACGCAGCTTAGAAATTTGTTACCCTGCAATTCAAAAATATCTACGTGTAAAATTTCACATGGGTTGGTAGGAATGGGGGTGTTTTCTAATTTCGGGACGAAAGGTTGCCTATCATACTTATTTAAAAGCTTTAATTCCGTTCGCGTCAAGGACAATTGGAACCCGTATAGAAGCGTTTGCGTTAACTTGAGCGTACTTACCTCTGGTTAAGTTCGTCAAAGGTTTTGCTACCTTTGCGTAATCGCAAATAAATTTTCTATAGTATGAGGTTAACCCGAGGAAGCTTTTCAATTCTTTTAAATTTTGTGGGGGCACAATGTTTTGAATGGCAATAACTTTTTTTTCATCAGGTTTTATGCCGCTGGCTGTGATCAAATAACCAAGGAATTCGACCTCACTACTCATGAAATGTGTTTTGTCAAGGTTCACTTTCAGGTTAGCTTCCTGGAGTTTAGCGAAAATCAAATCAATGTTCCTAAGATGCTCATCTTCTTCAGCTCCGTATACAATGATGTCATCAATTTATACATAGCAAATCTTACCGATGAACTCCTTCAAAACATCATCTATCATTCGCTGGAAAATTGCAGGTGCATTTCTCAAGCCGAATGGCAGACGGAGTAACTCGTATTTACCGTTCATTGTGGAAAATGCAGTTTTCGGAACGTCAGACCTTTTCATGGCGATTTGGTGGAAACCGGATGTCAAATCAATTGTTGTGAAATATTTTGCCTTGCTGAGGCTGGCAAGGGTGGAGTTAATATCAGGTATGGGGTAAGTGTCGGGAACGGTGACAGCGTTTAACCTTTTAAAGTCTATTACCATGCGATATTGTTTTTCCCATTAGGTTTTACCTTTTTAGGCATCACCCAGACAGGTGAATTATAGGGACTTTTTGATGGTTGGATGGTACCCTCGTCCAAGAGTTCTTGTACTTGCCTCTCCACTTCGGTCCTCATGCTGGCAGGATATGGATAGCTCTTAGTGTATATTGGCTCATCCGTGTTCGTCTTGATCTCGGCTCTGACGATCGTGCCCGCAATTTCTTTACGATTAATCGGTCCGAAAAGAGGTTTGTACTTTCTTATTATGCAGTGTAACTTGTCCTGCGTTCCTTTGGAGAGGCTACCATCAAATATTGGGTAAACCTGTTTAGAAATTTTTTCAAAAAGTGGTATTACAATATTAGGGCTTAACATCAAAAGGTTTTATTTTCTATCTATGACCGCCTCTAATTTTTTTAGGGTATCGTCACCTATGATCCCGTCAAAGGCCACGAGTCCTGGCAAGACATAGAACGTAATTAGGGTATCGTTCCCAGCTTTTTCGAAAATCCTACCTTCGACTTTTTCTGATATTAAAACTTGCCCCCCGGCAGACTGGACAGGGAAAGATTTGTCTAGTTTGATACTATTTTTTGAAAGACGTGGATTAATGAAATTTTTGTTAGCACCAGTGTCCACAAAGAATTTCCACACCGTGCCTTCATAGCCTACGTACCTTATGTAAGGTACGCTGGATAGGCCCCGTCCATGAAATTTAATTGATCTACCTCTACATTTTCCGTGACACATTCTGCGTACCGAGTTTCCTGCATAGAGTCAGGGTGTTCATCATCAGGTGTTTGGATTGTAAACACTCTCTGATATTTTGGTCGATAATTGTCTGATCCTCCGTTCCTCCGCTTGAATGGATTCGTTCGCGGCCTATTCATGTAATTTACTTGTCGGGTTTGTCCCGAGTCTACCTCCAGCCTCGGAGGGATGGCATGGTCATTATAATTTGGCCTTTGGCTTAACCAGCCACCTCTTCCACCTTGGTCCGCCCCATTAAACTTCCTTGGTATCAGAGGGGAAGGATGGTCCCCTCTATACAACTGGTTGAGTGGTACCGTCACCACACTACGCAAATTTGGATTGTGCACTGGATGAGTCCTAAAGTTTAGGTTTTGAATATCCAGGTACGCGGTGCAAGCCTCCGGTAGACTCGTAGGCTTCTGTACGATTATCATTTTGGAGAGATCTCCGTTCAGCCCTCTCACAAACACATCAAGGGCCCTATTTCTGTACGTCTCAACTAGTGCTTGAATTGTTTCCGACGAATAATTGGCGGTTTTCAATTTATTTATTATCAGGGAGAACAGATGGTTCACCTTAGCGTAAAACTCATCTAGCCTCGATCCGCCCTGTACCAGCTGTCCGAGCTGGTGCTCAAGGGCGCAGATGTCCCTTTTATCCGCGTAATGCAAGGATAGGCACGACTTCATTGCCGGCCAGTCATCATCAAAGATGTTATGCGAGATTAGGGCCGCGTTGGCAGCGCCCCTAATCTTACCCCTTACGCTTTTTAGGATTGCCCTAAATATTTGTTTTCCCCTTACAATTTTGTAATCGTCTAAAATCTCTTCGACTGAATGGATCCACGACACATATTGTGCCGCGTCTCCTTCGAAGGATTGAAGCTCTTTCATCGCATAGGGCAGCCTACCAATCTCTCTAAGCTCATCCTCCGTGGACGGTCCACGCAACGGCACTTCTACCGCACTAATAACCTCCCGTGACCGGTTAGACTCCTCGAGCTGACGGATCCTTGTATCCGCCTTTTTCAGCTCTTGGACGCGACGCCCTACAGAACCTGTCAACTCGGTTACCGACTGAGTTAAAGAATCCATAATTTTTTATCGTTTGTTATTTTTTTGTGAATGAAATAAATGAATAAATGAACGGAAAGGACTCACTTTAAATTCTCTATAAGTATATCAGTATTCCTTTTCAAATAATACGTGGATGACGATCGACTCACAGTTGTATCATTTCTGAAAGGTGTTATAAGTCCTGGTTTATCGAATCCAACGCGACTCACCTCGGCTAGCAGGCGGTTTAAAGGGGGGTTTTAACCCGTCTCGGGGGATCGAGGACCTAACAATAAATTTCACTTCTGCATGAAGTGAAATTTAAAAATGAAATTAAACAAAAGAAAGCTCAAAAAAAACTAAAATTTGACTCTAAAACAAAAACGCTCTATTATTTCGGCCATCACACGCGAATGAGGGAGAAGATGATCCTTCCCTATGTACCCGCCCATCCTGTATTGCCTACATATTAATTTCGGGACAATAACCACTCACAAACCATTGCCAACTCACACCATCAACACATTCCTTGTCAAGTAAACACTTTACCCATGTTAATTTTTTTAAATATGCTCATAACATGATTTATTAATACTAAAAAAAAATCTTTTATAACTTTTAGATTAGCGGGCTACAAGCCGCGGACGGTATACCAGAAAAAGGCAAAGACTGTATTGAACACAACCTGCTTCAAATTAATTTTAAATGTTTAAGTTAAATCAAACTACATTAATTTAAGGTGCACGATGCACAAATGTAAAATTTCAAATTAAAATCTTAAACTTGAAATGTACAAAAATAAATTAAACTTTCAAAATTTTGCTGAAATAATCGAAAAATTATATATATATACATATGATGAAAAAATAATAGTAAATATAAAATTGGTAAAATCTTTAACTACATAAATAAAAATGAAATGATGATCTAAAATAGCTTAAAATAAGATTTTATAAATAAATTTGAGAAATGAAGAAAAAGGAACAACCGTGAACGAGTATGTAGGGGACCATTTTCCAACGAATAAAATTAATGTCAAAAAAAAGTTTTCGTAGCCACCCTAAAAGAGCTCATTTAGTGGGGACTCAATTGATCACTATCGCGACAAAGATTTTTAATAATTTCCGGTCCTTCCCCCTTTTTTTTTAAAAAAAAAAAACTTAACTCTCATAAACAAGAAAACGATTTAACACTAAACTAATTATATACGTTGAACAGGAACTGCATTCGTAAAGATTCTAAGATGAAAGAAATCGCTTGATATTTTTATCCCCAGCAGTTCTACTTTTTTTCGTTGTGGACCTAATTTTGATGATCGGCTCGACGTCGCGTTTGGCCTGTCATGCAGATTTTACTTCAGATTCACTCCGACAAATGTTCGAACTGAACTTTCCTAGGGTCTTCACCCTTCGGCTGTTGCACTTTACGTGATTAAAATTTCCGCCGAAAATCCCGTAAATTTACTTTTCAAATCGTACGTATTGTATATAAAGGAAATTAAAATAAAGATTGTGGCTGACTTATCTTTCGGTATGCGGAAATTCTCCTTCCAACTAGGACTTCGTAATTTGTTCCGGTTTTGAGTCGTCAGCGACACTGTCCAGCACGCAGAGAAAAAAGAAAACTTTAACAAATATACCTATATGACTAAATCAACAGTCTTCACTTATACTCACAATCTTTATTGTAGAAAAGTCTTAATTTTACCATCGTTGAACTGTAGTCGTCTGGATTTCGCTTCTTGTATGTCCCTCTGGACTTTAGCCGCAATTTCTGTTTTCGACTTTTACATAAAATCAATTTGATTAATTGATTTTATTTTTGTTTTTTTTTTTATAACGCGCACTGATTTTAACTTTAAATTTAAACTTTGCTTTTCGTTAACTTTCACAAAAATTTTTAGCAATTAGTTGAAGACCGGAACAACACGTCCTTTTCCCGCGATTAATTTTTGGCTTTTGATAAATTTGCTATAAAATTTTTGTCGCTAAGCTCAGAATATTCCCAGCTCAACGGCAATAAAGCAAACAGTTTACTTAATCCTATGTAACTACATTTCATATACAAAAAAAACAACAAATTTAACTTCACCTATGTAAACATAATATTGTTTCGTTACTAATACAGCCCTGCATTTCTCCTCATATTCTCCTATTCGGATCAATAACCTTTAGACCTTCGTGAGTACAATATTACTCAAAAAAATGGAATCGATTATTGGTAACACCGATAGCAGAGACACCTACCTAACAAATTCTTACGATGTTACAAAACTTTGCGTATGGCAACATCTTTTTCTTTTTTCTTTCTTTTGTTTTGACATCAAAACAACTATGGCCGCTATAAGGAAAACAATGTTGGAGGTATTTTAAAAATTATTTTAATAATCATTTAGTGTCTTCTACATAGATAAAATTAATTTGTTTTTTTTTTTTTTTATATTTTTCAAGACCTACTACCGCGAGGAACCGGCCAAACATACGGCACGCCGGACCCACTACTGTGACTGGCATGGATAACCGCATGCACGGAGCTGTCTATAGGACACGTTACCAGGTGATCCCGTTGCCTGTGCAGCGAAGACGCCAAAACATCTTTTGGAGCAAAAACATCTTTTGGAGTAACCGTAAGTATTTGAATTTCCTTGCATTTCTTATTTCTTTTATTTTTTTTGATATTGTTGTTGTAAAAATTGCAACACCAATATAAACAAACTAATGGCTATTAATGAAATTTATTTTAGATTCGCATGCAACAAAACACTTTGGTGGTAAAGATGCCCCACAGGGTCATCTGTAGCCAGTTCAGTGTGCATGCTAAATTTGAAGGGTGGAATCTTCAATACGCAACATTAAAATTTTGGGTGAACTCGGTAAATGCAAGGAATGTGCGTTGTAAATGAGACTGACGGTGCCCAACGTAGGCTTCCGCCCATCACCTGAGATAAAGAGGATCATGCTGTTAGCTGTGCTAACCGGGCATTCAATTAGCTGCAGATCATATTACATTTTTTTATGATTTTGAATAAGTTTATATGTTGTTGCTGTTGGAATTTAATTTCTTGTTTTATAGACTTGTGTATATATATATTTTTTTTTTCTTTTCGTTTTAGTAATGAGTTCTGCTTGTAGCGTGAAACAACGTAATTGAAAATGCTGTGATTTACAAGTCGTAGCCGGGAAGTTTTAAATTATTTTGTTCTTAATATATTGGTACTTTGTGGTTGATTTTAATTTATTTTTCAGGTACTCAATCGATGTAGGAAATCTTTCACACGGAGCATAAGACGAAATTTGGAACACTAGAGGACGACATACATTTAAAGACGGATCACTAGCTTATTCTAGGAGCAGGTAAGTATTGCACGTTTTTTTTCTCCTTATAATTAGTTATTGCACTTGATCCACTAAAATATGTATGTGTTTATTAATTTGCGTTATTGCACTTAAATGATTATTGCCTCTGTCCCATAATTTTTATTGTGCAATTAAGTCATTGCTTTATGTCCTTTGCGTGGAATACCCCTAATGATTTGCCGTTGAGCGTCGCCAGCTCGTACATGTTATTACCGATTGGTTTAACAATTCGGCATTTTACAAATTTCTTGCAGAATTTAGCGTTTATATTATTTTTAAAATTGCTTAAGACAAAGTTTCTTTTGAACACCTCTTGCCCTGGTGCACCTCTCTCATATGCGTTGTGCAGGTTTCCTTTTATTTTATCCCGTATTAGAGCCATTTTATCTTCTCTGCTTAGGATTTGAAAATGTTGCTCACTAAGCGAGTTTAATTTTCGGGCCAATTTGTAATCTTGTCCGTTTGTGTACATTTCTTGGCCAAATAACGCAAAAAACGGAGTTATTCCTGTGGCAGAATGCACCGAGCTTCTTAAAGCGCACTCGATTTCGGATAAATAAAGATCCCAGTCACTGTGATCGTTTTCCATATATATTCTTATTGCATTCAACACTGACTGGTTTACGCGTTCCGCTGCGTTTGACTGCGGTGCGTAGAGTGCCGTTTTCATGTGCGTAATATTGTAAGACTCAATTAAGTCCTGAAATTTTTTTGCTACAAACTGTATTCCGTTGTCTGAGTGTATCACCTCAGGTACACCAAATTTATGGAAAATTTCGCACACTAAGAATTTTACAATATTTGCAGTCGTCGCTTCCCGCATCGCTTTCAAGAATGTAAACTTGGTGAAGTGGTCCACCACGATGAATATATATGCGTTTCCACCTTTTGATCGGGGATACTTCCCTAAAAAATCTATGTATAATTTTTGAAAAGGTCTATCGGTTATAACTTCTTGGCCTATACTTGGACGTAACAACTGGTTTGTGGATTTTGACTCCTTACAGGCGTCGCAGTTCCTTATAAAATTTTTCACCTGTACTGCCATGTTTGGCCAATAGTACCATTGACGCAATCTGTGTAGAGTTTTTGCTGCTCCTCCGTGTGCCATTGTCTTGGGCTCATGAGCTTTTGCAATTAATGTAGAGGTCAATGCCTCAGGGACCCACAACTTCCATTGAAGCTCTCCTAATTCATCCGCTTCTCGATCAAATTTTAGTTTTTTAAAAATTAAATTATTTTCAACGCGTAAATCTGGTAACCTAGGCTGATTTTCCTCAATTGTTTTAATGAGTTCCAAATATTCTGGAGAGCCAAATTCTGTTGTTTCCATATCTAAAAGATTTTCACCGTCAGTTTCCAATTCCTCCACTGCTCTGGAAAGCGTATCGGCTACAACATTTTCCGAGCCTTTTTTATGCTCGATTTCAAAGTCGAAGGCCTGAAGTTGTAATGACCATCTCGCCAATCTACCACTTAAGTCCTTCAAAAATATTAGCCACCTCAGACTGACGTGGTCTGTGATGACCGTGAACGGCATCATTTCCACGTAAGGCCTGTATCTTTTAATAGCCAAAACAGCTGCCAGACACTCTTTCTCTGTCACGCTGTAGTTGCGTTGACAGCTGTTGAGCTTTTGCGAATAGTACGCAATTGGGTTCTCGTTGCCTTCCAGATCTCTTTGATACAGCACCGCACCTACGCCGACATGCGACGCATCGCACTGTATAAAAAATATTTTCGAAAAATCAGGGTGCCTTAACACCGGAGCTGTCGTCAGTGCACTCTTTAAATTATCAAAAGCTAGAATCGCCTCTCGGCTCATCATAAATTTACTGCTCTTCTTTAGCGTGTCGCTCAATGGAGCAGACAACGCGGCAAAATTGTGGATAAATCGCCGGTACCAACCGGCGGTACCTAAAAAGCTTCGTACCTCTCGTACAGTTTTTGGAATCGGAATTTTCAATATTGCCGAAACTTTATCTGGGTCGGTTTTGAGTGTGCCACCACCGACTATAAATCCCAAATACTTAAGCTGCTTGAAACAAAATCTTGATTTTTTTAGCCCAATGGTTAAATTGGCCCTTTTTAAATGCTCTGCTACCTCTGCAAGAATCTTCAGATGGGTTTCAAAGTCTTGTGCGAAAATAAGCAAATCGTCGAGGTACGTAAAGACGTGCGGTTTTAAGCGCTGTGGTATCACTTTGTCCATTAACCGGCAAAGTCGCTGTGCTGCGTTACATAACTGCAAATTGGTACAGCGGCCTGTCGGGTACCGTAAACGCTGTATACGCTTTACTTTTCTCCTCCAGAGCAATCTGCCAGAACGCAAATTTCAGATCGACGCTGCTGATGTAGTACGTATAATCGATACGACTTAAGATCCCTTCGATGTTCTGCAAGGGATATGCATCCTTTACAGTACGTTCATTTAGTTTTCGCGCATCTAAGCAGAATCTATTTTTGTCTGGTTTGCGCACAATTGTTACTCTATTACTCCATGGGACCTGGCTCTCCTCGATTACGCCGAGTTCCAACATTTTATCCACTTCAGCGTAAACTAATTCTTGAATGGCTGGCGACATGGGATAATGTCGATCCTTGACAGGATTCGCTCCATCTACTAATTGAATGGTGTGCACCTCTACATCGGTCTTACCCAGTCCGTGTTCTTCATAAGTACGGAACTTGCTTATGACTTCTTTCAATTGTTGCTGTTGATTTACATCTAATATATGTTGTTCGGGTTCGTCTTTTGCAGTATCCTCGCTTGGCTTAAAATGATTTTGGATCCTCTCAATATCCAGCTCCTCAGCGCTGATTATATCTTTAGCTAGCTGAAATTGACGCATAAAATCTATACCAAAGTAGGCATTTTGCTCCAATTCAGGACAAATATAAAATTGAATAATTTTCGTATCATTTTTATACGTTATTGGCAAAGTTATTTTCCCTCTAATCGTGTGCTTTTTACCGCCTGCAGTTTTCACAGAGGAATAGTAGCGTTCTACGTCGATACCTATTTCTTCTATGAATTCTCTGCATCCATGACCAAGAAGACTAATTGATGCTCCACTATCGAGTAATCCTTTCAACTTTATACTGGAAACCTCAACTTCGGCATACGGTCAAGGATCATGACTATGTATAGCGCTCACTGCCTCTGCTATTTGCCTACGCACTAACTTTCTTTTCGTAAAATTCTGTCTAGCTTTTTTAACTTTTTTAGACACATTTCTCAAGCCGCTAAAAGGACCCTCATTAAAAATTCTTTCTCGGACTTTATAATACTCCACGATTCTATCTTCTATTGGTTTTAATTTTGTTTCGTTATTTTTATGCTTTTCATTAAATTCAAAATTTTAATGTTTTTATTATTTTCAGGTTCTCGGCGCAGAATATTTTCAGCCTTTTCATTTGGTTGCTTGGCACTTTTTATTGACCCGCAGGAGTCTGACTGGACCGTGATATACCTGCACTCATCACGTTCCTTTGGGAGTTTCCCACGGCGCAAGTTGGACATTTTGGCGTTATTACATCCTGCAGGCCACATTTATAGCAGAATATGTTTCGCTGCAGCGATGTGCAGTCCATGTATACGTGTCCTGGCTGGCGACAATTCCAGCATATCAGAACCCGTTTCTCCTGATGCTGCGTACTTTGTTGCGGATATTTTTGCGGCTGGTTTACATTTTGAAATTGTTGCTGCTTGTACTGACATATGGGCTGCACTTCAGCAACGCTCAGATTTTCCTCAATTTCTTCATTCATGGACACGAGCACCTCATTCACATCATGTACTCTGGAGTGTTGAAATCGCTGAGGTTGCTGAAAAGCGGTCCTGGAACTTTGGCGTGAGAAATGTAACTCCGCCTCGACGCATTCATCTCGCAGATGGTCTACATTGTAAACAGTCATGGGGTATACTATCCTGGCAAGGTTTTCACGTAAATTGCGTTTGATTATTTTGATAATATCATGTTCTGTTACAGGATTTTTTAACTTCGACCTGAGCTTGAACATAACGTGAAAATAAGCTTCAACTGATTCACCAGGCCGTTGCTTCCTCTCCACCAAGTCACGCATCAATTCGAAGTCCGACCTGTTACCCTGATATTGACGTCTTAATGCATCTCGTAGTGTAGGCCAATCAGGCGCATTATTGTTTTTCACGTACAGCCAATACCACTCACGCGCTACACCTTTAACCAGCAAGTGAAAATCTCTGATGACTTGATGCCATGTGCAGCCATAATGTAACTTTAGGTGTTCCACTCGAAAAATGAAGTCGTCAATGGACATCTCATCAGAACCTCCTCCAAAGACTACTCCCCATTTGTCAATATTGACCATGGCTGAGGATTGAAAAACATTGGCGTTCTGATTCTCCTGCTGCCTCTGATTTTGTTGGTTTTGAGGCCATACAAATCTTTGTTGTTGTGGTGGTAATTGCAGTGGTGGTAATTGCTGTGGTGGTAACTGCTGTTGTGACTGTTGTGCTGGAAATTGCTGTGCTGGTGGTTGCTGCATCGTTAATTGTTGCGCTAATTGTTGTTGGATTGCAAATTGTTGCTGCTGTGCCAATTGGTGTTGCTGTGCCAACTGATGTTGCTGTGCCAATTGATGATGATTATTAAATGACTTGTTTTTGTAACTTTCTTGCCTATGAATCGTATTTAATTCATTCTATTTTGCAGGTAGTCCACCAGAAGCACCCGCGCTCATCAAATTGGTTTCGCCGTATTGCAAGCCTCCAGCCTGACCATCCTTACCTTTTGCGGAATCATTTTCTGATTTTTGGGTAAGATTCAACGACTTCATCATTTCTACCATACTTTCTCGAATAGACTTAGAAATTTTTTGGTCTATAGCATTTTCTAAATACGCCCTATACTGCTCATTTGACCTGACCACTAGGTCCCTAATAAGTGCTTCATTAGCATTACGCTCACTTCTGTCTTCCCCTAGCGGTAACTCATCAATTTTGTCTAGTGGGGGCTGATTCTGTTCCGATAGAAAACCCTGAACATTTCCTGACCGAGTTTTCCTTATAGCACCTGTTGTGGTGGCTTTGATCTCCTGTCCTTTCCCAGTCATAATTGTTTCTAAACAGTCAAAAAAGAAATTATTTTGGAAAGATGTTTGATTTTTATTTCCTAAGTACGCCGCCTTTTGTAGCGGGCTTGCAGTACTAAAAGTTCGGTTCAAATCGTACTGGTAACTACGCTTCACAAGACGTTTTTCGTGGCGCT
Organism: Meiosimyza platycephala; assembly: GCA_963662105.1. Lineage (NCBI taxonomy): Eukaryota > Metazoa > Arthropoda > Insecta > Diptera > Lauxaniidae > Meiosimyza > Meiosimyza platycephala. The sequence goes on along the minus strand of OY759210.1, from coordinate 45,141,579 downwards.
TATTAGCGTCTTCTTTATTAATGTTTTTTGAAATTGTGTTCCTTTTAAGTGAATGGTTTGGGGGGTATTTTTTTACTTGACTAGTTGACCCGAATAAGTTAACAGATAACTATTTGGCGATGGTCTGAAATTACTACATACTCTATAAGAGTCTTTCGCGCGGACAGCCTAATTTGGTTCTAAGTCGATTCGTTGAATTTTGAATACCCTCCTTGCTACGTTTGAATTTGCTAGCAATAATCTCGTAATAAATCAGCTTCTGCATTACTCATGCAACTAATGTTTTCTTATCTATTTATAAATATGCCATTAGGCCACGAGCTTTTCGCTGCGGTACAACTTTTTACTCAAAATTTTAATTAAACAAGGCTACCGTATTCCTTTGAAATTATTACTATGTCGCAGCATAGGAGTTAATTCAAAATCATTTATTTTATCTTTTACTTGGTGCAATTAGCTATTTCCCTTTAAAATACCTAAGTCACCAAGCAACAGAAGCTATAACAAACATTTTATTAACTCACAAAAAAAAACTCAATTTGCTTCATCTCAGCTCCTCCCATACTAAATGCAGTAAGCTACTGTGCACTTGGACTGTAGCCCAGCCACTCAGTATCAAAATTGCCGAAAAGGGCCAAACTGTTTTAGCAGATTCAATTGACGTCCTTCTGGTTCTGGTGCATTTAAATTTAAATTTGTATTTTAACTTTATCTAAGTCACCGAAACCCTATGACGAATCAAAAGTTTGTAATTTGAGCCTGCCTACTCATTAATATTTAAAAAACTGATTTTAAGTCGATTTATATGTCGTCGGTTCATCCGTCTCCTGATGCAATTAACCTTGATTTTCTAACTGGGCTAAGCCACCGTGAACAGAAGACCCGACGAGACGCAATCTAACTTCTTAAACTTCATTTTGTTCGTTCTCTGGTCACTGCTGTCCTGGACCTCTTACTATTTTTATTTTTATTTTTTTTTTTTTTGGCGCCATATTGTTATAAGCCCTGGTTTATCGAATCCAACGCGACTCACCTCGGCTAGCAGGCGGCTTAAAGGGGGGTTTTAACCCGTCTCGGGGGATCGAGGACCTAACAATAAATTTCACTTCTGCATGAAGTGAAATTTAAAAATGAAATTAAACAAAAGAAAGCTCAAAAAAAACTAAAATTTGACTCTAAAACAAAAACGCTCTATTATTTCGGCCATCACACGCGAATGAGGGAGAAGATGATCCTTCCCTATGTACCCGCCCATCCTGTATTGCCTACATATTAATTTCGGGACAATACCCACTCACAAACCATTGCCAACTCACACCATCAACACATTCCTAGTCAAGTAAACCCTTTACCCCCCCTATTAAAAACAATTTACCACATGTTAATTTTTTTAAATATGCTCATAACATGATTTATTAATACTAAAAAAAAATCTTTTATAACTTTTAGATTAGCGGGCTACAAGCCGTGGACGGTATACCAGAAAAAGGCAAAGACTGTATTGAACACAACCTGCTTCAAATTAATTTTAAATGTTTAAGTTAAATCAAACTACATTAATTTAAGGTGCACGATGCACAAATGTAAAATTTCAAATTAAAATCTTAAACTTGAAATGTACAAAAATAAATTAAAGTTTCAAAATTTTGCTGAAATAATCGAAAAATTATATATATATACATATGATGAAAAAATAATAGTAAATATAAAATTGGTAAAATCTTTAACTACATAAATAAAAATGAAATGATGATCTAAAATAGCTTAAAATAAGATTTTATAAATAAATTTGAGAAATGAAGAAAAAGGAACAACCGTGAACGAGTATGTAGGGGACCATTTTCCAACGAATAAAATTAATGTCAAAAAAAAGTTTTCGTAACCACCCTAAAAGAGCTCATTTAGTGGGGACTCAATTGATCACTATCGCGACAAAGATTTTTAATAATTTCCGGTTCTTCCCCCTTTTTTTTTAAAAAAAAAACTTAACTCTCATAAACAAGAAAAATATTTAACACTAAACTAATTATATACGTTGTACAGGCACTGCATTCGTAAAGATTCTAAGGTGGAAGAAATCGCATGATATTTTTATCCCCAGCAGTTCTACTTTTTTTCGTTGTGGACCTAATTTTGATGATCGGCTCGACGTCGCGTTTGGCCTGTCATGCAGATTTTACTTCAGATTAACTCCGACAAATGCTCGAACTGAACTTTTCCTAGGGTCTTCACCCTTCGGCTGTTGCACTTTACGTGATTAAAATTTCCGCCGAAAATCCCGTAAATTTACTTTTCAAATCGTACGTATTGTATATAAAGGAAATTAAAATAAAGATTGTGGCTGACTTATCTTTCGGTATGCGGAAATTCTCCTTCCAACTAGGACTTCGTAATTTGTTCCGGTTTTGGGTCGTCAGCCACACTGTCCAGCACGCAGAGAAAAAAAAAATTTTAACAAATATACCTATATGACTAAATCAACAGTCTTCACTTATACTCACAATCTTTATTGTAGAAAAGTCTTAATTTTACCGTCGTTGAACTGTAGTCGTCTGGATTTCGCTTCTTGTATGTCCCTCTGGACTTTAGCCGCAATTTCTGTTTTCGACTTTTACATAAAATCAATTTGATTAATTGATTTTATTTTTGTTTTTTTTTTTTATATCGCGCACTGATTTTAACTTCAAATTTAAACTTTGCTTTTCCTTAACTTTCACAATAATTTTTAGCAATTAGTTGAAGACCGGAACAACACGTCCTTTTCCCGCGATTAATTTTTGGCTTTTGATAAATTTGCTATAAAATTTTTGTCGCTAAGCCCAGAATATTCCCAGCTCAACGGCAATAAAGCAAACAGTTTACTTAATCCTATGTAACTACATTTCATATACAAAAAAAACAACAAATTTAACTTCACCTATGTAAACATAATATTGTTTCGTTACCAATACAGCCCTACATTTCTCCTCATATTCTCCTATTCGGATCAATAACCTTTAGACCTTCGTGAGTACAATATTACTCAAAAAAATGGAATCGGTTATTGGTAACACCGATAGCAGAGACACCTACCTAACAAATTCTTACGATGTTACAAAACTTTGCGTACGGCAACATCTTTTTCTTTTTTCTTTCTTTTGTTTTGACATATCAAAACAACTATGGCCGCTATAAGGAAAACAATGTTGGACGTATTTTAAAAATTATTTTAATAATCATTTAGTGTCTTCTACATAGATAAAATTAATTTGTTTTTTTTTTTTTTATATTTTTCAAGACCTACTACCGTGAGGAACCGGCCAAACATACGGCACGCCGGACACACCACTGTGACTGGCATGGATGACCGCATGCACGGAGCTGTCTATAGGACACGTTACCAGGTGATCCCGTTGCCTGTGCAGCGAAGACGCCAAAACATCTTTTGGAGCAAAAACATCTTTTGGAGTAACCGTAAGTATTTGAATTTCCTTGCATTTCTTATTTCTTTTATTTTTTTTTGATATTGTTGTTGTAAAAATTGCAACACCAATATAAACAAACTAATGGCTATTAATGAAATTTATTTTAGATTCGCATGCAACAAAGGAAAATGAGAAAACTTTAGTTCACTTGTTTTTTTTTATTTTTTTGGTTTATAACCGTGTTCTTATGGTAACGGCGACATATAGTCTTAATTTAGGCCGTGTTATCTTTTCAGTAGTCAACAAATAAATTTTATCCAACTAGGGCACAGACCGAAATTTGTATTTATCCTTTAGCGATCTCCAACATGTTCCCATGTGAATGTTGGAAAGTAGCAGAGGCAGGAATGTTGGCCGTGTTCTGATGTGAACGACCAACTTTACCCAGAGGGCGTACCAAACCTCCATTAATGCTACTATCGCACGGAAAAAATACCTAAATTTAAACAAGTTTGTCAAGTTTTCCGCCGAGGGTTTGAAACCTTTACCACACTCCATTTTGTCGGAAAACTAGACAACACCCCGTATGCAGTGATCCTGTTACTTTCCTGTGTGATGGCAAATAGTGAGAGGTGACTTTTGTGGTACGTTATCAATTATTTTTTTGTTATAAACTGCAGGGTCCCGTAGGATTATCAGTTTGATGTTTGTCTTTTATTTCTACTGTGTGCTTATGGGGACAGCGGACAGTAATTATTAAATTTAATTTATTTTTTATTCTGTTATAAGCTGGAGGGTCCCGTAGGATTCGCAGTTTCGTTTTTAATGGTTATACAAACTGGAGGGTCCGTAGTTCGGAATCGCAGCTTTTTATTTTTACTTTATTTCCACAATATTTATCTATCCTGTCATCAGGATCACGTCACATCACATTTAGTTTCCACCACACACTAATCACAGTTGGAGTCGTAACTCACACAGGATCTTGCACACACTGATCACCATTAACTTTTTGTAATTCACTTTTTTACAATTTTTATTTTTGCACAGGAGTGTCTAGCGTTTAGATTCGCTACACATCCCCACCTTATTTTTCCACTGTACAGGAGGGTCTAGCGTTTAGAATCGCTGTACTTTTTTATTAAACTTTTTTTTCCGGATTTCGTCATCCCCAGGATTCAGGGAACCCGCATCCTTAGCGGGTCCCTGCTCGGGTGCCAGTTAACAAGGTACCCGTGGTACACTTGAAAAAATTAAAGTTGGGAGCCGGCCACTGGCTCTATATCCTTATCTGTAAAAGATTAAAAAGACACAAAATTTATTCTTAATCAATTTATTACCAGTCTCACTGAATCCCAAAATAAAAGTGAAGTTAACTAAATTAAAATAAAACAAAGTTACTTAATTAGGCTAAAATAAATTGTGAAACTTTGTGAAACTGTTGATACGGCGTCTCCCACGTTGTGGTGCGTTGACTTAGTTCCAGCGACGTCGCAGTCGCGCGTGCAGGTCACGTTGTGCATAGCTGTTGCTTTGTCAGCAGATTGCAATAAGGTATGCAGTCTGCTAACGTGTTAACTTATATGATATTAGCTTGTCAAAAGGTCAACTTAAGGTTAGATTGAAAAATAACTATAGTTAATTTTGTAGCTTAATGGATGTTGGTCTTTATGTTTGTGTTGTCCGAGCCCCACAGGATGATGGGTAAATATTTTCTAACATTTATGCCTTGGACCATATTAATAAATTCATACAATTACATTCATGCAATTGTATGTTTATATACATATGATCTGGGTGGGTATGTTGATAAAGTGTGATAAAGCTAAGAAGAAATTATAAAAATATAACAAATTAATTGCATGTATAATTTTTTCATTTCCATTTATATATAAGCTTTTTACTTGGTTTTAAAGCTTCAAGCTAAATTGCTAAGAAAGCTAATAGCTGTAGTAGCTAAAGTCTATTATTATTATTATTATTGTTGAAGTTTGCAAAGACTTTTTTTACTGCCCTGGTTCGAAAATAAATAGGCGGCATTGACGTAGACCTACTCTGAACAGAGGGCAAAGGCTGACAGATACTTGGGAGTGTAGCATTTTTTGCAAGATGCTAGCCAATAGATTAGCTTTATCAGCAGGGTCAGTAAATATTTGATCATTCATTAAAAGAGTTGGAATAGTTGATGAGGACTGATTTTTCACTCTCTTAACAAATGACCAAAAACTTTTGCTAACTTTGGGTAATGAAAGGATTCTTTTGCGCACGTTTTGTTCGTAAAGAAAATTTTCGCGCTGAATCGTGGCATTACAGCAATTTCTAGCTTCGAAGCGAAGCCTTTCATTATCGGCATTCCGAATTAACCGCCAATTCTAAAATGCTTCCTCTTTAGACCTAACTACAGACCTGCAAGTCTCATTAAACCAAGAGTGGACCTTAGGTTTAACGTTAACTCTTTTAAAAGGTAAGGAAGGACCGCATACCTAAAGAAATAATTTCTTGCACCATTAAGGCCACGGCATTTATGTCCCTATCAGCGAAACACAATTTCCAATTAAAATTACGAAAAAAATTGTTAAAAGCAACCCAATTTGCTTTACCAAAAAGCCATACAATCCGCTTCGGGACTTTGGGCGAGACAGTGTGTAAACTACTATATGGAATCGCAGCGGAAATAATACAATGGCCCGAGTAACCAAGGGGTGCAAGGACAGACACGTCATATTTTTCATGGTGGGACGTCAGGAAGAAGTCCAGTGTATTAAAGCTATGACCTTCAATGCGTGGAATGTACGTGGGGTCGTGCACTAGTTGAGTCAGTAAATTAGACTCGGCAAATAACTCAACATAACGGCCTTCAGGAGTTGTATGGCAAGAATGGCGCAACCAATTAGAGTTATGGACATTGAAATCACCAGCAACAACAATTTCACTATCCGGGTACGACTCTAAGATGTTGGAAATCGAATCGGAGAGATTGTCAATCTTTTCAAAGGTAGGAATCCTCCCCAAATTCGGGCTTCTATACAGGAAACAGAAATGTAGAATGTGCGATTGAACTTTGAACTTAATCCACATGGAACTATATATATTCGGCATCCGTCGTGTTCAGTTGTTGTTGACACTGGTACCCTACATCGTTACGTATATATATTGCGAGGCCCCTATGGAGAGAGAATAGTGGTAGAAGGTGATAATCAGGTATGTGAAATCCAGTGGATCAGCATCCCCACACACCTGAGTCTAACAGACTGCCAATACTTGAGGATGGAAACTGAAGACATAGGCATAAGCCGAAAAAAAGTTTGACCTAAGGCCGCAGATGTTACAGCGAAATGTGTCCGACATTTGTAACATCACAAAAACCCAAGATAAAAATCACTGCCAATTGCTAGTGGAGCCCAGGCCAATAATAAAGAGCTAAAGAGAATTAAGTGAGCAAGTGTTATGCCTTTGACCACTCAAGACTCATGCTCCCAGCACAACCCAGCCACAACCAACAATTAGCTTAGGATGAGGATAAGGAGAGAAATACACTGCCAAACAACATTAATTGTAAAGGGGAGGGCATAAAAGCCCTCTACGTTGACATTAGCTCTTTCGTCAAGTAATCCCAAAATTAAGGGAAAACTTCACAATCTGGAGACACTGCTTGCGACTTGGCAGGCACGAATGCAATTGTTATTGTTGAATGCTGTAGTTTATGTTGTTTTGCAAGTTGTTGTTCAATTGCAGTATTTTATTTTGTTTTGTTAAAGCGTCGCGACGCGTCGGTTGAACGGCTTGTCAGTTGTTGTTGCGATAAGTATTTAATATTTGTGTTCAATAGCTTATTTTGTTATTGTTTAGTCTTTAGTTTAGGTTTCTTGTAATCTTGTTGTTTAAGTTAATGCAAGAACTCGCGACGAAAATCTTTTGTTATTGTTTGGTGGTAATTTATTTTTATTTTCTTTGCTTTAGTTTGCGGTTTCTTGTAATCTTGTTGTTTTAGTTAATGTAAGAACTCGCGACAAAAAACTTAAAAACAAAAACACGAGCCACAGTAAAAAAACGCGAGAAAAAAAATATTGAAACAAAACAATACAACGTTGTGTACTCCAGCAAAGGGCATATGAGAACCAACTCATTAAACTAGATTACTGCAAAATGCAGTTTATAAAAATATGCTTAGCAGAAGCGGGCAAATTGGAATGTGCGCTCCATTTACTTTTTGTAGTGATGCGCAGGGTTTCAACATTTTTATACCAATTTGTTCATTTGATGAAACTAAATTATGAATTCCTCACACAGCAGATTCTACCAAAAACATTTTGATGGATAGGATTTGAAAAAGGAATATCCTATTGCAAATAAAAAAAAAAAGTAATAATTTCTAATACTGAAATATTCAAGCTGACAGGTAAACAAAAGCTTTTCAGAAAATGATTTTTCAAATTGTATCTCAATAAAGAGACACAGGATCAAATATTTTTGCTAGTTCTAGATATCCTTTGCATGATCAAGTTCAAGTTCTTTTCCTTGAAGGTTTTCTAAGACATAATAGGATTTTCCTAGTTTTTTCTTTATTTTTGATTTTATCCCCGTTGGAGCAAGTTTTGCACTAAAGTTCTTTAACAAACTACTTTGTGCGAAGTTTCTATGCACCACTTCTTCACCAACTTAAAAATTTCTTACTCTTGATGGAAGATTGTACGTTTGTACATTTTTTTCGAATGAACTTTTAAGTTTTGACAAAATGGAATTTTGTAGAATTTGAAAATTGTCTTATCTTGAGATTTTGTCTTCAGCATTGGACAAGAAATTTAAATTTTTAAGTAGTTTATAGTCTTTACCATGGGTCAACATATATTGTCCGAAAACCACAAAATAAGGTGATTGACCGATGGACTGGTGAATACTTTTTCTGAGTGAACAATTGATGCTGCTCAAGTAACTATCCCAATCACGCTGATCCTTTGTTATGCCTGGCAAATTACAGGAGCGAACTCACAGACTATGGAAACCATATCTCCCAGCTAGGGCGCGGTTTTGAGAAAAAAGTGTTCCCAAAAAAAATAAAAACTAACCAAAATTTTTTAAGCAGCGACAAGAAATATCCCAGGCTGCCATCCTTTATGGCATCTACCTATGGCATATCCCCTAAATTATTCACCTAGCCAATATTCATCCTTTTAAATTAAAAGAAAATTTTATTTTTTTTTATCTTTTTCAATTCAAATTCTTTTTAATTTTAAATTTAAAAAAAATGGGTTTTATCTTACAATTATTTTTTTTCCCACTCATTATTTATTTATTGTATCTCTTTAACTCAAAGACTAACAATAAGTTATAGGCTCTTATTTCTAATAAAAACTATTACAAATTATAAATTATATACAAAATGATATATGTATTATAATAAATAACTAAAAGTGCAGCGGGACTCCAAAAATTTTAGCTGGTCTGAAAGTCGATTTTACAAACATCACTTCTGTTTACTGCAATTGCGGTAGATGAGAATGGGATAACCCGTTGGAGCAGTGGCGTGGCGAAAGGTTCATGACAACCCATCTATAGTGCAGTTCACGACTATTGCGTCTCTTCTGATCCATTTACAGCCGAGACGAGCGAGGTTCCGGTCTGTAGTGGCGTGGTAGCAAAGACGAGCTAGGTCCCTGTCTACCATCATGGACGTAACTAGTACCTTGATAACAATTGTGCAGTGATAGCCGAGACGAGCTAGGTCCCGGTCCATCACGTTGGGGGGAACTAGTGCCACGAAAACAACTTCAAGGCGGTAGCCGAGATTGGCTGGATCCCGGTCTAGCACCCAAAAGCGGTCTAAGCACGCTGCTCCAACGTTTCTGTTGCCGCACTCTCCACTCAACGGGCTGCAGCCGAGACGAACTGGTGGTGATGGGTTGACGAGGTTAGTTTTCTTTTTGTTTTTATTTATTCATTTGACACCTCTTGGCGTCTATGTGCTTACGCCATGTCAAACGTTTGTCCAAATGAATGCCAAGGTATGTGACATTATCTTTTTGTGGAATAACGATTGCATTAAGAAATATTGCTGGAGAGAGACTTTTGTTGAGAGTAAAAGTAACATGGAGACAGTTTTGTTCATTGAATTTTATTCGCCATTGTGACAACCAACTCTCGACTGACGACAAGTGGGATTGAAGCTGAAGTGTTGCTGTTACAGCATTTTTATGACGATTCAAACTTGCTGTATCGTCAGCAAATGTAGAGGTAACTAAATGGTCATTTGTGGGAATATCTGATGTGAATAAAACATACAAAAAGGGACCCAAGACACTGCCCTGCGCTACTCCTGCTCTAATTGGAAAATCAGATGTAGCAGAGGTTTTATGTTTAACTCTGAAAATCCTATTTGCCAAATAAGACTCTAATACGTTATGAACATTTTGAGATAAAAGCAACCTTATTTTATAAATAAGCCCATCATGCCATACTCTATCGAATGCCTGTTGAGCATCAAGGAACATAGCAGAGCAGTACTCGCGGTGCTCGAATGCTTTCCTTATTTCATTAGTTATACGGTTTACCTGGTCAATAGTTCCATGTGTTTCCCTAAATCCAAACTGATAAGGAGGGATAAGATTTTGTTCTTGTGAGAATGGCATCAATTTTTCTAGCAATAGTTTTTCAAAAAGTTTTGAAAGACAAGGAAGCAGACTAATGGGTCTATATGAAGATGCTAAGGTAGAGTCTTTACCAGGCTTTTGAACCATAATAATTAGAGATTTTTTCCAATCAGAAGGGAAATGCCCAAACGCTATTATAGCATTAAATTGCCTGGTAATAAATGATAAGGCTTGAGAAGGTAGCTTTATAAGCATAATGGGTGTAATGCGATCAAGTCCAGGAGATTTTTTACTAACTAATTTATTTTTGATAAAACTTGCAACCTCGCTTTGAGTTATGCGTGTGCCAAAAGAGTGTGTGTTTAGAGTTTGCTGGGGTAGACATAGACAACCAATGGCGGGATTTGGTTGAAAAACCTGGCTTAAATAATCTGCAAAGACGTTAGCTTTATCCTCATTGCTTCGGGCCCAGTACCCTCTAGGGTCTTTAATTGGTGGCTTTGGCTCAGTGGGAGTTTTCAGACTATGGTTAGCTTTCCAAAGAGATGAGCTTTTTGTTCCATTTGAGGAGAGTTTTTGAATAAAACTATATTGATTTCTCTCCTTTTCACTGAAAAGTGCCAGTTTAAGATTCTTTGCAGCCTGGTTGAGCCTAGTTTTACTAGCTAAAGATCGTTGCTGTTGCCATTCCCTTCTTAGTCTTCGTTTTTCTAGCACTAACCTTTCAATTTCAGCATTTGTGACAAAATTGGCTGCATTCCAATTTTTTTTATATTTAGGAGTAGAGTTTTCTGCTGCTGTTGTTATAATAGAGTTCAAAATAGCAACAGCGTCATCAATATGCTCCTTACATTTAAATTTATAATTTGTATGAATAAGCAAACCAAACTTCAAATGATTTCAGGTCAGACTGAAGGGCAAAGGTATCATTATCCGCCTTCACAGTCCTGTAAATTTTCATATCATCAGCATATATATGCAAATGAGAGTTTTTGATTATATGAGTAACATCATTGATAGCCAAAATAAACAGGAGCGGCCCCAAGTGACTTCCTTGCGTAACTCCTGAAAACGCTGTAAAAGGGGAAGACAACATCCCTCGAAATCTTATTCAATAAGAACGATCAAATAAATAAGATTCAATCCATCTGACAAAATTTATAGGAAATTCTAGTTTAAGAAAGTTGATTTTAGCGACTGATTATTTTTATTATAACATTATGAACTTACAGTCATTCAGCAAAGACCAATATTTTAAATGTGACAAAAGATAACAAATGTGATATACGCACTTTGTACATTTCAAAGCCAGTTCCTCAGTAGCTTATGTGTTAGAGCGACCGTCGAAAAATATGCAATTGTAATGCATGAACGGTCATGGGTTCGAGTCCATGTACAGCATTAACCAAACTGGTCTGATGAGGCCGATGAGGTAATAGCCGAAACATGTCACCAATTACCAGTTTAAACTGTTTCATTTGTTGTCTTTGTCATGTTTTTTCAATAAAAAATAGCATTGATCAATAAGTAAAAATTTACAATATTGGTCTTTGCTGAATGACTGTAAGTTCATAATGTTTAATTATAAATCCTAGTTTATTTAATTTAAACAAAATCAAACTATGTATGTGGTAATTTGTCAAATGCTTTCCTAAAGTCTGTGTAGATACAGTCTACTTGCGACCCAGAAGCAATTGAACTTAAAGCAAAAGACGTAAAATCAAGAAGGTTAGAAACTGTAGATCTGCCATTAATAAAACCATGCTGAAGAGTTGTTATGACTTCATTACAGCACACCTTAACTTGATCATAAATAATTCGCTCAAAAAGCTTTGGTATTGATGATAACTTGGCTATAGGCCTGTAATTAGAAATATGATTTTTTAATCCTTTTTTAAAAATAGGACTTATAAAAGATTCCTTCCAAAATTTAGGAAAATAGCCATCATTAATAGATTTATTAAAAAGGAAACTGAGTGGTTGACTCAGGAGATGACTACAATTAATTAAAACTGTGGCTGGAATGCTTCAGGTCCAGAACCAAAGTTATCATCAAGGGCTGCAATATATTTTACTATAAGTTCAGGTGTAAAAGATATTGCATGCACCAAATTGAAAACCATCCGACTTTTTTTTGAGTTAATGAATCCCCAAAAATTTTTGGGGTCATGAAGAATATTGAGCTTCATTTTATTCAGATAGCCAGAATAAGCTGAAGCTGATTCAGGCCTAAATTCTTGGAAAAGCTGCAGATAAGCTTCCAGGTCAATACGGTCCGGACTACAAACGTATTTATTCCATGCCCTATTGCGGCCGTTACGTATTTTCTTCAAATCTTTAGTGTACCAGGGGTACGAGGAATCATTAACATACCTCAGAGTATATGGCACAGATAAAGATATTGCCGAAATAAGTTCTTTATAAAAATAATTTACGCATTCCTCTAAGACGTTATTATTAAAAAGATTTAACCAAATGTTAAATCTATCATTTAGGATATTATTCAATTTCAAGAAGTCAGTTTTCTTGAAATTAAATTCAAAGAATCTTTTTATTTATTTATTTCAGTCTAATAGAACAGAATCCTTACAGACTAGATTAACAATTTATTTAAATTAATTTAAAATTACTATAATTATGTATATACAGTATTTAGTATGGACTAGAATATATTTTTAGAAAAGTTAAAGTCTAAACCATGGACATTATATATTAAATTAAGTTCAGTAAGTGCTCTTGTAGTAGGAGCATTTGTAACATAATTTGTTCTAGACAAACCAACATGAAAAAGTTCGTTATAACGTAAATTCCTTACAGGTATGTTGAAAGGAATGGATGCTAACAGAATTGGACAATCAATAAAACCATTTATGATATCATATATAAATAGTAAAGATAAGATATTTCTCCTTAATTCAAGGGTCTTTAGATTTAAGAGCAAACATCTAGACTTGTAAGGTGGAACTGGTTCTGAAAAATTTAAGGAACGCAAAGCAAACAAAAACTTTTTGAATACGTTCTAGTCGAATATGGTTGGCATAATACGGTCTCCAAATGACGGCAGCATATTCTAATTTAGATCGAACTAATGATGTATAAAGAAGTTTTAAAGTGTAAGGATCAGAAAATTCTGAACTATTTCTTCTAACAAAGGCTAAAATGGCATATGATTTGGAAATAATGAAATTGTAATGGCTAACAAACGTGAACTTTTCATCAAAAATGACACCTAAATCAGTAATTTCACTCACTTTTTTTAATTGTGAACTATCAAAATGATACTGATAGTCAATTACCGAATTTGTTTTATGAAATGTTATTTGGAAATTTTTCAATGTTGAAATATAATTTATTGTTTTGACACCAAAAATACAAATTATTTAAATCGGATTGTAAGTTTTCAAAGTCAATATAGTTTTTAATAGCTGAGTAAATTTTTAGATCATCAGCATACAAAAGATATTTCGAAAAACTAAGACAATTACTGATGTCATTAATAAAAAGTATGAACAATAATGGTCCCAATATACTTCCTTGTGGTACACCAGATGCTACAAAATAAGGTTCAGATTTATGGTTATCAACTATCTCGTAACACACTCTATTGGCTAAGTAAGATTCAATCCATCTAAGAAAAGCTGAGTGAAAGCCAATTCGATAAAGTTTACTTAATAAAATTTTTTGAGATACTTTGTCGAACTCTTTAGAAAAGTCAGTATAAATAGCATCAACTTGAAAACCATCACGCAGAGCAGAAATACAGTCTTCAGTAAAGATGCCAGATTAGAAACAGTTGAACGGCCTGGGATAAAACCATGTTGAGTTAAGCATAAAATACTTTTTACAGCAAAGCAAATTTTAGTTTTTACAATACTTTCAAAAAGCTTAGAAATGTTGGTTAGTTTGGAAATAGGCCTATAATTAGACACATTACTTTTACTACCTTTTTTATGAACTGGTGTAATAAAGGCTATTTTCCAGTCATTAATGAAGTGTCCTTCAGCTAGTGATTTGTTAAAAATGATCTTAAGAGGATACACTAACGAGGATAAACATTCTTTAAGAAAAAGAGCCGAAATACCATCATTATGAGTCTGAGTAGAAGACTTTAAATTTAAGATACCATTAATAATATCATTATTATTTAGTTGAAGGGATCCAAAATCAATAGAGGAATTAATGTCAAAAATAGGATCACAGTTACTATCCGTATTAGTGTCCATGTTACTTTTAAAAAAATTCAGCAAATAAATTATCAGCATCATCAGTAGAATTAGCCACCTTATTATTAAAATATAAAGCTGTTGGAATGCTTCCGGAAGATTTTTTGGACTTAATAAAACGCCAGAAGGCTTTAGGGTTTGATTTTATATTATTCTCATAATGACGTATGTGATTTTTATACAAATATTTTTCAAGAAAATTGTATTCTCTTGAATAGAGTAAATATTTACTTTTGAAGTCAAAGTTCCTATGAAATTTATTTCTTAAGTTTTTTCGTTTTTTTAGACCACTGGTATGCCAAGAAACTTTGCAACTCTTACGTTGAAATTGAGGAATGCTATTCCGGCAAATATTATTAATCTTATTTAAAAAACTTTAAAGCAATTAACAGTGTCCATATTCTCCAAAAGAGAATCCTAATCAATCCCAATCAACATCAAAAGTTGATTTGTTTAAAAGAGTGAAATCACATAAACTAAACATATTCAGAGATTTGAAAATTAACATTGTTGCTAATAAAAACCAAATCAAGAATTCTATTTAATCTATTAGTAAGACTATTGATTTCGCCAAGTCCAACACTTAATAAAATATCAATAAAATAGATTTCTGAGATAGAATTTACATTCAAAGGAAAAAGAACATTACTATCAGAATACTTCCAAGTAACTTTTGGTAAATTAAAGTCACCTAAAACACAATGGTGGCTTTCCGGTACACTATTTACGACCAAATGTTTAATATTATCAGCATGAGCTTTATAAACGGTTTCAGAGCTGTTTGGTGGAATGTATGACACGCATAAGAAAAGTAAATTGTCATTACCGTGCAAAACAACACACAACTGATCTAAGGCAGAGTCAGTATTATTTAAAGCAAAAAAAATTGGATGAAGCTTATGTTGCGCGGCTACTAAAATACCACCTCCTCTAGTGCAACCAGTTTTTATAATATCACGATCTTTACGGAATATTGCATACAAATTGGTATCAAAAAATTCTTCATCAAAAAAATTCGAACTAAGCAAAGTTTCCGTAAGCACTATAACATCAAAATCAAGCAGCGAACTTTTAGTTAAAATACTCGTAGACTTAGTTCGGATACCGAAAATATTCTGATAATAGATTTTTATTGAATTAATGTTAGAAAAATTAGCTTCTATATTGAAATCATTAAAGTCTTTTACCCGTACATCTACAGGCCAAAGGGCTGGATCAACAATAAATTTATATAGTGATGACGAAACTCCCAGCTTAAATCTACATCGACATCAAATTAGTAGGCGAAGATTGAGCAAAAGCATTATCTTGAGTGGCCTCATCATCGTAGCAGCAGAAATAGCAATAGCAGCAGCACCAGCATAAGACAAACCATTAGAAGAATTAGAATTAGAAAGAGAGTGTAGATCAGCAGAGACATCAACAACAGCAGCACCAGCATAAGACAAACCGTTAGAAGAATTAGATTTAGAAAGAGAGTATAAATCAGCAGAGACATCAATAGCAGCCGCAGCAACAGTACCAGCAGCATCACCAAATGGATCAAAATTCAGCATATCAACAAGTGCATTAGAAGAATTGACCTCGGTGGCAGACATTAGGTCTGAGGTCGATGAACTCGTAGATGTCGAGTACAAATTCGCCACAGAACTATTCGGCTTTTCTTGCGAAGCTAAATTACTCTTATTTATATTTTAATTTTTAGTTAGGAGAGACGATTGACCAATTGCTGATTTTAGATCATTCACTTCACTGACGAAATTGTTTCGTAAGAGTCTTACATCTTCAGTAAGAAGAGAGATTGACGAGGTTAGATCATTGAAGCACAAATTAGACTTCAAGGAATGCAATTCATTTGTAAGTCGCCAATTTTTTTCACGAGTAATTTTTTATCGTCTGCTAAAGAGTTTATCATAGTGAGCGCGCGTGCATTATCAGTTTTAAGAGTAGAGATTTCGTTAAACAAAACTTGGAGATTAATTTCTCGGTTATTGGCGTTTTGTTGATGTGATAAAACGCATTTATTATTTATTATTTAGTTTATTTAGTTAACGACAACAGAGAAACCGAGCTATCCCGAATTGATTGAGTTGCGAATGGTGGGGGCGAACGTATACGCATTTTTTACAGAGAAATTAATTGTTTGGTTTTTGCAAGTACTCCAAATCCGCTGGCCAAATATCTACACAATTTAAATGAAACAGTTCATTGCACTTGCCACACTGAGTTGATGGCTGACCACGCTCAACCTTCTGGCCACAGAGGCAAGGCATTATTAATTAAAATGGTTTCAAAGTTTATAAGAAAGAATATTAGACTAGCAAACACACAACCGCACTACTTGAATTCACGACAGGGAATTCTTCTGCTAGAAGAATTGGCAGTCACTATATTATCTCTGTTCGATTGGTACAACACACTCAGAGGTGGGTGGTACGCATCAACCGCAGATAAAGCATGAGGGGCATTTTGCACAACAATATTGCTACTGTCCGTAGTCAAGACTAAGTCCAGTTGTCGATTGTGGGAATTTTTAATACAACTAACTTGTTGTAAATTAGACAGGATTTCGTCAACAAAAATTTGTTCTTGTGAGTTATTGAACTAGATACATAATAATATGTAGGGGAAGGTTGGGACCCTTCGTACACGGGGCACATTCATACATTAGCTTTTAAAAAAAAGTAAGCCTTGACAAGAATGTGTAGCTAAAGCAGCCACCATTTTGTTGACCGGTCGTTGCTACAGTCACGCTGCAGCGAGTGAAGCAATTGGTAATAACCGGTTTTTGAGCTTCCTGAGTAAATTTGCTACCCGTGACGCGCAAGTGTCTTGCATTGGTGGTGCACTAGCAAAGGCTATATGTATGTGATAAAACTGATTTTATATCACGCAAAGCTTCAGCTGATGGCAAATAACAAGTTGTTTATGGTACCATTTCCGAAAAATAAAAATTTAAAAATCAAGATGAATGCATTTAATTCTTTGTGGTTCCAACATTATCGCAAAAATTAATTTTGGGTGGAGAAAAAATTGGGAACAATTTTCCATCGCACCAAATAATATTTCTCAAATTGACAATCCAAAAACTGACTAGTCACAAATAGATGAAAACTTAATATCACTAGATGAAAAACAAAAAACTTATTTAATATATACAAAATCGCTTTTCCCATCATACAAAGAAGGTTTAGGCAAAACATCTCTAATGAAGCATGTTATTGAGCTTGAACCTGATGTCCGTCCGATTAAGCAAAGGTATTTTCCTATTTCACCAGCCATAGAAGTGAAAGAAGAATCACCTTATAGTCCGTGCTCAAGTCCGGTTGAATTGGTTGTAAAACCTGGGATAGTACGTCTGTGTCTTGATTCCAGAAAAGTGAATAATGTAACAGTAAAGGATGCATATCCTTTTCCGCAAATTGACGGCATACTTAATGCTGCCAACTCTGGATCGGCAAAAAGCAGTGCATTTCAGTAAAATAACAAAAAAAAAAATTCACGAATGGAATAAAAACGGCAAAAGTAGTACATTTATCTGTAAAATATCTAAAAAAAAAAAATGTTCTCAATCCGAAGCATGTTCGAAATATATTTGCTGGAATTAAAACAGTAATTTTGCTTTAATCACGTGATAGGTCCAAATGACTTCATATTGTGCCATTGGACGACTAATTGAAGCAGATTTCAATACACTTAGGTGTTTACTAATAAGCAAATGCTTTTCAATAGTTGTTTTCTCAGAATTTGCAATGTTAATTTTGGAATTACACGCAGCGTTGCCATATTTACAGTTTTAACTGCAAATACAGTTTTTTAGACAACCGCGTAGTTTTTTTTTTTATAAATTACAGTTTTTTTTATAAAATTAGTGCCAACTTTATCCTAAATAAAATTATGAATTAAATATCAGATTGTTTAACAGGCTGCTGATGAAACAAAATTAAGTTATTTAACTTTTAACAGCACGGTAAATTTTAAATTGATTGGTGAAACCGGGCATTAGTTTCCCAAAATCCCTTTGATTTTGAATTTAACATTTTAGGCACATTCATTCTATGTGGATTAAGATGTTTTAACAAAATCGTTGACATTTGATAATTGATATTAGATGAGACGAAAATGGGTATAAATAAAATAAATTTTTGACAAAAAGTTTATATTATCAAGCAAATAGCATAGTTGATTAAACTATCATGTTCAGAATAATGAACATCTTATCTAAGAAATTTTTTACAAATCGGATAGGTTTTGAAATGTTATTTTAAAGAATTGTTTGCTTATTTTTTTTAACGTTACTTTATATGCAAACAGAATTAACGTTATTTGTGTCAATGAATATATGACAAATCATTTGGGGAAAAATGAGGTTTGCAGTTATTAGTCGACTCTTCTGATGTATTTTTGGATATAAATTTAACGAACTGATTAACAAGGTAGATGTGAAGCGGAAGTAATTGAAGTATAAGTAAATTTAAATGTAAGTAAATTTTTGGTATATGGGTCATTCTACCTCGTTTTTACATTCAAAATTTAGATTTCTTAAAAACAATTTTTTTCGATACTTTGTCTAAAAACATTCGATATATGTTTTTGGAAAAAGTTTTTGAGGACTAATTTTCAAAAATACGAGTTTTTGAAAATCACAAAATTTAAAAATACACCAATTTTCGGACGCTTGTATTTCAAAATATACACGGCAGAGAGAAAAACCGTTTGGGCTTAAAAGTTAGCATTTTACGTCTATTTTCTAATTGTTGTATTGAAAATTTTCTTCTCTTAAGTTATAAGCAAAAATTTTGCAATTTAAAAATTAAAATCGAAAATTTTCGTAAAACGGTATGTTTAATATTATCGATTTTTTTTCAGAGAGAAATTAAAATCTTAGCAATCATTTTGCAATTTAGTTTAGAGTGGGCCGAGACTTGGTTCTCTAGATATGAATTTTTCTATATCGCCACGCGCAAAAATTAACTTGTGATGAAGCAGGATAGATTGGATGCATTATCAATAATTTGCATTGAAAGTAATCTAGTTACTATGTGAAATCGATTTGACGATATTATCAAGGATTTTGCTATTAAAAAGTCAAGGAAACAGTATTTCGGCAAATAAAGTATATTTTCAAAATTGTAACTTTGTTAATTTGACTAAAAATGTTTTCGCTTTGGCATATAGCAGTTTTTTACAGTTTTTTTTTTGGGAATTCGCAGTTTTTCAAAGAAAAAAATCTAGTAACATTGATTACACGTATTACACATAAAAACATTAGTACGCCGCGCTTTCATTTTCTTAATTTTTAATAAAATATCAACCAATACCGAAACCAAAAATTATCATAAGCGGCAAAAAGAGCGTCACTGAAGGACTGACAGAATAATTATATTGGTGGCATTCAGAAAATGCTGCATCAAAGCTTCTAACATTTCATCTGACAAGTGTTCTTCTGAGTGTGGTTTACATTTCGTCCGCTTACATCTACGTTTTTTCCGCTTTGTTTGAACGCAAACAGGAGCACAAATGGAAGTACAATATCTCTAGAAGTACAGACAGCTGCAAAGGAGTATTGTACTCCTAAAATAAGTACAGTTGGCAGCATTAGGCATACTCAGTCGGTTGCCAAAAGCTGAGTTTATTAGTTCACTGGATCTGCGTCACGCATTTTGGCTAATACTTACCTTTGGCTGAAAATTCTAAGGATTACACATGTTTCACTGTTCCTAATCGGCCACTTTATAGATATTGTGTCATGCCATTTGGATTTTGTAGCGCCCCTCAGGCTCTTTGTCGTTTGATGGATCGCGTTAAACCGTTTCACCTCAAAGATCAAGTTTTCGTGTACTTGGACGATCTTCTGATCGTGTCCTCAAACTTTAATGATCATATGTCTGTTTTAGGAGAAGTGGCTTAGTATTTTCGAAAAGCCGGTCTTACCGTTAATATTCAAAAGAGTAAATTCTGCTTCAAAGATATAAAATATTTAGGTTACATTGTGGGAAACGGAACCCTGCGTACAGATCCTGAAAAAATACCTGCGGTTACCGATTACCCAGCGCCGACCTCCGTCAAGCAATTAAGACGATTTCTTAGTATTGCAGGGTGGTATCGCCGGTTTTTAGAAAATTATGCCGCAATCACTACACCACTAACAAATTTGTTGAAGAAAGGAAAAGGTTGTTTAGTGGAGCGAGGAGGCACAAAGTTCATTTGAGATGTTGAAAGTTGTTGAAAATTGTCACGGTGCCAGTATTAGCAAGTCCAAATTACAGTAAGCCCTTCATAATACAATGCGATGCGCAAATAAATGATGATGGGGTTGAAATGCCAGTGTTATATTTTTCACACAAACTAAATAGGGCACAAGGTAACTATAGTGTACAGAATTAGAGTGCTTGGCAGCCTTACTCAGTTATTCCGTGCATACGTTGAGGGTCAAGAGTTCACTATAGTAACTGATCATACAAGCCTCCAATGGCTTATGCGCCAACCCGATTTGACATGCAAACTCGCTCGTTGGGCTATGAAATTGCAAGGTTTTAAATTTAAAATTGAACA
Organism: Meiosimyza platycephala; assembly: GCA_963662105.1. NCBI lineage: Eukaryota > Metazoa > Arthropoda > Insecta > Diptera > Lauxaniidae > Meiosimyza > Meiosimyza platycephala. The sequence goes on along the minus strand of OY759210.1, from coordinate 45,120,810 downwards.
TCGCGGTGGGTCACAGAATGTTGTCCCAGATTGCTTGTCACGTAAAAATTTCGATGAGATTAATGAGTTAGAATTCCGTCCTCTTGTAAATTTAGATTCACCTGAATTTCAGTCCATGGAATATGAAAAGCTAAAGAATCATGTCCGCGAAAATCAAAACCGATTACCGGATATTCACATTCGAGATAGCCACGTTTATAAACGTACTGAACGTGCTGATGGTAATCCAGAACGCGAAGCTTTTAACTGGAAGTTATAGATACCTTGATAACGTTAATGTTCCTCCAAATAAGTGCCATGGTAGTGAGTAAAAATTTGTTTTGGCCAAACATGACAGTTGATGTCAAAAATTACATTTCAAAGTGTGAAATTTGTCATCAAACTAAATCACCAAATACAAATTTACGTCCTCCAATGTCCACCTAGTACACCGTACAACGTCCGTTTCAAAAGATCTACTATATTGATTTTCTTTGCCCTTACGTATCTTCCAAGCTAAAAAATACAGGTATGGTAATAGTTTTAGACCACTTGACTAAATTTCCGCTCATGAAAGCTATTAAAAAAGCAACTGCATTCGTAGTTTGCGATTTCATCAGAGATCAAGTTTTTAGTGTTTTTGGAACGCCAGAGATAATATTTAGTGATAACGGTCCGCATTTCAAGTCTGCACATTTTAGTAATTTTCTAAATCAACGCGGTATTCGACATGTTCGAACAGCAGTGTATAGCCCTCAAGCGAACTCTAGTGAGCGCGTTAATAGATCTATAGTTCAAGGCATTAGATCATATATTTCGAAAGATCATACAAATTGGGACAAGTATCTTGCAGACATAGGGGAATCTTTTCGTAGCTCCTACCACCTAACTATAGGATTCTCTTCATACTATTCTTTGTTTGGACAGCTGATTGTCACACACGCTGATGAATATGAGCTGTTCCGAAAATAACAATCATTTTTGATGAATCAATTCTTAACAAAGATGATAGACTAAAATTGGTGAGAAAAATTATTCTTGAAAATATATCAAAAGCCTTTGAAGCGTCAGCGAAAAGGTATAGCTTACGTAGCTCTTCAAACACATTTCGTCTTAAACGATAAAGCTAAAAAGTTCAGGGCTAAGTTTGCACCAACTTGGTTGGTTGGAATCAAATGAAATTGCATGTACATTCTAGAAGACGAAACTACAAAAAGAATCGATACTTACCACACTAAAGATATTAATTTTAGAAAAACTTAAATTCAACCCCTTTTCAACTTTTGCAATTCTGCTGCAAAACTAGTTGTTAAATATTTAAAATAAACAAACAAAAAAACTAAATTACTTTTGTTAAATTTTTGTCCCCTGAGAGTAAGGTTTTTGGAAATGTTGTGCAAATATTAGTCGATTATCGATAAAATTTGCAATTGAACACGAGCACGTGAGTGATAGACGAGAATATCCGGTTTAAAACTCTTTCTATTGGATTGAATACTCGAAACCTTCAAGAAGTAATACATAAGTGATTCTTATACTTCAAAGTATTTATATCTTTTATATAAAGTTTATTTTTTTTGGATTTGGCATAATATAATGCAATAAATTGCTAACAAACCATTGGCGCAAATATTTTGATTTGTAAACTTTACAAAAGTTACACGATATTGGAAAAAAATTTAAATATCAGTGTTTGCGCATGACTCGAAGTGACTGGAGGCATGTCCACGGGAGTTATGTCATTGGCACCAAAACTGAATGTACCACCAAAAGTGAATGCACCAATGACTCCCCCTTCTCCTCTAAAAATAAATTTTAATGAATAAGAAAAAAACATAAAATTAAGAAAAAACAAAAATCAACATTTAATTTCTTGTGTCCAATCTTGCTTATTCTTAATTATGTAAACAAGCAGAACTGGACACCTTCATTTGGTATTGTACAATGTGAATGCAATTGACTGTGATGCTTTAAAGGCACAAATTAGTTCATTCACATGAACGGAAACAATATAGGGTTGTTGCCTTTCATGAAATGTGATATCCATTTGGTTAAGCATTCAAAGTGGTTCATTTACATTGTACAAGAACAATATGTTTATAATATTGTAGAGTAATCGATTTTACCATAAAAAATCGAAATCGAACTCTATGATTAAATAAACATTTTTTAATTGATTACTAATCAATTTTCCTTTAAGAGAAAAAAAAACAAAAACGAACATAATGAAACAGAAAAAATAAAATAAGTTAAGTTAGTCTTAAGACCAACATCAAGAACACCAGTTCATTTTAAATAAAGTAATTTAAAGAAAAATAAAAATTGTTTTTTTTGGATCAAACATAACTGGCGGAGTCGTACATCATTTCAATCAAAAGATTGAAAGATTTTTTTTAAAAAAAAGCAAAAGTGACTGTGTACAACTTAAAAGTGTACAAACATTCATCATCAGTGATCAATAAAAATGCCGAAAGGAAGTGAAAAAAAGCTGAAGGATATCAGCCATATGAAACAAATTTAAATAATTTAACGTTTCAAATTCCGTTATCAGATGCCCTGAAGGAGGCATCAAGAATCTATGATTTCAGCGGAGGCCGAGGCGACGATGTTACTTTCTGAAAACTGTCTAAACTTGACAGCACATAAACAACAATTATAAAAATTACTGTCAAATTTATAGCATGAAATCAACTTTGATAGCAAAAGTTCAACTATTTGAACTTTCTTGATCTCCTGAAATCACAGAGGATATCACATGTTATAAAAATAGCAAATGTATGATTCGCTCTCACATTCGCCAAGCCCATTAGGTTCTGCTTGCATGCTATTTCTTTCTAACAAAAATTTGATTGTGGAAAATAATAGAAGATAACATGAAAACGCAGCTTTATTGCTATTACTTTGGCTACTTCTATAAGGATACTTTACAAGACCACATTCTCAAAAACTGTACCATAAAAAAAAAATTTATTTTCATTTCCGAATTCAGAGCAAAAAAGCACATAAGAAAAGTGACCTCTCATCAAAGGAACAAACACAAAAAATTTTTTTGTATCTATTGTACTCAACAAATTGTCGAAAAAATTAATATATTCAGAAAATGTGGCATTGAATTCTCTCATTCAATCGCTTCTAACGTTGTCATTTTATGGTCGATTTTCTTTTGGTACATCTTAGTTTTTGCGTAAATGTATCAGCTCTACAAACATGAAGCATAATTATTTTTGTTTATTTTATTTCTATTTTTCCGTGGCCATAGAATCAAATATAAAATATGATTTTTTTTTAAAATCTGGCCGGTTTTCATCGATATCTTTTGAACCGCTTACTCAATAGAATATGTAGTTATACATGTTTAATGTTCATTTTAATGCCTTTAATTTGATGCTAAGCACGATGGTATTGGACATTTATAGCTCAAGATATGAATTTTAAAGTGAAAGAAGGTCGAAAAAATGAAAAAACCACAATATCTCGAAAACTGTACCATTCAAAAAATTTTTATTTCATTTTCGAACTCAGCAGAAAAAACTACATAAGAAAAGTAACTTCTTATCAATGGAACAAATAAAAAAAATCATTTTGTAAACTAGTGTAATTTAACGTTTCAAATGCCAGAGCTAAACTTCCAAAATTTACCAAAAAACCAAAATGCAAGATCAACAAGCCAAAATACAGCACCAGCAGTAAACGATTCAGACGACATAATTCCGTTATTAGAAGCCCTGAAGGAGGCATCAAGAATCTAGGATTTCAGTGGAGGCCGAGGCGACGATGTCCCTATCCAAGGAGAAGCAGTCAACGAATGGATGTTTGTACACTTTTAAGTTGTACAAAGTCACTTTTGCTTTTTTTTTTTTTAAATCGTTCAATCTTCTGATTGAAATGATGTATGACTCCGCCAGTTATGTTTGATCCAAAGAAAACAATTTTTATTTTTCTTTAAATTACTTTATTTAAAATGAACTGGTGTTCTTGATGTTGGTCTTAAGACTAACTTAACTTATTTTATTTTTTCTGTTTCATTATGTTCGTTTTTGCTTTTTTTTTCTCTTAAAGGAAAATTGATTAGTAAACAATTATAAAATGTTTATTTTATCATAGAGTTCGATTTTGATTTTTTATGGTAAAATCGATTACTCTACAATATTATAAACATATTGTTCTTGCACAATGTAAATGAACCACTTTGAATGCTTAACCAATTGGATATCACATTTCATGAAAGGCAACAACCCTATATTGTTTCCGTTCATGTGAATGAACTAATTTGTGCCTTTAAAGCATCACAGTCAATTGCATTCACATTGTACAATACCAAATGAAGGTGTCCAGTTCTGCTTGTTTACATAATTAAGAATAAGCAAGATTGGGGGAAGAAATTAAATGTTGATTTTTGTTTTTTCTTAATTTTATGTTTTTTCTTATTCATTAAAATTTATTTTTAGAGGAGAAGGGGGAGTCATTGGTGCATTTACTTTTGGTGGTACATTCAATTTTGGTGCCAATGACATAACTCCCGTGGACATGCTTCCAGTCACTTCGAGGCATGCGCAAACATTGATATTTAAATTTTTTTCCAATATCGTGTAACTTTTGTAAAGTTTACAAATCAAAATATTTGCGCCAATGGTTTGTTAGCAATTTATTGCATTATAATATGCCAAATCCAAAAAAATAAACTTTATATAAATACATAAATCCATAATACTTATGTATTACGTCTTGCAGGTTTCGAGTATTCAATGCAATAGAAAGAGTTTTAAACCGGATATTCTCGTCTATCACTCACGTGCTCGTGTTCAATTGCAATTTTTATCGATAATCGGCTAATATTTGCACAACATTACCAAAAACCTTACTCTCAGGGGACAAAAATTTAACAAAAGTAATTTAGTTTTTTTTTGTTTATTTTAAATATTTAACAACTAGTTTTGCAGCAGAATTGCAAAAGTTGAAAAGGGGTTGAATTTAAGTTTTTCTAAAATTAATATCTTTAGTGTGGTAAGTATCGATTCTTTTTGTAGTTTCGTCTTCTAGAATGTACATGCAATTTCATTTGATTCCAACCAACCAAGTTGGTGCAAACTTTGCGCTGAACTTTTTAGCTTTATCGTTTAAAAAGAAATTTTTCCGATAAACTTTATCACCTATTTTAAATATGTTAGAAGAGCTACGTAAGCTATACCTTTTCGCTGACGCTTCAAAGGCTTTTGATATATTTTTAAGAATAGTTTTTCTCACCAATTTTAGTCTATCATCTTTGTTAAGAATTGATTCATCAAATGATTGTAATTTTCGAAACAGCTCATATTCATCAGCGTGTGTGACCATCTGCTGTCCAAACAAAGAATAGTGTGGAGAGAATCCTATAGTTTGGTGGTAGGAGCTACGAAGAGATTCCCCTATGTCTGCAAGATACTTGTCCCAATTTGTATGATCTTTCGAAATATATGATCTAATGCCTTGAACTATAGATCTATTAACGCGCTCACTAGAGTTCGCTTGAGGGCTATACACTGCTGTTCGAACATGTTGAATACCACGTTGATTTAGAAAATTACTAAAATGTGCAGACTTGAAATGCGGACCGTTATCACTAAATATTATCTCTGGCGTTCCAAAAACACTAAAAACTTGATCTCTGATAAAATCGCAAACTAAAAATGCAGTTGCTTTTTTAATAGCTTTCATGAGCGGAAATTTAGTCAAGTGCTCTTAAACTATTACCATACCTGTATTTTTTAGCTTGGAAGGTACGTAAGGGCCAAGAAAATCAATATAGTAGATCTTTTGAAACGGACGTTGTACGGTGTACTAGGTGGACATTGGAGGACGTAAATTTGTATTTGGTGATTTAGTTTGATGACAAATTTCACACTTTGAAATGTAATTTTTGACATCAACTGTCATGTTTGGCCAAAACAAATTTTTACTCACTACCATGGCACTTATTTGGAGGAACATTAACGTTATCAAGGTATCTATAACTTCCAGTTAAAAGCTTCGCGTTCTGGATTACCATCAGCACGTTCAGTACGTTTATAAACGTGGCTATCTCGAATTTGAATATCCGGTAATCGGTTTTGATTTTCGCGGACATGATTCTTTAGCTTTTCATATTCCATGGACTGAAATTCAGGTGAATCTAAATTTACAAGAGGACGGAATTCTAACTCATTAATCTCATCGAAATTTTTACGTGACAAGCAATCTGGGACAACATTCTGTGACCCACCGCGATGTTCAATTTTAAGTTTAAAACCTTGCAATTTCATAGCCCAACGAGCGAGTTTGCATGTCAAATCGGGTTGGCGCATAAGCAAAGGGGGATTGTATGATCAGTTACTATAGTGAACTCTTGACCCTCAACGTATGCACGGAATAACTGAGTAAGGCTGCCAAGCACTCTAATTCTGTACACTATAGTTACCTTGTGCCCTATTTAGTTTGTGTGAAAAATATACCACTGGCATTTCAACCCCATCATCATTTATTTGCGCAAGAGCTGATCCGACTCCTAATTTACTAGCATCGCATTGTATTATGAAGGGCTTACTGTAATTTGGACTTGCTAATACTGGCACCGTGACAATTTTCAACAACTTTCAACATCTCAAATGAACTTTGTGCCTCCTCGTTCCACTAAACAACCTTTTCCTTTCTTCAACAAATTTGTTAGTGGTGTAGTGATTGCGGCATAATTTTCTAAAAACCGGCGATACCACCCTGCCATACCAAGAAATCGTCTTAATTGCTTGACGGAGGTCGGCGCTGGGTAATCGGTAACCGCAGGTATTTTTTCAGGATCTGTACGCAGGGTTCCGTTTCCCACAATGTAACCTAAATATTTTATATCTTTGAAGCAGAATTTACTCTTTTGAATATTAACGGTAAGACCGGCTTTTCGAAAATACTAAGCCACTTCTCCTAAAACAGACATATGATCATTAAAGTTTGAGGACACGATCAGAAGATCGTCCAAGTACACGAAAACTTGATCTTTGAGGTGAAACGGTTTAACGCGATCCATCAAACGACAAAGAGCCTGAGGGGCGCTACAAAATCCAAATGGCATGACACAATATCTATAAAGTGGCCGATTAGGAACAGTGAACCATGTGTAATCCTTAGAATTTTCAGCCAAAGGTAAGTATTAGCCAAAATGCGTGACGCAGATCCAGTGAACTAATAAACTCAGCTTTTGGCAACCGACTGAGTATGCCTAATGCTGCCAACTGTACTTATTTTAGGAGTACAATACTCCTTTGCAGCTGTCTGTACTTCTAGAGATATTGTACTTCCATTTGTGCTCCTGTTTGCGTTCAAACAAAGCGGAAAAAACGTAGATGTAAGCGGACGAAATGTAAACCACACTCAGAAGAACACTTGTCAGATGAAATGTTAGAAGCTTTGATGCAGCATTTTCTGAATGCCACCAATATAATTATTCTGTCAGTCCTTCAGTGACGCTCTTTTTGCCGCTTATGATAATTTTTGGTTTCGGTATTGGTTGATATTTTATTAAAAATTAAGAAAATGAAAGCGCGGCGTACTAATGTTTTTATGTGTAATACGTGTAATCAATGTTACTAGATTTTTTTCTTTGAAAAACTGCGAATTCCCAAAAAAAAAACTGTAAAAAACTGCTATATGCCAAAGCGAAAACATTTTTAGTCAAATTAACAAAGTTACAATTTTGAAAATATACTTTATTTGCCGAAATACTGTTTCCTTGACTTTTTAATAGCAAAATCCTTGATAATATCGTCAAATCGATTTCACATAGTAACTAGATTACTTTCAATGCAAATTATTGATAATGCATCCAATCTATCCTGTTTCATCACAAGTTAATTTTTGCGCGTGGCGATATAGAAAAATTCATATCTAGAGAACCAAGTCTCGGCCCACTCTCAACTAAATTGCAAAATGATTGCTAAGATTTTAATTTCTCTCTGAAAAAAAATCGATAATATTAAACATACCGTTTTACGAAATTTTTCGATTTTAATTTTTAAATTGCAAAATTTTTGCTTATGACTTAAGAGAAGAAAATTTTCAATACAACAATTAGAAAATAGACGTAAAATGCTAACTTTTAAGCCCAAACGGTTTTTCTCTCTGCCGTGTATATTTTGAAATACAAGCGTCCGAAAATTGGTGTATTTTTAAATTTTGTGATTTTCAAAAACTCGTATTTTTGAAAATAAGTCCTCAAAAACTTTTTCCAAAAACATATATCGAATGTTTTTAGACAAAGTATCGAAAAAAATTGTTTTTAAGAAATCTAAATTTTGAATGTAAAAACGAGGTAGGATGACCCATATACCAAAAATTTACTTACATTTAAATTTACTTATACTTCAATTACTTCCGCTTCACATCTACCTTGTAAATCAGTTCGTTAAATTTATATCCAAAAATACATCAGAAGAGTCGACTAATAACTGCGAACCTCATTTTTCCCCAAATGATTTGTCATATATTCATTGACACAAATAACGTTAATTCTGTTTGCATATAAAGTAACGTTAAAAAAAATAAGCAAACAATTCTTTAAAATAACATTTCAAAACCTATCCGATTTGTAAAAAATTTCTTAGATAAGATGTTCATTATTCTGAACATGATAGTTTAATCAACTATGCTATTTGCTTGATAATATAAACTTTTTGTCAAAAATTTATTTTATTTATACCCATTTTCGTCTCATCTAATATCAATTATCAAATGTCAACGATTTTGTTAAAACATCTTAATCCACATAGAATGAATGTGCCTAAAATGTTAAATTCAAAATCAAAGAGATTTTGGGAAACTAATGCCCGGTTTCAACTATTCAACTATTGAAAAGCATTTGCTTATTAGTAAACACCTAAGTGTATTGAAATCTGCTTCAATTAGTCGTCCAATGGCACAATATGAAGTCATTTGGACCTATCACGTGATTAAAGCAAAATTACTGTTTTAATTCCAGCAAATGTGTATCAAATATATTTCGAACATGCTTCGGATTGAGAACATTTTTTTTTTTTTAGATATTTTGCAGATAAATGTACTACTTTTGCCGTGCAAAAGTCGTTTTTATTCCATTCGTGACCTTTTTTTTTGTAATTTTACTGAAATGCACTGCTTTTTGCCGGTCCAGAGTTGGCAGCATTAAGTATGCCGTCAATTTGCGGAAAAGGATATGCATCCTTTACTGTTACATTATTCACTTTTCTGGAATCAAGACACAGACGTACTATCCCAGGTTTTACAACCAATTCAACCGGACTTGAGCACGGACTATAAGGTGATTCTTCAATCACACCCAATCGGAGCATATCATCAATTTCTTTATGGACTAACTTTTCTATGGCAGGTGAAATAGGAAAATACCTTTGCTTAATCGGACGGACATCAGGCTCAATAACATGCTTCATTAGAGATGTTTTGCCTAAACCTTCTTTGTATGATGATTTTTTCTGCACCCAAAATTAATTCTTGCGATAATGTTGGAACTACAAAGAATTAAATGCATCCATCTTGATTTTTAAATTTTTATTTTTCGGAAATAGTACCATAAACAACTTGTTATTTGCCATCAGCTGAAGCTTTGCGTGATATAAAATCAGTTTTATCACATACATATAGCCTTTGCTAGTGCACCACCAATGAAAGACACTTGCGCGTCACTATCTAAGAGACCAAGATATTTTTTATTAAAAAGACCACCACAGTAATATAATTATTATGTTCTGACCGTTCGGGTCTGCCATGGTATTGTCCATCCTGCAAAGCCCTTTCCCTGTCGATTTTCTTCGACAAAATAAAACAACTTGGGGATAATTTAAACAATCTAAATACTAATTTTAGAGATATTTTAAGCAATTATCTTGTCTTAAGTCCCCAAATTGAAAACAGTTTTAATGAAACCATTTCACCTAACAATAGTTTTCCATCCAATAATACTATAATTGATCTCCCTGCCGCTTCTGCATCCACTCCCTCGACTTCAAGTGGCAACAAACAAGCTAATTCCCTTAGGAAGAAAAAAAACCAAAGAAGACCAAGGCAACTAAAAAACCGAACTGCAAAGCCAACATCCCTGAAAGATTTTCGCCAAATCCTCCCCTAGAAACTTTACCTGAAGCATTTAATGCCACTAATCCTCGTCCAGTAGATAAGAGTCCCCTTGCTATAAGATCTACTGTTCCTATTTTTTTGAAAGCTATGCCTAAACCTAGATCCATATTTATCACCCGTTTACACCCTGACACAATAGCTGATACTGTTAGGGACTTCATAAGGCAACAAAATGTCATTCCTGCTGACGCTTTTCTTTCCTGTAGGAAAATCGGTAACAAACCTACATATTCATCTTTTAAAATTACAGTGGCTTCTTGTCATTTTGCTGCTGTTTATAATTTGAAGATGTGGGTTGATAATATCTTTAAGTCTGAGTTTCAATCTAAAAAAAAACAAGGCTGTCCAAAACGTCCGTTCTGGACCAAAAAATTAAGTCGTTTATCCCTTTACTAGCAAAATGTAAGGGGTTTGCGTTCAAAAGCGCATGACATTTTTTTATCTACTCGAAACTTTTCTGAAGATATTATAATTTTTACCGAGACTTGGCTTAACAGTTGTTTTCTCAATCAGGAACTGTTTGATAATAGCTTTAATGTATTTAGAAGGGTCAGATATATGGACACACATAAATATATATTTTTATAGGAGGGGCATATTTGTACGCATACTTGGGGCACATTTGAACGCTTACCAATGTGCCCCCTTAATGCTGTCTGAATGTACCCCTGGCATATATAAATCTTAAAAAATTACCTCTTGTCCAGAGGTATAAAGTCTACGAAATATCAGTTATTAAAACACCATCTTGAGGAAGTTCTCTTCTAATTGACGTAAAAACCTTGTTAAAAAAGTAATATCACTAGTCACAACACAACCGTTAACTTCGATTAAAAAATTTACTCAGGAAGCTCAAAAACCGGTTATTACCAATTGCTTCACTCGCTGCAGCGTGACTGTAGCAACGACCGGTCAACAAAATGGTGGCTGCTTTAGCTACACACTCTTGTCAAGGCTTACTTTTTTTTAAAAGCTAATGTATGAATGTGCCCCGTGTACGAAGGGTCCCAATCTTCCCCTACATATTATTATGTATCTAGTTCAATAACTCACAAGAACAAATTTTTGTTGACGAAATCCTGTCTAATTTACAACAAGTTAGTTGTATTAAAAATTCCCACAATCGACAACTGGATTTAGTCTTGACTACAGACAGTAGCAATATTGTTGTGCAAAATGCCCCTCATGCTTTATCTGCGGTTGATGCGTACCACCCACCTCTGAGTGTGTTGTACCAATCGGACAGAGATAATATAGTGACTGCCAATTCTTCTAGCAGAAGAATTCCCTGTCGTGAATTCAAGTAGTGCGGTTGTGTTTTTGCCTAGTCTAATATCCTTTCTTATAAACTTTGAAATCATTTTAATTAATAATGCCTTGCCTCTGTGGCCAGAAGGTTGAGCGTGGTCAGCCATCAACTCAGTGTGGCAAGTGCAATGAATTGTTTCATTTAAATTGTGTAGATATTTTGCTAGCGGATTTGGAGTACTTGCAAAAACCAAACAATTAATTTCTCTGTAAAAAATGCGCGGCAGTGCGCCGAAGAGTTCCCTGTCGTGAATTCAAGTAGTGCGGTTGTGTTTTTGCTAGTCTAATATTCTTTCTTATAAACTTTGAAATCGTTTTAATTAATAATGCCTTGCCTCTGTGGCCAGAAGGTTGAGCGTGGTCAGCCATCAACTCAGTGTGGCAAGTGCAATTAACTGTTTCATTTAAATTGTATAGATATTTGGCCAGCGGATTTGGAGTACTTGCAAAAACCAAACAATTATTTTCTCTGTAAAAAATGCGCGGCAGTGCGCCGAAATTCTATACGTTCGCCCCCACCATTCGCAACTCAATCAATTCGGGATAACTCGGTTTCTCTGTTGTCGTTAACTAATGCCGAACCTGTACAACAATATAATAAATGCATTTTATCACATCAACAAAACGCCAATAACCGAGAAATTAATCTCCAAATTTTGTTTAACGAAATCTCTACTCTTAAAACTGATAATGCACGCGCGCTCACTCTTTAGCAGACGATAAACAATTACTCGTGAAAAAAATTGGCGACTTACAAACTGAATTGCATTCTTTGCAGTCTAGATTATGCTTAAATGACCTAACCTCTTCAATCCCTCTTCTTACTGAAGATGCAAGACTCTTACGAAACAATTTCGTCAGTGAAGTGAATGATCTAAAATCAGCAATTGGTCAATCGACTCTCCTAGCTAAAAATTTAAATATAAATAAGAGTAATTTAGCTTCGCAAGAAAAGCCGAATGGTTCTGTGGCGAATTTGTACTCGACATCTACGAGTTCATCGACCTCAGACCTAATGTCTGCCACCGAGGTCAATTCTTCTAATGCACTTGTTGATATGCTGAATTTTGATCCATTTGGTGATGCTGCTGGTACTGTTGCTGCGGCTGCTATTGATGTCTCTGCTGATTTATACTCTCTTTCTAAATCTAATTCTTCTAACGGTTTGTCTTATGCTGGTGCTGCTGTTGTTGATGTCTCTGCTGATCTACACTCTCTTTCTAATTCTAATTCTTCTAATGGTTTGTCTTATGCTGGTGCTGCTGCTATTGCTATTTCTGCTGCTAATTTTCCCTCATACGATGATGAGGCCACTCAAGATAATGCTTTTACTCAATCTTCGCCTACTAATTTGATGTCGATGTAGATTTAAGCTGGGAGTTTCGTCATCACTATATAAATTTATTGTTGATCCAGCCCTTTGGCCTGTAGATGTACGGGTAAAAGACTTTAATGATTTCAATATAGAAGCTAATTTTTCTAACATTAATTCAATAAAAATCTATTATCAGAATATTTTCGGTATCCGAACTAAGTCTACGAGTATTTTAACTAAAAGTTCGCTGCTTGATTTTGATGTTATAGTGCTTACGGAAACTTTGCTTAGTTCGAATTTTTTTGATGAAGAATTTTTTGATACCAATTTGTATGCAATATTCCGTAAAGATCGTGATATTATAAAAACTGGTTGCACTAGAGGAGGTGGTATTTTAGTAGCCGCGCAACATAAGCTTCATCCAATTTTTTTTGCTTTAAATAATACTGACTCTGCCTTAGATCAGTTGTGTGTTGTTTTGCACGGTAATGACAATTTACTTTTCTTATGCGTGTCATACATTCCACCAAACAGCTCTGAAACCGTTTATAAAGCTCATGCTGATAATATTAAACATTTGGTCGTAAATAGTGTACCGGAAAGCCACCATTGTGTTTTAGGTGACTTTAATTTACCAAAAGTTACTTGGAAGTATTCTGATAGTAATGTTCTTTTTCCTTTGAATGTAAATTCTATCTCAGAAATCTATTTTATTGATATTTTATTAAGTGTTGGACTTGGCGAAATAAATAGTCTTACTAATAGATTAAATAGAATTCTTGATTTGGTTTTTATTAGCAACAATGTTAATTTTCAAATCTCTGAATATGTTTAGTTTATGTGATTTTACTCTTTTAAACAAATCAACTTTTGATGTTGATTGGGATTGATTAGGATTCTCTTTTGGAGAATATGGACACTGTTAATTGCTTTAAAATTTTTTAAATAAGATTAATAATATTTGCCTGAATAGCATTCCTCAATTTCAACGTAAGAGTTGCAAAGTTTTTTGGCATACCAGTGGTCTAAAAAAACGAAAAAACTTAAGAAATAAATTTCATAGGAACTTTGACTTCAAAAGTAAATATTTACTCTATTCAAGAGAATACAATTTTCTTGAAAAATATTTGTATAAAAATCACATACGTCATTATGAGAATAATATAAAATCAAACCCTAAAGCTTTCTGGCGTTTTATTAAGTCCAAAAAATCTTCCGGAAGCATTCCAACAGCTTTATATTTTAATAATAAGGTGGCTAATTCTACTGATGATGCTGCTAATTTATTTGCTGAATTTTTTTAAAAGTAACATGGACACTAATACGGATAGTAACTGTGATCCTATTTTTGACATTAATTCCTCTATTGATTTTGGATCCCTTCAACTAAATAATAATGATTTTATTAATGGTATCTTAAATTTAAAGTCTTCTACTCAGACTCATTATGATGGTATTTCGGCTCTTTTTCTTAAAGAATGTTTATCCTCGTTAGTGTATCCTCTTAAGATCATTTTTAACAAATCACTAGCTGAAGGACACTTCATTAATGACTGGAAAATAGCCTTTATTACACCAGTTCATAAAAAAGGTAGTAAAAGTAATGTGTCTAATTATAGGCCTATTTCCAAACTAACCAACATTTCTAAGCTTTTTGAAAGTATTGTAAAAACTAAAATTTGCTTTGCTGTAAAAAGTATTTTATGCTTAAATCAACATGGTTTTATCCCAGGCCGTTCAACTGTTTCTAATCTGGCATCTTTACTGAAGACTGTATTTCTGCTCTGCGTGATGGTTTTCAAGTTGATGCTACTTATACTGACTTTTCTAAAGAGTTCGACAAAGTATCTCAAAAAATTTTATTAAGTAAACTTTATCGAATTGGCTTTCACTCAGCTTTTCTTAGATGGATTGAATCTTACTTAGCCAATAGAGTGTGTTACGAGATAGTTGATAACCATAAATCTGAACCTTATTTTGTAGCATCTGGTGTACCACAAGGAAGTATATTGGGACCATTATTGTTCATACTTTTTATTAATGACATCAGTAATTGTCTTAGTTTTTCGAAATATCTTTTGTATGCTGATGATCTAAAAATTTACTCAGCTATTAAAAACTATATTGACTTTGAAAACTTACAATCCGATTTAAATAATTTGTATTTTTGGTGTCAAAACAATAAATTATATTTCAACATTGAAAAATTTCCAAATAACATTTCATAAAACAAATTCAGTAATTGACTATCAGTATCATTTTGATAGTTCACAATTAAAAAAAGTGAGTGAAATTACTGATTTAGGTGTCATTTTTGATGAAAAGTTCACGTTTGTTAGCCATTACAATTTCATTATTTCCAAATCATATGCCATTTTAGCCGTTGTTAGAAGAAATAGTTCAGAATTTTCTGATCCTTACACTTTAAAACTTCTTTATACATCATTAGTTCGATCTAAATTAGAATATGCTGCCGTCATTTGGAGACCGTATTATGCCAACCATATTCGACTAGAACGTATTCAAAAAGTTATTGTCCGGTTTGCTTTGCGTTCCTTAAATTTTTCAGAACCAGTTCCACCTTACAAGTCTAGATGTTTGCTCTTAAATCTAAAGACCCTTGAATTAAGGAGAAATATCTTATCTTTACTATTTATATATGATATCATAAATGGTTTTATTGATTGTCAAATTCTGTTAGTATCCATTCCTATCAACATACCTGTAAGGAATTTACGTTATAACGAACTTTTTCATGTTGGTTTGTCTAGAACAAATTATGTTACAAATGCTCCTACTACAAGAGCACTTACTGAACTTAATTTAATATATAATGTCCATGGTTTAAATACTAATTAAATACTGTATATACATAATTATAGTAATTTTAAATTAATTTAAATAAATTGTTAATCTAGTCTGTAAGGATTCTGTTCTATTAGACTGAAATAAATAAATAAAAAGATTCTTTGAATTTAATTTCAAGAAAACTGACTTCTTGAAATTGAATAATATCCTAAATGATAGATTTAACATTTGGTTAAATCTTTTTAATAATAACGTCTTATAACGTAAATTATTTTTATAAAGAACTTATTTCGGCAATATCTTTATCTGTGCCATATACTCTGAGGTATGTTAATGATTCCTCGTACCCCTGGTACACTAAAGATTTGAAGAAAATACGTAACGGCCGCAATAGGGCATGGAATAAATACGTTTGTAGTCCGGACCGTATTGACCTGGAAGCTTATCTGCAGCTTTTCCAAGAATTTAGGCTTGAATCAGCTTCAGCTTATTCTGGCTATCTGAATAAAATGAAGCTCAATATTCTTCATGACCCCAAAAATTTTTGGGGATTCATTAACTCAAAAAAAAGTCGAATGGTTTTCAATTTGGTGCATGCAATATCTTTTACACCTGAACTTATAGTAAAATATATTGCAGCCCTTGATGATAACTTTGGTTCTGGACCTGAAGCATTCCAGCCACAGTTTTAATTAATTGTAGTCTTATCCTGAGTCAACCACTCAGTTTCCTTTTCAATAAATCTATTAATGATGGCTATTTTCCTAAATTTTGGAAGGAATCTTTTATAAGTCCTATTTTTAAAAAAGGATTAAAAAATCATATTTCTAATTACAGGCCTATAGCCAAGTTATCATCAATACCAAAGCTTTTTGAGCGAATTATTTATGATCAAGTTAAGGTGTGCTGTAATGAAGTCATAACAACTCTTCAGCATGGTTTTGTTAATGGCAGATCTACAGTTTCTAACCTTCTTGATTTTACGTCTTTTGCTTTAAGTTCAATTGCTTCTGGGTCGCAAGTAGACTGTATCTACACAGACTTTAGGAAAGCATTTGACATATTACCACATACATAGTTTGATTTTGTTTAAATTAAATAAACTAGGATTTATAATTAAACATTATGAACTTACAGTCATTCAACAAAGACCAATATTGTAAATTTTTACTTATTGATCAATGCTATTTTTTATTGAAAAAACATGGCAAAGACAACAAATGGAACAGTTTAACCTGGTAATTGGTGACATGTTTCGGCTATTACCTCATCGGCCTTATCAGACCAGTTTGGTTAATGCTGTACATGGACTCGAACCCCTGACCGTTCATGCATTACAATTGCATATTTTTCGACGGTCGCTCTAACACATGAGCTACTGAGGAACTGGCCTTGAAATGTACAAAGTGCGTATATCACATTTGTTATCTTTTGTCACATTTAAAATATTGGTCTTTGCTGAATGACTGTAAGTTCATAATGTTATAATAAAAATAATCAGTCGCTAAAATCAACTTTCTTAAACTAGAATTTCCTATAAATTTTGTCAGATGTATTGAATCTTATTTATTTGATCGTTCTTATCGAATAAGATTTCGAGGGGTGTTGTCTTCCCCTTTTACAGCGTTTTCAGGTGTTCCGTAAGGAAGTCACCTGGGGCCGCTCCTGTTTATTTGGGCTATCAATGATGTTACTCATATAATCAGAAACTCTCATTTGCATATATATGCTGATGATATGAAAATTCACAGGACTGTGAAGGCGGATAATGATACCTTTGCCCTTCAGTCTGACCTGAAATCATTTGAAGTTTGGTTTGCTTATTCATACAAATTATAAATTTAAATGTAAGGAGCATATTGATGACGCTGTTGCTATTTTGAACTCTATTATAACAACAGCAGCAGAAAACTCTACTCCTAAATATAAAAAAAATTGGAATGCAGCCAATTTTGTCAAAAATGCTGAAATTGAAAGGTTAGTGCTAGAAAAACGAAGACTAAGAAGGGAATGGCAACAGCAACGATCTTTAGCTAGTAAAACTAGGCTCAACCAGGCTGCAAAGAATCTTAAACTGGCACTTTTCAGTGAAAAGGAGAGAAATCAATATAGTTTTATTCAAAAACTCTCCCCAAATGGAACAAAAAGCTCATCTCTTTGGAAAGTTAACCGTAGTCTGAAAACTCCCACTGAGCCAGAGCCACCAATTAAAGACCCTAGAGGGTACTGAGCCCGAAGCAATGAGGATAAAGCTAACGTCTTTGCAGATTATTTAAGCCAGGTTTTTCAACCAAATCCCGCCATTGGTTGTCTATGTCTACCCCAGCAAAACTCTAAACACACACTCTATTGGCACAAGCATAACTCAAAGCGAGGTTGCAAGTTTTATCAAAAATAAATTAGTTAGTAAAAAATCTCCTGGACTTGATCGCATTACACCCATTATGCTTATAAAGCTACCTTCTCAAGCCTTATCATTTATTACCAGGCAATTTAATGCTATAATAGCGTTTGGGCATTTCCCTTCTGATTGGAAAAAAACTCTAATTATTATGGTTCAAAAGCCTGGTAAAGACTCTACCTTAGCATCTTCATATAGACCCATTAGTCTGCTTCCTTGTCTTTCAAAACTTTTTGAAAAACTATTGCTAGAAAAATTGATGCCATTCTCACAAGAACAAAATCTTATCCCTCCTTATCAGTTTGGATTTAGGGAAACACATGGAACTATTGACCAGGTAAACCGTATAACTAATGAAATAAGGAAAGCATTCGAGCACCGCGAGTACTGCTCTGCTATGTTCCTTGATGCTCAACAGGCATTCGATAGAGTATGGCATGATGGGCTTATTTATAAAATAAGGTTGCTTTTATCTCAAAATGTTCATAACGTATTAGAGTCTTATTTGGCAAATAGGATTTTCAGAGTTAAACATAAAACCTCTGCTACATCTGATTTTCCAATTAGAGCAGGAGTAGCGCAGGGCAGTGTCTTGGGTCCCTTTTTGTATGTTTTATTCACATCAGATATTCCCACAAATGACCATTTAGTTACCTCTACATTTGCTGACGATACAGCAAGTTTGAATCGTCATAAAAATGTTGTAACAGCAAAACTTCAGCTTCAATCCCACTTGTCGTCAGTCGAGAGTTGGTTGTCACAATGGCGAATAAAATTCAATGAACAAAACTGTCTCCATGTTACTTTTACTCTCAACAAAAGTCTCTCTCCAGCAATATTTCTTAATGCAATCGTTATTCCACAAAAAGATAATGTCACATACCTTGGCATTCATTTGGACAAACGTTTGACATGGCGTAAGCACATAGACGCCAAGAGGTGTCAAATGAATAAATAAAAACAAAAAGAAAACTAACCTCGTCAACCCATCACCACCAGTTCGTCTCGGCTGCAGCCCGTTGAGTGGCGAGTGCGGCAACAGAAACGTTGGAGCAGCGTGCTTAGACCGCTTTTGGGTGCTAGACCGGGATCCAGCCAATCTCGGCTACCGCCTTGAAGTTGTTTTCGTGGCACTAGTTCCCCCCAACGTGATGGACCGGGACCTAGCTCGTCTCGGCTATCACTGCACAATTGTTATCAAGGTACTAGTTACGTCTATGGTGGTAGACAGGGACCTAGCTCGTCTTTGCTACCACGCCACTACAGTACGGAACCTCGCTCGTCTCGGCACTATAGAGGGGTTGTCATGAACCTTTCGCCACGCCACTGCTCCAACCGGTTATCCCATTCTCATCTACCGCAATTGCAGTAAACAGAAGTGATGTTTGTAAAATCTACTTTCAGACCAGCTAAAATTTTTGGAGTCCCGCTGCACTTTTAGTAACTTATTATAATACATATATCATTTTGTATATAATTTATAATTTGTAATAGTTTTTATTAGAAATAAGAGCCTATAACTTTTTGTTAGTCTTTGAGTTAAAGAGATACAATAAATAAATAAAGAGTGTAAAAAAAATAATTGTAAGAAAAAACCCATTTTTTTTTAATTTAAAATTAAAAAGAATTTGAATTGAAAAAGATAAAAAAAATTAAAATTTTCTTTTAATTTATAAAGATGAATATTGGCTAGGTGAATAATTTAGGGGAGATGCCATAGGTAGATGCCATAAAGGATGGCAGCCTGGGATATTTCTTGTCGCTGCTTAAAAAATTTTGGTTAGTTTTTATTTTTCTTGGGAACACTTTTTTCTCAAAACCGCGCCCTAGCTGGGAGATATGGTTTCCATAGTCTGTGAGTTCGCTCCTGTAATTTGCCAGGCATAACAAAGGATCAGCGTGATTGGGATAGTTACTTGAGCAGCATCAATTGTTCACTCAGAAAAAGTATTCACCAGTCCATCGGTCAATCACCTTATTTTGTGGTTTTCGGACAATATATGTTGACCCATGGTAAAGACTATAATCTACTTAAAAATTTAAATTTCTTGTCCAATGCTGAAGACAAAATCTCAAGATAAGACAATTTTCAAATTCTACAAAATTCCATTTTGTCAAAACTTAAAAGTTCATTCGAAAAAAATGTACAAACGTACAATCTTCCATCAAGAGTAAGAAATTTTTAAGTTGGTGAAGAAGTGGTGCATAGAAATTTCGCACAAAGTAGTTTGTTAAAGAACTTTAGTGCAAAATTTGCTCCAACGGGGATAAAATCAAAAATAAAGAAAAATTAGGAAAATCCTATTATGTCTTAGAAAACCTTCAAGGAAAAGAACTTGAGCTTGATCATGCAAAGGATATCTGGAACTAGCAAAAATATTTGATCCTGTGTCTCTTTATTGAGATACAATTTGAAAAATCATTTGCTGAAAAGCTTTTGTTTACCTGTCAGCTTGAATATTTCAGTATTAGAAATTATTACTATTTTTTTTTTTTTTACAATAGGATACTCATTTTTCAGATCCTATTCATCAACATGTTTTTGGTAGAATCTGCTGTGTGAGGAATTCATAATTTAGTTTCTTCAAATGAACAAATTGGTATAAAAATGTTGAAACCCTGCGCATCACTACAAAAAGTAAATGGAGCGCACATTCCAATTTGCCCGCTTCTGCTAAGCATATTTTTATAAACTGCATTTTGCAGTAATCTAGTTTAATGAGTTGGTTCTCATATGCCCTTTGCTGGAGTACACACCGTTGTATTGCAATTGCACTCTACAACCTATAAATAATGCCATATTACATATATAAGTGAGATACAAAAGATACAAAAGCTTTTAATTGTTAAAAGTTTAAACTATGTTGTATTGCAAAAGTAATGAATATAATAATGAATCTTACTAGAAATATTTTTTTGAAAAGACAAAAAGAAGGAAACAATATTTAATGTTCAAGTACAAATACTGAGATTTTGCCCCATTAAACTTTCTTTTCTTTTATTTTATAAAAATTTTTATTTATTATATATTATCATGATATGAGAAATCGTCGTGGGGTGCGCACGTATTTCTTTAGCCGTCCGAAAAATTAATTAAAATTTAAAATGATTTGCTTAATCTGCAACCAAAAGGTTGAACGCAGTGATATTTTAAAGATTACTTGCGGTGATTGCTTGAATTTTTTTCATTGCGCGTGTGCGAATCTAAGTCAAACTGATTTAAATTATTTGAACAGTGAAAACATTGAATATCGTTGTGACAAATGCAGTTGTCTTCGTCGCAAGTCTCTGCAACAACTACAATTACCAATTTCAGTGAGTCACACAATTGAACTTTGCCCAGAAAAAGAAAATAAGCGCCAAAATTCTAATGTCAATTATGCAAACACTAAACAAAATACAAAAATTGCTCAACAACAACAAAAAACATCCATACAAAGAGAAAAGAGTAAACAAGAAGAGTCACCACATACAGCAATTCAGCTTAAAAAGACAACAAATAATAAACAACAACCTGCAGTAAAAAGAAAAGATCAACCAACAATACACCAGACTGCATTAGAAATAAATAACCAACAAGAGCCAAATGCACCAACAAGAGTAGATCTGATTAATTTACAAGCTCCAATGTCTTCTCAAACTGATGTTTTCTCGGGAAATGTTACCATCCAAAAACTTTATGATGAAATTTTAAGCTTAAAAAAAATGCATGTTGATTTTCTCACTTCTGTGCAAGCATTAAAAGAAGAAAATGTCAAACTACAAAAACAAGTAAATAATTTAGAAAGCAAGCTAAATTGGAGGGAACAGAAACTTATTGAAAATTAAATGGATATAGTAGGTGTGCCAAATGCAAACAATAATAATGCTAAAGAGTGCGTTGAGCTTATTTTAAGAGAGTCTCTAAACATAAATATCTCTCCTGATGAAATCAAAAATTGTTATGTTAGGAATATAAAAAAAAAATTCTTCATCAGAGAACATTATTTGTGTGAAATTCTCTTCAGCACTATCAAAAAATAAGGTAATGTCCTGTAAAAAAAGCTGTAAACATAAACTTAAGGCATCTGTGCTCGGTGGTGATAAAAATAAACATATTTTCATCAATGATCGTTTTACTAGGTACACTAGAGCATTGTTTATGGCAGCAAAAAAGATTAAAATAGAGAAAAAATTTAAATACTTATGGTTCAAAAATTCAAAAGTGCTTTTGCGAAAGGTTGATAATGGAGAGACTATAGTTGTTAAATCGTTTGATGATCTACAAACATTATCAAGCCAGTAAATATGCTAAATACAACCAACTACACTGATCAACATTTTACATCCAGTACTCTCCCTTTATCGGCACCTATAGGTATTTCTGATATTTCTCAAATCAGAAATAAACATGATTCAATTTTTATAGTCCATCAAAATATCCGTAGTTTGCGTCGCAATTTTGACTTGTTGGCTTCGAATCTTGATGCTTTCAATAGACTGCCTGAATTGATATTTTTATCTGAAATTTGGGTTTATTCATTTGAGCTAAATGACTTTAATCTGCCAAATTATAAGTTTTACGCTAAAACTAACGATTCGTATGCAGCAGGAGGTGTAGGTGTTTTTGTACATGACTGCTCTAACAATGTAGTAGTCCACACATATAACCTTTCAAGTGCTGACGTCATAAAAATTTCTTGTTCCATAAACAAAGTAAATTTCACTTTTATTTGTGCTTATAGACTGCATTCGCAACCTGCTCAGTTATTTTTAAATGAGTTTTCCGATATCCTACGTTATGAACGATCAGCAAATCTGGTCATTTTAGGAGATTTTAATATAGATATTTTTGCAGCTGGTCCAGTAATGAATTTATATAATGTTCTTCTATCTGAGAATGGGTTATATTCTTATATTAATGAAGTGACAAGACCAGTCGCAGGAACCTGCATTCATCACATATTTGGCCGATTTTCAAATGCAATACAAAGCGAGTGTACTAGTATATTGTTTGATTTGGAAATAACTGATCATTGCATGACAGGTATTATAATTGAAAGTACAAATGTTGACAAACAGAAAAAAGTTTCGTCTCAAGTTAAAATACCTAAAATTGACTTTGAAAAATTTAATATTGCGCTACGCGAACATGATTGGGTTGATGTTTATTCTGAAAGAAATGTGAATATAGCTTCTACCTTATTTGAAAATAATTTGCGAAATTACTTAACAGCATCCACAAAAGAAATTATCAAAAAATCCTCAGAAATAAGGCTAAAACCTTGGATCAGTAGAAACTTACTTAATAGGGTTCGTTTAAAAAATAAATTAAGACAAAAATGTTACAAACATCCTCATAATATAAATATTAATAGCCGTTTTCGCCAACTGTGTAAAAGGCACAATAATGAAATCCGTCAAAGTCGTGATGACTTTTATCATAATAAATTTAGAAGCTCTCAGGGAAACCCTAAGGAGGAATGGAAAATTATTAACAACTTACTTGAAAGAAAGGATAACTATAAAAGCAATACCATATCTCTACAAAAAGATGGTGTCGAGGTTATAGAGCCCATTCAAGTTGCTGAAATTTTCAATGAATACTTTGCTTCAATCGGGGATTCAGTATTTTCTTTAAATGGCAATTTTCTATGTAACGAATGTACTGGTTCTGGACTTGTTAAAGAAAGTTTTAGCAGGAATAGCGTATATTTTCAGCCAATCTCAGGATTGGAAATTCTTAAAACAATAAAGTCCTTAAAGATATCTAATTCTTGCGGATCCGATGGCATTTCTAACATAACTTTGAAGAAGATTGCTTTCAATATTGTTGATGTTTTAACGTACATTTTTAATTTAAGTGTTACATCTGGTGAATTTCCAGAAGCACTAAAATGTGCAAATGTGATTCCTCTTTACAAAAAAGGTAATAAAAAAGACAAAAATAACTATAGACCCATCTCACTGTTATCTTCAATCTCAAAAGTTTTTGAAAAATTAATCTAATCTATTAATTAATTAATCTTTCAAAGTTGAAGTTTTTCAGTCCTTTTCAATTCAGGTTTAGAGAAGGCTGTTCCACAGAAAGTGCTCTTCTGAACTTCTGCTCAATGATTCATTCAGGCTTAGATAGCAGAAAGATTTGCGCAGGACTTTTCGTGGATATCACCAAAGCCTTCGACATGGTTGATCATAGTTATTTGTTGAACAAGCTTTATAACGTAGGGGTTAGAGGATTTTTTCATGATTGGTTTGCTTCTTATTTGAAGAATCGAACTCAATAAGTAAAAGTTTGCGATAGTTTTAGTAGTGCAAAGGTATTAAATATAGGAGTTCCACAAGGCCCTATTTTATTCCTTGTGTACATTAACTCTCTTTTCGACCAACTATTCAAAGGAAAAATAAATGCTTTCGCTGATGACGTTGGTATAGCATATTGCTCTAATGATCCTTTGAATTTGGTCACTGAAATAAATCACGATATTCATTTCCTTCGTACCTGGTTTGCTAAACATAAATTGGTCGTTAGTAACAAAACAAAGATAATGTTCTTTAATAATAAACTTCAGCAATCCTCTGATCTTGATTTCACATTTCATTCAGCAAACTGCAACCGATATTTGTTATACAACAATATCTGTTTTAATCGGTGCACAGATACATTCTTTAATGCAAATATTGTTTGTAATGAAAATTGCTTTAAAATTGAGAAAGTGAACCAATTTAAATATTTGGGTGTAATTATAGACCATTGCTTGAACTGGAATGAACATATTGTAAATCTAAGCAAGTATTTGCTTTCATCTATTCGCAGTCTCTATCGGCTTCGAAAATTTTTGTCAAACTGTACATTACGTACTATATATCATGGTATTTTCCATTCGAAGTTAGAATATGGGATAAGCTGTTGGGGAGGTGCTTATTTCAACAAAATGCATCAATTAGCTATATTACAAAAATGTGCTATAAGAAAGATTTGTAACTCCTCACGGTTACCTCATTCTTCTGACTTATTTAAGAATTTATCAATTTTGCCAGTTCGACACCTGTATTATTTTAAAACGTTGAAAATATTTTTTATAAGAGGTGGATATTTGCAAAGTCCTACGAATAATACCTACGGCCTCAGAAGTAACTTGGGATCTATAGTTTTAGTTCCAACATTTCGTACTACTCTTTTCAGAAACTCCTTTTCCATAATATCATGCAAGCTATTTAATAGCCTTCCAGTAACTGTACGCAATATAAGGTCGTTATCCGTTTTCAAGAAAAAGGTAAGGCTATGGCTCTTTACATTCGATTCCACTCAGGTTGAAAGGTTAACGCACTACGCCTTTTAAAGGAATTTATGTTTAAGTTTTTAATTATAATGTGCTGGCACATCTGCTTCATCCATTTCATCTATAATATTTACTTAGCTTAGCATCATTTTTGTTGTTTTCATTATATATTTTTACATATTTCTTTTATTTTCATTCATTGCAAATTTGTTTTTGATAGTTATGCCTTTTTTCTTTTTTTTTACTTTTAATTTTTTCACCCCACACATAATTTAATTATTAGAAGTATTAATATTAATAATGTGACATTTTCACTATTTTCGTAAGAATATACAAATGTCACTATCTTATTCTCATTAAGAATTTAAATTTATATTATTAATGAAGTGTTAAGTTATTTTTATTTTTTCTGTAATAAGATAAGAGAATAATGAATAAATAAATAAATAAAAATAAATAAATATTTATATTTATTATATAAAAATTGATTGGCATTGATTATATTTTATACAAAAAATATAAAAAAAGGGTATATGT
Organism: Meiosimyza platycephala; assembly: GCA_963662105.1. NCBI lineage: Eukaryota > Metazoa > Arthropoda > Insecta > Diptera > Lauxaniidae > Meiosimyza > Meiosimyza platycephala. The sequence goes on along the minus strand of OY759210.1, from coordinate 45,095,069 downwards.
ATATAAGGGTGTTTCATTTTTTTTAAAGGTTCTTCAAATTCAAACCTTAAACCGAAATTCGATTTATTATAAAAAAAAGTAATTCAAACATTTTTTTCGCCAATTGCCATTTTAATAAAAAAACTCGCATAATACATTTTTTCCTTTATAATTTTTTTTCATGATTTCTAAACTAAATTTGATCTTGTCTAAATATTAAAAAATAATAATATCTTTGGGTTAGGTATCGAAAAAAAGGTTTTTACCTATCTTCTAAGTGTGAAAATTGGAAGAAATGAACAAAAAATTGCCTAATTTTTGCTTTTTTTGCTTTTTTACTTTAAAATATTAGGCAATTTTTTGCACATTTCTTCCAATTTTCACACTTAGAAGATAGGTAAAAACTCTTTTTCGATACCTAACCCAAAGATATTATATTTTTTTAATATTTAGACAAGAAAAAATTTAGTTTAGAAGTCATGAAAAAAAATTATGAAGGAAAAAATGTATTGTGCGAGTTTTTTATTAAATGGCGATTGGCGAGTGGTAAATGACCTCAAAAAAATCTGAAAAAATTCATGAATTACTTTGTTTTTATAATAAATCGAATTTCGGTTTAAGGTTTGAATTTGGAGAACCTTTGAAAAAAAGTGAAACACCCTAATGTATATATTTGTGATATAAAGAAAATTACGATTAGTAGTGTATAGAACATATTCGTCGTCATGGCTGGTCATACTTTTCTGGTGTGCAAGTACCGTACGGTCATCTGTAGATCATCAACCATTAGTTGGTAGCCTCGATCGCAAGATCAAAATTTCTCTCGTTCATTTGGCCATCGACAAGAGCAATTAGCAGTCCAACGCAAATTCTAACGAAGAATTTATAAAGTTAATCGAAACGTGGTTGTCTGTGCAAAAGCTGTACTTTTCACAGCTTAATTTTCAATATATACCTTTTAAGCAAACCAGCTAAATTTTAATACAGAATTCAAAAAATTGCTTAAAATTTAGCTGGCTACAGAAAAATTAAGTGAATCTCATTTTTTTTCTACCAAAATTGGTAAGTTTTGTAACAAAAAAAAAACAAATTTTCTTAATGAAATTAGAGGGACATATCTATTTTCTTGTTTTAAATTTCAGCGGAGCGCCCTGCGTGCTACAAGCAGCCGCAGGCGTCGCTCCAAATATTTTTGATACCGAGCAATTTAACTCCAGGATTGGGCATATTTTTGCATGAAGTGTACCTGCTGTTTTGTCAAGGCCAACCAAAAGATTACCATCGTGCTCTTAAATAAAAAGAACAGCGACGAGTTCAACTATAAAAAAAAGTGCTAGCTACTCCAGATCTAAATTAGTTACAGTCCACATGACCCTAACTAAAAGCGTGCTTAACGTAACTTTAGTCTACAATTAAAAGTGATCGAACATTTAAAGATAGTCGTAAGATTCACCTAGGCCTGTGTTTCACAAAGAATTCTGAGTCCAACATACTCTAATTGAAAACTTTTACCATAACATAATGTATGTTCATGAATAATTTTTTATTTGGAGCCTGAAATTTATATATTAGAAATTTTATTTGGAATGCTAATGGGTTAAGTATTGAAAGATTTATGGTTCTTAAACTAATCATTTCAAGAATGCTGTAATTTTAACCTTTGCCTTTAAAATTTAACTTCTTTATAACTAATATCGAAATAAAAATTTGTGAGTTAATACATTTTGTTTTTGTATTAATATGATAAATTCAAGAGGAAAGAAAAGAAATGAAGAAAAACAAAATTAGTTTAAAAATCATATAGATAGATAATGTTTAATTTAATTAATAATTTAATGAAATCAAAACTGAATTAATTTACAAGAAGAAAAGAAAAATAGGTTGAAGAAAATTTGCATATTCTAAAGTTTTAGGGTAAAGTAAATGGTGTAGGAATATTAATAGTGCTATAGTTGCAGTGCATCTCAATGCAAAACTAAAAGGTACATCATTTTTAAGTATTTAATGCCTCACGCAGAAAAGATCTACGAAGGCCTTCAGCGATCGGCGGTAAGCAGAATTTAAGGTATGCTTCTTTTGTTTTTGTAAAACTCAAAGCTTTATTTATGCAGCAATGGAAATGGAATTGCAATGTTCCATTCTCATGGTGTCGCCTTGTTTTTAATCAGCGTTTCACTTTCTCTCTTAGCTTCGGAAAGCTAAAACTCAATATAAAGTTTTTTTTTATGTTTGATCTACTGAGTACGAGTATGCTCTTTAAATTTTACATATTTTTTATGCTTTTGCTATGTCACTAGTTTAGCAAAAAGCTGTTTTTGAATATTCTTAATCAAATTTTTAAACAGTAAACGCTGGTTTAAACAACTGAATCTATAATATATATTAACTTTTCTTCTATCTAAAATAACTACGAGATTTATTTTATTGTTGTAATTCTAAAATAATATAAATGCTTTTGGAATTTTTTTTTATAAATATTTGATATCTTATCTTGACAGAAGTTAAGAATTAAAACTTTTAAATGGTAAGAATGCTAATCATTCTTTTGCGCTTAAAAGCTTCAAATTTAACTGGTAAAATAATGTTTTAGAATCATGAATTGAGAACAAAATCAGAATACTTTAAGCATATACTATAATCATACAATATATCTTTAGGATTATTTAATTACCTATTATTCTTTATCTTTATTAGTTTTTTTCTATTAAGTTCAATTATTTCGTAAGCTTTACAAGTGTGAAATTTGAATCATTTTCGCGCATATAAAATGTTAATGGAAAACTATTTGGATTTTTAATTTTTTTTTAATTAAAATGGAGGTGTGAACTTTCGAGTTATTACCATGAGGCAATAAAGGCATTTAAGAGTAGGCCTTAGGGTCTCACGTGGGTTGTCGGAAGCTATAATATTAGTTCGATAACAGGATGGGTGGGTAGAGACGAGGAGAACCTCAACATCTTTATTCTTCCTCTAACTTTTTATACTTCAAAATCAGAACGTTTCTCTTTGTGTGTAGTTCGGCCGTACCGAACGTAGTTGATTTTTAGTTTCTGTCTCTCCATAGGCACATGGATATAATATCTTTTACTTAATTTGTTTTATCTTTATCCCTATCTGCACCAATTTATGGTTATGTAGCACCACTTCATGGCTGTGAGCAACCCCACCCCCATTTTCCCTGAGCTAAGACCGAAGCATAGCTAGGCGTGCAGAGTCCGCTCTAAGGTCATGAGGTCCTAGTCCATTTACATCTCGGCTAAGGAAACCTAAAATGCTTATAAACCGTTACAGTAGTAGCTAAACTCTATTATTATTAAAAATGTCTACGTATGGCCTCAAATCATTTTGTTTATGCTGAATTGTGCAAATTATTTTCGAAACTTTCTTTTTGCTGCTTTTGACTTTTCCCCAGAAATTTTTAGCTCGGATAGACGATCGAGTCGACGTTTTCATTTTAAAATCCTTGAAAATTTCAGATCTTTTTATATTGTAAGATTTTAAACGTTCAGCGTATGGAACTATAGTAATTTGTTTACATTTTTGATGAATTGGTACTACAGGTCGTATGAGTGTTTTATTTAATTCAACATTGCTTGGTCTTTGCGAAGGTTTTGTTTCAGTCCTTCGCTCGGTTTTGAGTTTCCCTGATTGCATATAGAACAATTAGGTTTGTATACTCTTATGGTTCCATTTCATTTATCTGACGCCGTGAAGGATTGTATCAAGTTAGAAATTGGAAAATTTGTTTTCGTTATTTCATTAAATAGCATTTCGCCTTTTAAACACAATTTCCGCAATTCCGCTATAGAATTAATTGGGACATACAAAAGTTGCTACCTAATGCGAGGTCGCAATCCACGCTGTAGGATTTCAACAAGTTTTGATTCTGGAGGGGGATGACGCAAGCTTTCAGCTATTTTAAAAATTGCGTTTCTGTAATCATCGAATGACTCTGAAGCACCCTGTTTCCTACCTCTCATAACTTCTTTAATGTCAGTATCGGTTTTGTGCTCCACATAATTTGTACGAAGTGCTTGACACAACGAAGGCCATGTCACGCGATCAACAGAGCGACGATATTTCCAATACCAATCTTTTACATCTTGAGTAAACAGACTTTGTGCATGTTCACATAAAAGATTGAAGTTCCTATTGAGCGTATCAATGACTTGGGACTCAATTCGCCAAATGAAGTTTTCAACAGATAATTTATGAGTACCATCAAATTTGATATCCCAGCTGGAAATCAATTGAGCAGTTTTACCAGAATTGGTCTCAAAAGAAGAAACACTCAAACGATTTCGCTCTGGATTTCGTATTTCATATTAATATCTTGAGAAGAGAATATGTCGTTCTTTTTTCTGCAAGGAATGGGTAAATTGAAAACTTTAAACACGTTTTCTGCGAAATAATAATTGTTTTAACCAGCTCTACTAAGGGATAGCAGTATACAATCTCTTGAACACCCCAATAGTGCAACACCGACTGGATATTATTACCACTTTGAAATTAAATTTTTGGAATTATCTTATAAAAGGTTGCACAGAAATACAACAACGTTAGAAATTTGGTGATGAAATTTTTTCCACATTACATATATTTAACCCAAATGTTGCACTATACTTAAAAGAAAGAGACCGGTTTTCTTCTTTGTAAAATATTGTGCAAAAGATATCTGCTTGCTTGGAAGAAAATAACAATTAAATTCTTCAAAAAATTGATGATCAGTACTGAAGTCTACCACGAGATTTTAAGTTGCTACCAGATGATATTAAATTTAGTATTAAAAACGCAATAAATCCAGACACGTTTTGGGATTTGGTAAATAAATTTTTTTTAACATTCAATATTTGTATATTTGTGTATAATATAATATATAATATTGTATAAGTATATACCAACTCTATCTGAATCTTTTGAAAATCTTGATTTTTACAGATCAAAAACCTTGATGATGGTGGGGATGGCATGATGGCTTTTAATGACTTGTCAAAGATTGTTTTAACAGTGTTATGAAATATTACTAGTAGTTAACGCGTATGGTGTCAAAAAAAAACACGGCTAATGTAAAGCCAACTGACATAAAAACAGCGTAAAAGTAGAAGAGCTAACTTGATCTAAATCACTTCATACCCTGCTCGCTCGCGTTAGCTTCTATATGCTTCTTGCTTCGTTCTCATTTTGACATTTTCTGTCGCTTACAGCGCTCACTCTGACGTAATAAGCCTAAGTTTTGAAGAAAATATCTCATAGAATGCAATAAATTGAAACACAGATTTGGAAATTTAATACACATTAGTTATTTCCAAATATGTAGCTAATGCTCGTGTCGCTTAGTTGGTTATAAAATTTAATCTATAAGTAACTAATGTAATAATAATAATATTTTAGGAATAAACATAAAATTTAGTGGAAAGTTAGTAACAAAAGCAGACATCACCAATGTTTATACTGTGTTTCTTATAGACCGAAGCTGAAGTCAAAAATTCCTTTTACTAATCATGTCTTCTAACTAAAAAGAAACACAAAACATACATATGTATACATATGTACAACTCAAAACGAAATAGTTGCAATGTTCGCCTTTGTTAATTACCTCTTTATTTATATATTTTCATTTTATACAATACACAATAAGAAATATAAATAAATTTATAGATTTTGAAAAAAGAATATTAGCATGAAGTGCTGCTGCAATTGGTTTGTAGTATAGGGTCCAATATTATGTTAATGTCAACACGTATGTACATTAGCTATGGAATAGTGACATATGGAGATTATTAATATTTGTATTTCAAAACGATGGGACCATTTAATTTGTGAGGTTTGATAAAAAAATGCGTGAGCCAAAAAATTAAGTGGATTGGAAAGGGCTAAATGGCGTCTCATCAAGGTCAAAGTTACAAAATTTGGGAGATTTTCAGACAAATCAGCCCATAGCTGCTAAGGAGTAGCCCATAGAGCAGTAGGTCGTATGACCGACCCTCAATTATTTTTCATCGCCAACATTTTTTTCAAACATACTTGTCCCCTCTTTCCACCCCTTTGGGAGGTATCCATACAAAAGGGATGTTTTTATGAAATTTACTCCCAACGTTCCCAATGCTACCAGGGTGTCCCTAGAAGATTCAAGTATATGCACAACCCCCCCCCCCCCCCCTAATTTATTCTTCCCAACATTTCTTCAGAATATACTAACCCCGTTTCCATTCAAAAAATTTTTATTTTTATTTCCGAACTCAGCGGGAAAAACTACATAAGAAAAGTAAGTTCTTATCAATGAAACATATTGAGTGTAAACTAGTGTTACACTTATGTTAGAATGTAATTTTTGCATGTTGACAGGGGTAACTACATATGTACATATGTGGAAAAAATGTAGGGGATGAAAAATTTATGTGTGTCGGTGATACAAAGGAATCCCGCTTAGGACACGCTGGAAGCGGTGGAAAGGTTAGAGTAGACAGCCAAATTCCGTATGAAGTTCAATTTTGTATGGGGAACCCCTTAAGGGGTTGAGATAGGGGGTTAGTATATTCTGAAGAAATGTTGGGAAGAATAAATTAGGGGAGCGGGGGTTGGGCATATACTTGAATCTTCTAGGGACACCCTGGTAGCATTGGGAACGTTGGGAGTAAATTTCATAAAAACATCCCTTTTGTATGGAAACCTCCCAAAGGGGTGAAGAGAGGGGATAAGTATGTTTGAAAAAAATGTTGGCGATGAAAAATAATTGAGGGTCGGTCATACGACCTACTGCTCTATGGGCTACTCCTTAGCAGCTATGGGCTGATTTGTCTGAAAATCTCCCAAATTTTGTAACTTTGACCTTGATGAGACGCCATTTAGCCCTTTCCAATCCACTTAATTTTTTGGCTCACACATTTTTTTATCAAACCTCACAAAAAAAAAAGTTACCAGCGTATCGAAATCGAAAAATCCTTCACTATTCCATAGCTAATGTACATATGTAATTCGCAGCAAGAATCATAACACCTATGCTATATGTATTAGGGTGTTTCACTTTTTTTCAAAGGTTCTCCAAATTCAAACCTTAAACCGAAATTCGATTTATTATAAAAAAAAAGTAATTCATGAATTTTTTCAGATTTGTTTGAGGTCATTTACCACTCGCCAATCGCCATTTTAATAAAAAAAACTCGCATAATACATTTTTTCCTTTATAATTTTTTTTCATGATTTCTAAACTAAATTTTTTCTTGTCTAAATATTAAAAAATAATATCTTTGGGTTAGGTATCGAAAAAAAGATTTTTAATATAATATTTTTAAGTAAAAAAGCAAAAATTAGGCAATTTTTTGTTCATTTCTTCCAATTTTCACACTTAAAAGATAGGTAAAAACCTTTTTTTCGATACCTAACCCAAAGATATTATATTTTTTTAATATTTAGACAAGAAAAAATTTAGTTTAGAAATATACTAAGAACTAATCATTCATTTGAAGCAAAGAATTAATCGTTGCATCCTTATTTCCCCTGTTTACTTCGAACACAGATCTTACAATTTCTTTCGCCAAATTTGGAAACATCTCCTCTATCTGTAAATAAAAAAAATCGCTTTTTAAAATTTTGCTCAATTAAAAAAGTGAATATCTATCATATCGCATATCTATTGTAATTTTCCGACAGTTCAAAAGCTGCTAACTTCAGACCCGGTATAAAATAAGAATGAATATAAATATAAGTAATCACACAATCTTTTGCGTTTATATTTTAAATGTTTGATTAGAAAATTATTAATGATGTATAATCTTTCGTGTTCCTTTCTGTTTTACACACTTAACAAGACTAACTTAACAACTAACTTAGCAAAATCACTGTGTGACGAAATAACGCTGACGCAGGCGAAACAGAAGAAACAACATAATTCTTTGGAAATTATTGTTTTGTCTACATCACCTGAAACAGTTTATCATTTCATTCACATAGTGATACAAAACAATGTATAAAAAATATGGCTAGATGAAGTTATATGTAGTGTCCTACACGGAAAAAACACCAGCTCAAATTTTATTAAAAATTAATTGGAGAATATAAAAATTATAAGCTGAAAACAAATATTACACTTTTACAGTAATAAATAAAAAATCATTATGAAAAATTCTATTCTAGTTTGTAATTATTTTCATTTTACATTTTTTATAAAGTGCATATTAAAAATTATTTTCTTCATTTTATTTATTACCTAAAAACTAAACATTGTTTAATCGGACTTACAGTCATTCAGCAAAGACCAATATTGTAAATTTTTACTTTATTGATCAATGCTATTTTTTATTCAACAAACATGACAAAGATAACAAATGGAAAAATTTTTAACCTGGTAATTGGTGACATGTTTCGGCTATTACCAATAGCCTCATCAGACCAGTTTAGTTAATTCTGTACATGGACTCAAACCCCTGACCGTTCATGCATTGCAATTGCATATTTTTGCGACGGCCGCTCTAACACTTGAGCTACTGAGGAACTGACCTTGAACTGTACAAAGTGCGTATATCACATTTGTTATTATTTCTTTGTCACTTTCTCGCTTGTTGTCACAGCCGACAAGAATCTTGTCTTGCAACGTGCTATGATCTATTTTTAGAAATTTGTAGTGTTGCCAGCTGCATAGTTTCTGAAATTGGCGTGTCCTCCGTATAGATTAAGAAATTTTGATATTTAGCGACTGATTATTTTTGTAATTAAACATTGTTTAATCGGACTTACAGTCATTCAGCAAAGACCAATATTGTAAATTTTTACTTTATTGATCAATGCTATTTTTTATTCAACAAACATGACAAAGATAACAAATGAAAAAATTTTAACCTGGTAATTGGTGACATGTTTCGGCTATTACCAATAGCCTCATCAGACCAGTTTGGTTAATTCTGTACATGGACTCGAACCCCTGACCGTTCATGCATTGCAATTGCATATTTTTGCGACGGCATTGATCAATAAAGTAAAAATTTACAATATTGGTCTTTGCTGAATGACTGTAAGTCCGATTAAACAATGTTTAATTACAAAAATAATCAGTCGCTAAATATCAAAATTTCTTATTACCTAAAAACTTTGAAATTATACAAAGAATTTATTAAATTTTAATGAATTGCGACATTAGAATTTTTACATATTTCATATTGCAATATATGATTCCCGCTTTATAACACTGTGCGACAAATGGTAGGGGTCAGTGATCGGCGGGGGTTCTGACTACCTGGAAAAGTTATATCGGTAAAGAAAAAGTTATACGTGTCCCGGCGTTTCGCTGGGTCACGTCTAGGAATCGAGATATATCGATTTGAAGTTTGTAAGTATCATATAGGGGAATTTTGTTTGACATAACTCGAGAACGACTTGTCCGATTTCGCTGCAACAAACTTAGAAAAATTAAGAATTACAATAAATAAATTTATCAAGAAAATAAAATTATTTTTTGCCAAAAAAATTTAAATTTTTTATATTTAAAAATCATGAAAAATCTAAAAACGGGAAAAAGTGTTATTTTTTTTCATAAATTTATTTATAACTGCAAAACTGTTGATTATGGATAGAAATACTTTATTAATAGATTAAAGCAATTGTAATTCTTAATTTTTCTAAGTTTGCTGCAGCGAAATAGGACTAGTCGTTCTCGAGTTATGTCAAACAAAATTCCCCTATATGATACTTACAAACGTAATTTTTAATAGAAACTCGAACCGTTTCTATATTACTAAAAATCCTACTAATTTTTCTTAAATTTTGATTAATATTTACAAGATTTTCGAGTTTGGTTTTTTCCGTGTATATTACCTTAAGGGAACACATATGACTATATGCGCCAATATATTTCAGTAGGCGTTATTCGAAATAATTTGTAAATATATGTGGTTCTTAACTTTTTTTAGTTTTTTTTTTTAATAAAAAAACATTCAAGTTTCGATTCGTTTAATTTATTTAAGTTTACTTCCAGTTTTTGTGTTAACAAAATTTTTGAGTTTAATGACTTATTTAAGTTTTCACTTTCAAATGTTATTTTTTATGAGCCCGCCCAGGCCCGTGCCTACCCAGGGGCTAGGGGGCTTTGCCCTCCATGCGCTTCATTTGCTCCTCACGCGTTTTTTAGGAAAAATCAAAAACAAAAGATATTAATTAAATTACAAATAAATGAACACCTTAACTTGAGTTCACACATTTAAAATTAATCTTTATTTAAAATTAAATTTTAACAAATTTGATGCATTTCGGGATGTTGACAAGCCATCTTCAGCAACACGAATCTTTCTAAATACCTTTTTTTTTTTTTTCAAACTTATTATTTTATTTATTGTAACAACTCGCTTGGAGACTAACAATAAGTATACAGATCTTAAAAACTAATGGAGAGTTGAACTTTTCTAAGCCATTGTTAAGAAATGTGGTTTTTCCTCAAATTAAACTCAGTCTTGAGTTGTTGAAGGAGTTACCATTACATATAATGGCTACAGGGGTGGCAAGTCTTGTCTCTTTAGTCGAGATGTATTCGATGTTAGGAGTAGGTTCCTAGCCAGCGTGTTTGGATGTTGCTGCAGTTTTAGATGATATGATCGCTTTTTGATTTCCTTTAGCTGCTTAATAAAAGGTATACCAAGGTCTTGGTGTATGTTTATATTCTTGACATATCAAGGTGCGCCAGAAATAGTTCGAAGTATTTTTGACTGAGACCTCTGCAATAGTTCTATATTTGATAAGCTTGCGTTGCCCCCCAAATGGAATCCGTACGACCAAATAAGTATTATAATAGCTTTATACAAAAGTACTTTATATTTAAGATTTAGTTTTGAGTGTTTATGTAGAAGCCAATTAATACTTGATGCTTTCAACTTCATTTGAATTTTTTTCTTTTCAATATGAGCTTTCCAAGTAAGCCGTCTGTCTAGGTGCATACCTAAGTATTTGACTTCAGTGCTCTGAGGTATTGCGGTGTTATTTAGGTGAACTGTAGGGCAAGTCTTTTTATTAAGTGTAAAAGTTACATGTGAACTTTTTTGCTCATTAACATTTATTCGCCAGCTTAGAAGCCATGTTTCAACTAGGCGCATATGTTCATCGAGGGTATGTGACGCACTATTAGGGTCTGCGTGACAAGACAAAATTGCAGTGTCATCTGCAAAAGTAGATGTAAGCATAGAGTTGTATGTTGGCAAGTCATAAGTGTATAAAAGGTAAAGAATTGGGCCAAGAACGCTACCTTGCGGCACGCCTGCAAAAATTTCCACATCATCTGAAATGTAATTTTTACATTTTACACGGAACTTTCGCCCTGTAAGGTAGCACCCTAGTAAAACGTGTGTATTTTTAGGGAGTAATTTTTTAATTTTATATAAAAGTCCTTCGTGCCACACCTTATCAAAAGCTTGCGCTACATCAAGGAACACTGCAGAGCAGCATTTTTTATCTTCATATGTCTTTCTAATTTGCGCTACTATCCTGTGAACTTGCTCTATAGTTCCGTGTTTCCTGCGGAAACCAAATTGGTGTTGAGGTATTATGCTCATTTGGGTTATGTGGGGCATACTTTTCGAAAGTAACAACTTTTCGAAAAGTTTTGATGTGGTGGGCAATAAGCTTATTGGCCGATATGATGAAACTTGTGTGGGATTTTTCCCAGGTTTAGGAATCATTGTAATTTGAGACATTTTCCATACTTCTGGGTAGTGGCCCAATCGAGTAATACCATTGAAAAGTATGGTTAAATGTTTGACTGCACAACAAGGTAATTCAATCAGCATGTTAGCAGTTATAAGGTCATGACCAGGTGCTTTTGTATGAAAAATTTAACGTCTTTAGTTGTGAAGCGCAACAGAATTTGTCTCATATTTTGAGTTTCTTGTGGTATTTCGAAGCTATGTTATTATTAGTCAAAAACTAACAAATAGGACAATACCGCGAAGCAACTGGTATCAAATTTAAAATTCTTCACCGCCTTTATAACCTTCGCCTTTTTAATAAAAATTAGTCATTTAAAAAAAACAACAACATTTTCATTTTCCAAATGCACATTTCGGTGTATTAAACACCATCATCAGTGGTCATATTTTATTACTAAATACAAAAACATACATTAAATTATCTGCTTTATATTAATAAACATTAAAACTTACAAATTGTTTAAACTTAAGACAATTATTTAAAATTTAAAAACATTTAAAAAACTCCGCCTACAACAACGCCGCTGCATAGTATGTCATGACTCACAACACAAAACAAAAATCAAAATTTGGTATTTGAACTTTGGAAAAGCTTTGCACTATATTATTTATTTTCTTTTAACAAATTAAACAGAGATGACCTGATCGGTGCCTCCATCGTATTCATCATTATTTTATTGCTTTTGTGCATATGAATGCTTTCGTACGCGTCTAATCTTTCTTCCCTTTGTACTTGCTTTATTAATTTTACATTGTTAATTGTTATGCTGTGGTTATTTTCTAACGCATGTAATGCCACAGCTGATTATTAGGCTTTACGTATTTTATGTGCGAAAAATGTTCGTTGAATCTCGCCTCTATGTTTCGTTTTGTTTGTCCCACGTATTTTTGTAAACAATCAGTGCAACTGACTTCATAAATGCCAGCTTTCTTGTTATCATCTGTCTTGTCTTTCGTTGTTCCCAGTTTATGTTTTAGTTTATCGTCCGATGCAAAAACTAACTCAATGTTTTGTTTTTTTAAAAATGCCTTTTAATTTGTTTGTTATTAAAGGCAAAAAAGTTATTTTTATCCGTTTCTTTGACTTTATGTCATTAATTGAAGTGAGAGATGTAAAATTTTGTCTCCGCGATATTTTAGATTGTTTTTCAACAATTCTCGTTATCATTTCTCTTTCATAACCGTTTAACTCAGCTACATATTTGATGTATTCCAACTCATCCATGTAACTTTTAACATTCAGCGGCAATTTACAAAGTCTAAAAACCATACTATTAAATGCTGCTCTTTTATATTGCATTGGACAAAAAGAATCATTTGGGATATACCTAGGAATATTTGTAGGTTTCCTGTAAACTGCAAAAGATAATCCATTATTTTTCATTCTAGTGATCATCAAATCCAAAAAAGGCAATTTTCCCTCATTCTCTGTTTCAAATGTAAATTTTATTGTGGGATATTTTGAATTTAAAATAGCTAAAATATCATTCACTTTATTTTGCTGGAACACGGCAAAAATGCCATCAACATATCTGAACCACACCCTTGGCAGATTTCCTTCTGCTTCTAATTCACGTTCAAATGAAGACATAAATAGTTCAGCTAAAAAGGGTGATAGCGAATTGCCCATTGCAGTTCCTTCAACTATTTTAAAGAATTTGTTTGAAAACTGAAAACAATTGTGGTTATTGCACATTTATAGTTTTATCTATAGGTATGCTAGGAAACAAAGCTACAACATCAAAAGAAATTAAAACTTCATGGTCTTTCAAAACCACATTCTTGGTTTTATCCACAAAGTCGAGTGTATTTTTTACGCTATGTTTAAAAACGGTTTGGTATTTTTTGAATTCAGCAACTAACCATTTGGAAATTTTTTCAGTCGGAGAATTTATGTTTGAGATGATGGGTCCCATTGTTAAAATAGGCTTATGCGTTTTAGGCAAACCATACATTTTTGAAACTGACGGGTTTGAAACTAACAACTTCCACTTCTCTTTTGGACCGAAAACTTTGGAGTTTAAAATTGTTTTTAATAAAGCTGTTGATTCTTTGACCATTTTTGGTAAAGGTGTGTTATTCAACTCGATGATATTGTTGGCAGACGTAACTTCAAGCATTTTATCTAAATACTGTGCTTTGTCCATTATAACTAAATCACGGCCTTTGTCAGACTTCATATACACACAAACTTTTTCTTTTAATTTTTGAATAATGACGGCTTCATAGGGTTTTATATTTTTATTACGTGATTGTTCTCTTGTAGCCACTTTTAAAATAGGTTTCACTTGCTTTCTAACCTCTTCTTTGTTAAAATTTGGTAAAAATTCAATGCCCATCTCGATGTCAGAAATAATATCCTCTAGTGGTAAAACGTTTAGTGCAGGTGTATAATTCAATCCTTTTTGCAACAGTTTCATTTCTTCCTCGTTGAATTCTTGGGATGAAATGTTGCGCACGAATTTTTTGGTGTCTGTTTCTAAATCCAGTTTGTTTTTATTTTGCAACGGAGTTTTATTATTCTTACTAATAAGAAATTTAAATTTTTTATTTAAATTCTTTTGTTTCAGTAAAGAAGTTTTGTTTACAATCTTACTGCATTCGTCCAGAAAATTCAATGAATCAGCATGGTTCATACAGCTATATGGATATATAAATGGAACATTTTTTTGAATTTTCTTAGTTATGCTACAGTATCGTAAATAATATTAACAAACAACAAGTGTTTGGTTTTTTGCAAAGATATATCCTTCATTTTAATAATAATACAAACTTCAGTTGTAATCCATTACCAAAAAAAAAAATTTATCAACATGTAAAAAAACCAACCCAAGCAAATGCATTACAGACCATAATGTTTTACACCCGTGTTTTACCGTCTTGAAAAAGTATAAATTTTTGGAAAAACGTGTTGTGGAATGACAAAGCGAATATCAATAGCATGAGATCAGATAGTAGAACCTTTGTTCATTGTCCTAAATGGCAAGAGTATATTCCTAGGGCCACCCAGAAGATGGAAAGACACTGGTGTGAAGACATTATGGTCTGCAGTGTATTTTCTTGGCATGGTGTAGGCCCGCTTATAAAAATCAATGACCAATTGGACAAGTTCCAATGTTGGGGCACATTGACAAACCATATGGAACCATATGCACTCCATTTCATGTCAATTAAGTGGAAATTTTTGCAGTATAATGGCACTAAACACTCCTCCAAAGTAGTAAATAATGGGTTTTGTCCGGAAAAGATCGCTGTTTTGGATTTTCCAGCTCGGAGCCCTAACTTAAATCCAATAGAGAACCTGTAGAACGTGGTCAAGGTTGAAATTGTAAAAAAAAAATAATAAAAATATGGACGGTCTTTGGTCTGCGGCACAGAAAGATTGGTATGCCATATCCAAAACAAAATGCGGAAAAGTGTTGTGAGTGTGGGTCGCACGTGTGAAGCTGTCATCAAAAATAGAGGCTAAAACACAAGATCTTAATGATCTAAATGTTTTTGCATACCAAAAAGTCAAAAAATGCAATTTGAGCACGATATCTTCTCTTTTTTTCCAAATTGTGCCATTTATGTGTCCCGCTCATTTCATCGGTATTTTTACATGTTGATAAATTTTTTTTTTTTGGTAATGGATTACAACTGAAGTTTGTATTATTATTAAATATGAAGGATATATCTTTGCAAAAAACCAAACACTTGTTGTTTGTTAATATTATTTACGATACTGTAGCATAACAAAGAAAATATAAAAAAATGTGCCATTTATATCCACCGCTGTATATTTCATTAACCATAAGTGCGTGTTGTAAGCTTCAATTTCTATATGCGCCAAAATTTTTTTAAATAATTGTCTTAAGTTTGAACAATTTGTAAGTTTTAATGTTTATTAATATAAAACAGATAATTTAATGTATGTTTTTGTATTTAGTAATAAAATATGACCACTGATGATGGTGTTTAATACACCGAAATGTGCATTTGGAAAATGAAAATGTTGTTGTTTTTTTTAAATGACTAATTTTTATTAAAAAGGCGAAGGTTATAAAGGCGGTGAAGAATTTTAAATTTGATTTCGAAGCTGTTGCCCTGGGGATTTGGCTGAAATACATGTTTTAAATGGTGAGCAAATGCTTGGCATTTTTCTTCATCACTTCTGGCCCAGTGCCCATTGCTTAGTCTTATTGGGGAATCTAAGTCAGTGGGGTTTTTCATACCCCTGATGGCTTTCCATAAAGAGTAGTTAGAAGACTGTAAAGGGCTCAGCTTTTTAGTATACGTGTCAATACCTCTTTCAGACTCTTCTCGTAGGGCCTTTCTTAGTTCCATTTTGGCAAGAGTTAGTTTATGTTTAAGTGTAGGTGACCTAACCTCTTGCCAATGACGCCTGAGACGTCGTTTTTTCATCACTAAACGTTCTATGAGGGAAGAGTTGAGGCGTTGAATTTTGTGGGATGACACTGTATGCACAGGAGTTGCATGAAGAGCAGCTGATACAAGCATGCTGTTAAATGACAGTAGGGCCGATTCCAGCTCCTCCGAATCTTTAAGGCTTACATTAACAGATAGATGGCTACTGATGTATTTTTTATATTTTAGCCAGTTAGTTTTATTTGTTGTAAGCCTATTGGGTGCCTGCAACATCTCCACATATTTATGAATATGCATAATAACAGGAGAGTGATCAGAGCTTAAGTCAAAACATAATTCTACTGAAATTTGCCTCTTATTGATTCCTTTTATAATTGCAAAATCCATAAGGTCTGGAATCTTTTGACGGTCTGATGGCCAATAAGTTGGTTGGCCAGTGGAGACATAATCAAGTCCATTGCGGCGATTGGTTAAAGAAAGCCAAAGTGCTTTACCTTTTGGGTTAATAAGTCGGGAGCCCCAATGGCTATGCTTCGCATTGTAGTCACCAGCAGCAATGAATTTTGACCCTAATGAATTAAAAAAGTGGTCGAACTGGGCTTCCGTGATTTTATATCTTGGCGGACAATATACAGCTGAAACTGTTACTTTATCATCAAAACATTGTAAGTAAATCGAAGTAGCTTGTAGGTAGTCCCTCCCATACTGCTCAAGTGCGTAGTGCTTTATACGATTTTTAATGAGTATTCCTACACCTCCTCGCGCTTTACCATCAGGGTGACAGGTTTTGTAGAATCTGTACCCTTCAATTTTAAAATTGTGCTTGAGGGTAAGATGTGTTTCAGAAATAAGTAAAACATCAATTTCATTACTGTAAAGAAAGTTTTTAATTTCTAATTCGTGTTGGCTTACGCCGTTTGCATTCCAATGACAGATTTTAAGTGTTCATTTATTTCCAATCAAAACTTTCATAAGTTGGTTTTGATTGTTCATCATCTCATGCATCATTGTCTGCATAGTTGCCATGAACTGAGTCATGCATTGAGTGAGCGTCATGAGCATGGTCTAAAAATTTTGAGAGTTGCTTATGATATTTGTAGGTTTATCCTGACTAGATTTAAGCACGTTAGCATAGGTCTGAGCTGATGTTTTGGGCAAGTTTGTAGGTACAATATTATTTGTAAAAGTCTGCGTGACTTGGGTAGGTATTTCCTTACGTAAGCGCATTTTGTTCTTCAATTCAGCATATACTGGGCACCCCCTGTAGTTAGCTGTGTGGTTGCCTCCACAATTGTTGCATTTTTTTGTAGTAGAATCTTTTTTGTCAGTAGAACATGCTGACGAGGGTTGAAAGTCGCCACAAGCAACACAAATAGTACGAAGGGTACAATAAGATTTGGTGTGGCCAAATTCCTGGCAGTTTGTGCACTGCACAGGGCCCATTCGTTTAAGGGGCTCCTCAACGGATATTCTGCGGTTTAGTAGGTAACGCAGATTATAAATAGGATGAACCCCATTTTTTTGCAATTTTCGAGTATCTGGTTCAAATTCAACACGAAAAAGCGGCTGTGGGATTTTATTTTTGTTTCTAATGTTGAAAATTGACTTCGGGTTAAATCCGGCATGAATTAGAGCTTCTTTAATTTCATTTTGTTCGACATCGGGTTCTATGCCTTTAATTACAATTCTTAAACCTTTGCTGCTTTTAAGCTGGTGGGTGTAGTAACTCTTTTTATTTTTTTCTAGGTAAGTGGCAATTGTTCTATAATTTTTTTCTGCGTAAATTTGTATTTTAGTTTCGGAAACATTGCCTTTCGTGAGAGGTATTATATGAAAGCCATCTTTTCCAATTAGAGATGGTAGAATTAGGTAAGTAGATGGGGGGAGGCTTAAGCGTTTTATTGTTTGAGTCGACCATTTTGTCGTCATTCAATTTATATGAGTCGATATCAAGCAAAGCATATCGATTTTCGCTAAGTGAGTTGTTAGTAATTTGTTCACTTTTGCTTAATTTAAACATCTTTTTTGAGTTACTTGCATTACCCTTAGGACTTAACTTTCTCTTGATTTTAATATAGCGATCCATTCCAGTTTGGGTCGCTGAAGTTACAGCCTTGTTGGGGGTAATATCGGAGGTAAAGGTATTTTTTTGCTTGAAGTATTAGAAACATTAAGAAATTTAATACTTGCGGTTGTTGCATTATTTTCCTGCTGGGGCATTGGTGCACATTTCCCTGCTGGGGGATCAAAAGAGAGCTACATTGCACACTCCATGGTGACTTAGCAGAGAGGGGACCCGTTTGATTAGGTGCTGTTGACTCTTCAGTATTTTGTACTACATTTTGGTGTGTGTGTACATGGTGTGCGTGTTTGTGCGCAAGAGCGAGCTGTTGAGTGTTGGCGTTGGTGGACGACTCTTTGGTGTTGTTACGCGCACTACCATAGATTTTAGCACTGTCCGTTTTATCGGGAGAGCCGTTTTTTTATTTTTTTCACACTCACTATTTTTTTTAGACTCGGCACTGACCGATGAGTCTTTTTTTTCGATTGGAGGTGAGCGCCCAACTGGCATTTTTTTATCACTTGCTTATTAGAATTTCAAATAAACAATTAACTTTTTGTTTTATTTTTGCCACTAATGGCAGAGAATTTGTCTTCTCTTGATGTAATTTGGTTTACACTTTGATTGTGCGTCTCTGTCGCAATTTATTAAATTTTTAAATTAAAGTTTTCACTAAAAAAAATCGAATTTCAACGCGGAGCGAAATCAAATGCAACTCGACACGGAGAGTGAGAACATTGATTCTAAATACCTGCGATCTTTCAGTGTGTAAGGTCCTCGTATCGTCTTTAGTAAAAAAATTAGTGTTTGAGCTTGAGTACTCCGCTTATTTCTCTTGGCTTAGTGCCTTTTAGAATGAATGAACATATGGTTAGCGTTTTGCTACTAATCATAGATTAATTGGTTTATTTTCGATTATTTATACAAAATTAAGTGAGTGACTTACAAATTTGTCACTCACCCTTTTTCCAGTTTTCCAATGCTCTAAATAAATTTGAGCAATTGGGTTAGCAACACAAAAAAATCATCAACCAATCAAAATTTGAGCATTTTGGTTTGGTGGCTTTAATTTAAACAAAATTTATTTCACATTTTTTTATGAGTCAAATATTTGGTTCCCATGATTTGTGTTCACGGCCTGTGTGTTTCAACGTAAACAAAACATCAGTCATTAGACTGTAATCCGAATCCTGCACTTGATGCATATGCGCACATGGCTATGCCATGTGAGTGCACTACATTGATAGTGCGCTTGGCGCCTCACTTATCAGTTTATGTGGCGGGCACAATTGCAATATGATTCTGTCATATTGCACGAATTTGGGTTTCGTTCAAGCTAATGAACTCAAATCGTTGAAGGACAAATAATTGTGTGACGTGTGAATGAACAAATATTTGTGTGGTCAATGGATAAAGTGTTAGATGATATGGGATCATCACACCCCTACCCTTAAGCGAAAAATTATATTGATAATGTTATTTTGAAATATTAAAAAAAATAATATTGATAGATAATTTTTAAAGAAATGTTTGTGCGCTATTACAAGTGTTAACTCATTCTTATTATTGTTTTATTTATGGGTAATTTGTTTTGTCATTTGATTTGATATTTACTATTTTTCAGTTTTTTTTTAAAATTAGTATTATTTAAATGAAATATCTATGAATGAATTAATTAAAATGTATTTTGATTACTTATGGCAAATTTAATGAATATGAAGAATATTAATTGATTTTATTATCCTAATAAAATATGGTTATTCTTATGATAAATTTGAATTAACGTAAATGATTATTTTATTTTAAAAATTTCTTTAACATATTGTTATGTAAAGTTTTTAATTTGTTGTCAATTCTAATTACCGAATTGACTCCTTTTGTTTCTATTATTTCATAAGGCCCTCTATATGAACTTTGCGATTTCTTTCTAGTCTCTAGTTTTACAAAGACAAAATCTCCTTTCTTAAAATTGGGTGTATACAATATATATATATTTGTCGTAATCAAGTTTTCTTCTTAGTTTTACAATATTTATTGTATCTCTAGCTTTTGTAACTGCTGTTTTCAGGCTGATTTTTAATTCATTTGAATAATCTTCTAAGTTATAATGTTTAGTGTCATTAGATATCAAATCGCTTGGTAGGGATGGTAATTTACCAAAAATTAGTTCGAAAGGTGTGTATAAACTGTCTACATGTGGTGTGGAGTTGTAAGCAAAAGTGTAATATGGAATCCATTTATCCCATTCAAAATCGTCTGCAAAGGATAGTAGGTATTCGTTTAATGTCCTATGGTTCTTCTCAAGCGCATCTATTGTTTCGTGGTGGTAGCGGGTCGAGAAAAATTGTTTTATTTTAAGGAATTCACATATGTTTTTCAATAGTTCGTTTGTGAATTCAGTGCCGCGGTCGAATTTTAATTTTTCAAACAAACCGAATTTTAGGATGAGTTGTTCAACTAATGTTTGTGCGATTGATTTTGCGTCTTTATTTTCTATTGGATGTGCAATAACAAATTTTGTTAGTTCACATTGCATTGTTAGTATGTAGCGGTATCCGTTAGAAATTTTAAGTGGACCTACAGTGTCGATTGCGACTGTTTGAAAACTTGTAGTTGATGTAATGACCATTTTTTCTTTAGTGTGCCGTAATTGCTTGTTGCGAGCACATTTTTCACATTTACCGTTTTACCATTTGTTTTATTTTCTTCCATGAGTACCTTTGTTTTAATTTTAGCACAGTTTTCCGAATTCCTAAATGTCCTCCCTGGGGTGAATCGTGGTACTCTTTTATTAAATTGTTTTGCATGGTTTTACTAGTTATACTTCTTGGGGGTTTAAATATCAATAGGTTAAGCGATTTATTATATTTATCCTTTCTTTTCTGCTGCAGCTTGTTATATGTCTTTTTAAATTTATTTTTCTCAATAATATCAAAAATAGCATCATGTGCTTCTAGCGCTAGTTCTTTCATATTCATTTTATGCATAATAGATGACAGTTTCTCCAAAGTCGAATCTAGATTCGTTGGACTATCACCACATCGTACGAAATTATCTGTATTGTCGACATATATATTTTTCTTTAAATTGTTATCGCTTATTTCAAACGTTTTACTTTTCTAACGTCAGATATTGCTGTGCAATCCCATATGAAGAGTTGGCCATTCTCGTTCTGAGATATACATTTCTTCTTTATTTCATTATGTTCATTTTCTTTATTTCTTTTCATTCCCCTTGTTAAAACCAGTGCTTTCTTTAAATTTGCATCCTCCTCTGAGGGTATCATGTTTATAAGTATTTCTGAATTTATTTTATTCGTGAAAGCGCATCGGCATTCGTGTTTATTTTTCTTTTTTTTAACTTTATCTCAAAATCGTAGTCTGAAAGGTCTAATCTAATTCTTGTCATTTTTGATGATGGGTTCTTGTGGTCTGTTACTACAATGAATTTTCTTCCATACAGCTATGGTTTAAAGAAGTTAATACCCCAATGGATAGCAAGTAACTCTTTTTCTATTACCGGTTTGTTCAACTCGTGTTTTTGAAGGGTTTTACTTGCATAAGATATGGGAAGATCATTTCCAATTTCGCCTTGAGAAAGAATAGCACCTAAAGCAAAATTCGATGCATCAGTCGTTAAGATGAACAGTTTTGAAAAATCTGGATATTGTAAGAGTGGTGGTTCGATTAACTTTTGCTTAAGTATGTCGAAAGCTAATTGGCATTTTTCTGAACGCTTGATTTTTCTTAATTAGGTTATTTAGGCATTGTGCAATTTTCGCAAAGTCTTTAATGAAACGTCTGTAATAGTTGCAGAAAGCAACGAATCGTCTTAAGTCGTCTGCATTTTTAGGTACTGGATAATTCTTTATTGCTTTGTGTTTTGAGGGATCAGTTTTAATTCCGTCCTGTGTAATCAAATGTCCTAAGTAAACTACTTCTGGTCTTAAGAATTTGCATTTTGCCGCATTTAGCTTTAAGTTGTATTTGGATAGTCGTTCAAAAACTTTGAATAAATTATTATTGTGGTGCGGTAAACTGCATCCGAAAACTATAATATCATCAACGTGTAGGAATGTTTCCGCAGTTAAACCTGTTAGTGCAATAGTAAGCATTCGCTGAAAGCTATTCGAAGATATTTTTAGTCCGAAAGGTAGTCGTTTAAATTGGTAATGACCATCATTAATTGAAAAGGCTGTAAGTGGTCTTGATTTATTATCTAAAGGTATTTGATGAAGACTGCTAGTCATGTCAAGTGTGGAAAAGTATTTTGCTCTACCTACCTAGTCTGTCTAAAACGTATTCTATTCTTGTTAAGGGAAATTTGTCGTTTACTAATTTGTCGTTTAATTTCCTGAAGTCTATGACTAATCGTTGCAAAATCTTGATATAATACTTTACCGCCGATCTAGTGGTACATTATTTTTAATGTATCTTTATTTGCTTAAGAGAAAACCGTAAACCGCATATCAATATCATCTTTCAAAACCAATATATCTGCATTTTTCTAAATTAATAGACCTGAAATTTTTCGATTCGGCATTGACATACATACATATTAAGCTGATCCAAAATTTTTTTCTTGTTATAACAGCTATTATCGATCTAGGAACTTGAATCCGTAATTAGATTTTCTTCTTCTTCTTCTTTTCTTATAAAAAAATTTAAAAGTGACCGATAAAAAAACAAAAAATACCGATTTTCTGCTTTCAAGTTGCAAAATCAGCCCATATTATATTACCACCGATCCCGTTGTACATTATTTTTAATATATCTTTATTTGCTTAAAAGAATACCGTAAGCCGCATATAATTATCTTATCTAGAACTGATCACGGATTCGAATTCCTCGATCGATAATAGTTTGAAAATAATACCCACTTTGTTGCAAAATTTGATGACCTCTTCCGCTTGCACCATTTTTTAAATCAATATTTTCGAAAATGGGTAGGCAACTTAAAACAGGTGGCTGCAATCCAGTTTTCAAAATTGATGAAAATCCTTATGGGTTGGTTTGTCAAGACATATAGGGCTATAGTAATCCACTGACACATCGTAAAAAAATCAAAAAGTTTTTTTTTAACCGCTCTTAATGTATATAAACACCGAGACATACTCAAAAAATCGTTAAAAAAATAAAAAGGTCGAAAAAAAAACGGCTGGACGTTCGATTTCGCGGTTCGCGGATTTTGACACTGGAAGGGTCCCCCAACACTATCCGTGAAAAAAATCGCGGGTGGTATTTCGAAAAATTAAAATTTTTTAAAGACCACCGTGTTCTTGTACTTGTCTGTGTATTTCTTCGTTTTGGGCATGTGGTAGCCTGTAATTTTTAATATACGTTAGTGTATCATCTGTTGTTGTTAGTTTTTGTGTGTAGAAGTTGTTAATTGTTAGTTTCTCATTCTCTAAGTGAAAGATGTGTTGATATTCTCTGAATATTTCTGTTAAGGGATGTTTTTTGTCTATATTCAGTTCTTTTATTAGCTTACTAAAACGTGTGTCACTGTGTGTGTTGTAATTGTTTATCTGTATGTAATTAGAAAGTGGTTTAGTTTTAGGAGTTAAATTTTTTATTTTTACTTCCGTGTCAGTTGTGTTCAATAATTTTAAGTGGCATTTCCCTTTTGCCGGGATTATCGCGCTGGCTAAAAATATTCCGTTTTGTATTTCTTCGTTTAGAATTACACTGTCTTCGTTAATGTTCATGATAATTGGGTGGATTATTTCTGTTCTTGGTGGAATTGTAATAGTGTCATATGCGTGTCTTTTAAAGTGTAGAGGTATTATAATGTCTGTGTCGTTTATAACCATTGTTATTGTTTGTGTTTCAAAGTCGATCTTACACATATATTTTGAGAGGAAATCTCTGCCTATAATTCCATCTGTCTGTATTGGAAAAGTGTTTTCTACCGCGTGAAAATAGTGCGAAATAGTTTCATATTGAAGATCGAGTTCTAATGCGATTTTTCCTAAGGTGGTTATTTCTTCATTCGTTATCCCTGTTAGTTTACATTTTGTGTCCATCATCCAGTCTACGTTTATATTTTCTAACTTGCAGATTGATAGGTCTGCTCCTGTGTCGATAAGGAAGGTAAGTGTTTTTTTAGAATTTTTGCATTTTAATTTTATAAAGTTTGTTGTATTATCCGATATGTTGTATATATTTAGTTTTGCTATCCCGGATGATCTTCCAAGATCTCCGAGCATTCCGGGTTTCCCTGCTCATTAGCTTCTATTGCGTACATTCTTTGAGTACGTCGGCTTGCGTTGTTTGAGTAGTATCTGTTTCTATTATTACCATATGTATTTCTATACGCATTGTTATTGTAATTATTTCTCCCGCGATTATTGTTGTTGTAGCTTCGTTGTATGTTTTGACTGTTTCTGTTGTTGTTATTTTGGTTTGCCTGTCTTGGTTGTAAATATCTTTCTTGCTGTCCGCCTCTGCTTTGGTTATTGTTGTAGCCACGATGTTGGTTATTGTACATTGTTATTTCTGTTATACCGTTGATTGTTTGAAGTTTCATAGTGAAACAGTTGGTTACTTGATACTTTATCTTCTTCAAGTTCCAGTGCTAAGTTCGTTGCCTCTCTCAGTGTTTTTGTTGTGCTGCGAATATTGTAGGTTTTAGTTCATCGTTAAGACCGTTTTTAAATACTGTTAACGCGTAATTTTCGTTCATCTTTAGGATGACATCTTTTTGAGTTTCATTTCCGGACAATTCGATTATTTGCAGCGTATTTAATTATGATGCCAGTGATAATAATTTATCTTTAAATTGTGTTACGGTTTTTTTTTTTATGGGCGTACGTTGTTGTTTAGTTTTACGTGTACGACAAGGTCAATTAATCTTGGTTTGTCTGTTGTGGAATAGCTATTGTAGAGTATTTCTATAATTTTGAGAAAACCTTCTAAATCTTTATGGCTGCCTGTAAAGGTAGGTACGATTTTTAAGATCGTTTCAATATTAAAATCAGTGGTAGTCCTTTTTTAATGAATTTAGTAAGTTCTTGGTTTCTTGAAGTAGCAGGAAAAATTGTTCTGTAAGTTGTAGTTCTTCTAAATTTTGTTTTGTAGTTGACAAATGTAATTGATATTCTTGTCTGTATTGGTCAATTAGGTTTAGTTTTAGTTGTATAGTATTTGTAGTGTATCCTTTGTTGATACTTTTTTTTGTGTTAATTTTTACTGTTAATAACTTTCTGTAAATTTCTAAGAGCTTCTGCATAGGCACGCTTCCTCACCCCGATTTGATATGGAATGACTAAAAACTTAAAATCAAATCTTTATATATGATTTCTTTATTTATTTTTTTTTTTTTTTGTTTTATTTATTTTGTATTCTGTTTATATGTTTCATAACATATGTTTTAAAATATTTGGTTATTTTATAAAAAATGAAAATTAAGAAAGTTGATTTTAGCAACTGATTATTTTTATAATTAAACATTATTTAATCGAACTTACAGTCATTAAGCAAAGACCAATATTGTAAATTTTTACTTATTGATCAATGCTATTTTTCAACAAACATGACAAAGATAACAAATGGAACAATTTTAACCTGGTAATTGGTGACATGTTTCGGCTATTACCAATAGCCTCATCAGACCAGTTTGGTTAATTCTGTACATGGACTCGAACCCCTGACCGTTCATGCATTGCAATTGCATATTTTGCGACGGCCGCTCTAACACTTGAGCTACTGAGGGACTTGTCATGAGGTGTACAGAGTGCGCATATTCCATTTGTCATCTTTTGTCACTTTCTCGCTTGCTGCCATAGCCGTTAGACCGTCGGCCTAAAGTCATGCTATGATTTATTTTTCGAAATTGTGGTGTTGCCAGCCACATATTTTTGAAATTCGGCGTGCTCTCCATATGGTTTAAGAAAGTTGATTTTAGCGACTGATTATTTTTATAATTAAACATTATTTAATCGAACTTACAGTCATTAAGCAAAGACCAATATTGTAAATTTTTACTTATTGATCAATGCTATTTTTCAACAAACATGACCATGTCCATGTACAGAATTAACCAAACTGGTCTGATGAGGCTATTGGTAATAGCCGAAACATGTCACCAATTACCAGGTTAAAATTGTTCCATTTGTTATCTTTGTCATGTTTGTTGAAAAATAGCATTGATCAATAAGTAAAAATTTACAATATTGGTCTTTGCTTAATGACTGTAAGTTCGATTAAATAATGTTTAATTATAAAAATGAAAATTAATATTGAGATTATAAATACAGTTACGATAAAAGTAATTGTTGTAGATTTTATATCCGTGGTTGTTATTACTGAAGACCTTAAGTTATTCTCTATATGTTCTGATATGTTTATTTCATCCCTGTTCTTGTTGTCTAGTATTGCGATATGGCAGTAGGCGTCTGATGGTAACGGGAACATTAGATTCTTGTTGTAGTGTAGTTTGATTTCTTTTTGTTGTACTGTAGTTTGAATCCTGCTATGTCTTCTTTGTATGTTGGATTTTTATGTATAAAATTGTATGATGTTTCTGTTATTATTAAGGTATCTTGCAAGGCCTCTAAAAGTTGTTTGTGTGTGTCCAGGTATTTTTCAATCTTTTCTGTTTCCGCTTCGCAAATGGAACAGAATTTTGTTGTCATTGTATGATATTATTTTAGTTTGTTTCTTTCTTTTAGATCCTTAAGCTTTTGAATATATTTGTATTTCTCCTTTCCTTTAGTTATGTGTATAAGGGTATATAGTTCACCTAGCTCTCTACGCTGTCTTACTTTTCTGCCTGCTCTTGGTCGTCTTTTTGTTTGTGAAGTATCTGCTGCTCTTTCGGCTATATTTTTTCGAATTTTGTTCCTTTCTTTATATTCTTCTATGGTGATCTTCTTTGGACCCGGGATCGGAGTCGGTGTATAGATTGGTGTGGTGTCTGTTTTCTGTAGCTCCTCTAGTTCTTGTTGTAGGTTTTGTATGTAATTTGAAAGCTCGTTGAACTTACTGTTGAAGTCCTCTGGATTCATTCGGTGTAGTCCTCTGCGTATTTCGCAGTATCGCCATGTAAGGTCCTCGTACAGTCTTTAGTAAAAAAATTAGTGTTTGAGCGCACTCCACTTAATGCCTTTTAGAATGAATGAACATATGGTTAGCGTTTTGCTACTAATCCTAGATTAATTTTATTAAGTTGATTTTCGATTATTTATACAAAATTAAGTGAGTGACTTACAAATTTGTCACTCACCCTTTTTCCAGTTTTCCAATGCTCTAAATAAATTTGAGCAATTGGGTTAGCAACACAAACAAATCATCAACCAATCAAAATTTGAGCATTTTGTCTTGGTGGCTTTAATTTAAACAAAATTTATTTCACATTTTTTTATGAGTCAAATATTTGGTTCCCATGATTTGTGTTCACGGCCTGTGTGTTTCAACGTAAACAAAACATCAGTCATTAGACTGTAATCCGAATCCTGCACTTGATGCATATGCGCACATGGCTAAGCCATGTGAGTGCACTACATTGATAGTGCGCTTGGCGCCTCACTTATCAGTTTATGTGGCGGGCACAATTGCAATATGATTCTGTCATATTGCACGAATTTAGGTTTCGTTCAAACTAATGAACTCAAATCGTTGAAGGACAAATAATTGTGTGACGTGTGAATGGACACATATTTGTGTGGTCAATGGATAAAGTGTTAGATGATATGGGATCATCACAAGTGTATTGAATCTTTTCAAAACCTTTTTTTAGATCTATAGACTCAAGACGATAAATTATTCAATCTATCAGTCAACATGCCTATCCGTTGTCGCCGCATGATTCGTGTTAATGCCGAAGATGATGATTCGCATACTTCCGTTTCAGAAGGGAAAGTTTGGCGTTGCATCATAACGCCCAAATTCCGCTAAGGCAAAACGCCCAAGCATTTTCCATATAAATTGTTGCGGAATTGTTTGGGCACTGTGACATTTTCGATTTAAATTTTGGGCTCTAGGACATTTTTGTGAGTTATACCACCATCGATTTGTCGCAATGCCCAAATGAAGCGATGTCATTACGCCCAACGATAGTCTTATTGCCCAAAACTTTGGAAAAAAGTTATGTAACACCCAAATAAGAGGGCACATTGCCCAAATCACAAAAATGTTTTGTATTTTACGAAGCCGGTGTTGGACATACTGGAGGATGTAAATCCGCCGCCCACTTACTCTAACCGATCCGATTTCGCTAGCCATTGTAATTTCTCATAAAAGTTATTGAGTCGCTGACGTCATAATATCCAAACTGGAAACCATAGGGTCCAAATTGAAAGTCGTAGTGCTCAAATTCGCCAACAACAAATTTCTTCACAAGAAATTTGGGCATTACGTCATTTTTTGAACAGTTTTTTTTTTGTTTTCATTTGGGTCTTGCTTGTGGAGAACTTCACCACATTTTAAAATGCATTAACAAGTTGAAAAAGATATTAATTTAAAAAAGTGCGCTAACTGTCAAGGGGATCACACTGCTTACTACAGGTGCTGTCCCATTTATAAGGAGCTCAAAGCTAAGATCTCTGAAAAAAAGCAAGTAAACCGAAACCCAAATCAAAATATATTTGCAACCCATAACTTTGTCCAGTAACAAAGCAAAGCATATCCAGTAAATCCAACAATTTCATATGCAAGTGCGCTCAAATCAGGAGCAACAAATTCTCAACAAAATAGCTTGGAAAAACAATTCATAAGCTTAACTCAAACTTTGAATCAATTTATGATTTCAATGCAATCAACTCTACAAGATCTAGTTAAAACGCAAAACCAATTACTTCAAATTTTGATTGCGCAAAAATTAATCAGCTAAAAATTTGTGTTTGGAATGCAAACGGCATCAGCCAAAATAAAAATGAAAGTTTTCATTATTTAACTCAAGGAAATATTGACTTAATGCTTATTTCATCTAATAGGCCAGTAGAATTAGTCATAAAAATGAGAAAAAAAAAAATAATTCGTTACAGCACTCTGACAGCGGAATATTGTCGAACAAGCTCTTGTAAAAGAGTACAAAAAAATCGAACCGACAGCAGCTATCCGGGGTGGAATGGGGTGCATTTTTAGAGGTCGAACGTAGTTTTTCACGATTTCTGGCTAAACTGTGCATCCTATCGAAAAATGTGAAAGTTGTAGGAAATAAAAAGATCTACATTTTTTTAAGCATACCATTTTAGCCGTATCCTCAAAACTTTTCGAATAAATTACGGAAAACCGGTTTTTTCGATTTTTAATTTTTTTCTTTGACAGAAAAGCTTCTATGAAGCTGAAACTTGGACGAAAGATACTTCTTAGTGTTGCAAAAAAGCAGTAATTTTTTTAGACGGAAATATTTAGAGGTTGTTGTTAAATTTAATTTTTTTTCAAAAAAAAAACCGAAATTTTTAACTGCAATTCCTCTTAAAACTACACCTCCTCCGTATTTCTGTTTTGGCTCACTTACTCCTTGTTATGTCTACTTTCGATAAATGGGAAAAATAAAGTATACTGCAATGGAAAAAAGGACCGAAAAATTGAAAAATTCGAAAAAAACAAAAAAATCATATTTTTCGTCGAAATTTGCATATTTATTGCTGAGTTATTGTTATTAAATAATAAAACAAACAAATTAATGAATAATTATATGCCAAAAAAGTATAGTGTGGTTTTTTATGCCTTCTACGATCGTCGTACATAGGATTGCTGTTATCAAAGAAAACATAAAAAATCAGTATTTTCATGTTGCAAGGAACAATTTTGTATTAATTGTATTTTTATAAATCAAAGTTGTGTGAAAAATAATATGTCATGAATAAATTGAAGCATTTCACTGCCGGTCTAAATTGAAAAAAAGTCTTCTATAAATTTGTGTCTAATCTGGCTCTCTTTGCAGAGTGTTGGAATTTCTCTTCCTCAGATGCAACCAAACTGAACGATTCTTCAGTGTTTTCGAAATTTTCATTAAGTAGAATTTCAGTTACAGTACATTGATTTGTTTCCATTTATTTCAAGTCATTTTCGTCTACAGAAACTTGTGGAAGTTCAGCATTTGAGCAATTTTCAAAATTAAAACTATTTACACACAAATTGGTACATTTCAGACCATGTTTTCTACAGCCACATTTTACAGAAGAACAACCCTTTTCACAGCTGCAACAAATAGTTTTCAGAAGATGATCGGGTATTAATTTATCATCTGTGATATTCGGCTTAATGATGCCTTCCGCTGTTAATTTCCAACCCCAATCTGTTGCGATTGCTTCGTTTCCAAGCCATGTTTGAAGCTGATAATATGCTCTAAAACAATGCTGTTTTGCTGCCCCTGTTGTTGGAGGTAATTTTTCCAATTTATAACTTGATTTAACCGTGGCTGTCTTATACATGTCAAATCGTAAATCATGCAGAGTTAAATCTTCTTTTATTTCCTACAACTTTCACATTAAACTTTTTTCGATAGGATGCACAGTTTAGCCAGAAATCGTGAAAAACTGTGTTCGACCCCTAAAAGTGCACCCCATTCCACCCCGGATAGCTGCTGTCGGTTCGATTTTTTTGTCCTGTTTTACAAGAGCTTTTTCGACAATACTCCACTATCAGATTGCTGTAACGAATTTTTTTGTTGTTCAAAGCCTATTTCTCCTGGACTATAACGGACAAGCAAAATTTTCATATTCCAGGATACAAATTTTACAAAACCAATCATCCTGATGGCAAAGCTCACGGGGGCACAGGAATTTTAATTCGAAATCGCCTTAAACACTATTGTTTAGAACCCTTTTCAGAAAATTATCTCCAGGCCACCTCTATTTGCCTACTAAACCATACCAAAAAACTTACTGTTTCGGCAGTCTATTGCCCACCTCGATTCGCAATCAGTGAGAAAAAAATTCAAAGAATTTTTCGATTCCTTGGGAATTAGATTCTTAGCTGCTGGAGACTATAACTATATACCTATAACAGCCGAGACAAAGTATGAGCTCTCTTCTGAATATTCTCCAATAATTTTTTGCCTTCTAGAAAAATCAGCTGATCTTAAGTCCCCTATGAGACTAACACACTAACACTGACACACAAGACCAAATGGCTCAGTACTGTATTCAGCAGCAGAGCACTCAACTTCTGATCAGGCAGTGAAAAATACAAAAAGCCGTTTCCTAACTGACAGTGAAATCGAAATCCTCGTAGCCGAAAAGAGTAGGTTAAGGCGAGAGTGGCAGGTCCATAGATCCCCAGCTTCTAAAGCAATCCTAAAAATTGCTACATACAAACTTAGGTCTGCGTAAAAAAAACGAAGAAGACTTGGAGCAGTAAAAACTATGTCTCAAAACTCACCCCCAATGCTAATGGGAAAAAATCCTTGTGGAAAGCCAGCAAAAAAATAAGAACCCCCACTGAAAATGATTCACCGATTAGAGACTCCCACGGAAATTGAGCTCGAACTAATGATGAAAAAGCTGAGGCTTTTGCAAATCACTTAAGTACAGTTTTTCAATCAAATACGAACATTCAAAGTTTCATGCCTCCCCAACTGCCAATAAATAACGATACTATCCAAATGAGTTTCCAAAGCAGCAACTTAATCAGTTTAATTCAAAAAATGTGTCCTAAAAAAGCCCCAGGGTGTAATAACATCACTCCCAAAATTATTAAGGAATTGCCTTATTCAGGCATTATCTTTTTGACCCGACTTTTTAATGCTATAATTCAGTACGGATATTACCCAAAAGAATGAAAAAACTCTTTGATAACCATGATACCAAAACTTGGGAAAGATCGTACATTACCATCATCGTACAGACCCATAAGTCTTTTACCTTGCTTGTCAAAATTATTTGAGAAATTAATTCTAGCAAAATTAATTCCTTATGTTACCGATAACAATTTATTTCCACCTCACCAATTCGGCTTCCGAAAACAACACGGCACAATCGAACAGGTTAATAGGATCACAAATTAAATAAGAAAGGCTTATGAGCGCAGTGAATACTGCACAGCAATATTTCTCGATGTCGCACAGGCGTTCGATAAAGTATGGCACGAAGGCCTTATCAATAAAATTAAACACTTATTGCCTCTCAATGTTCACAAAACATTTACTTCTTACCTCGAAAGCAGGCTCTTTAAAATAAAGCACAGAGATTTTATTTCAACTCACTTCAATATAAGAGCAGGTGTCCCTCAAGGTAGCGTACTAGGACCGTTTCTATGAGTATTGTATACCTCAGACTTACCAATTAATGCTAACACGACCATCTCAACATTCGCAGATGATACTGCAGTTTTAAGTTGTAACCGTTGCCCATTAGAAGCTTCTCGAAAGCTCCAGCTTCA
Source organism: Meiosimyza platycephala (assembly GCA_963662105.1). NCBI lineage: Eukaryota > Metazoa > Arthropoda > Insecta > Diptera > Lauxaniidae > Meiosimyza > Meiosimyza platycephala. Next base: position 45,062,649 of record OY759210.1, on the reverse strand, counting down.
TTTAAAATCAATAGAAGAATGGTTGTCGATATGGCGCATAAAAATAAATGAGCAAAAATGTAAGCAAGTTACTTTTACCCTTAGGCGTAGTGAATGCCCTCCAATTGTTCTAAATAATACTTCAGTCCCACAAAGTGAAATTGTAACATATCTAAGTATTCAATTAGATCGACGACTAACATGGCGTAGGCATATTGAAGCCAAGATAACTCAGTTAAAGTTAAAAGCCTCCAGTTTTCACTGGCTAATTAATCATCGTTCCCCTTTGAAGCTTGAATGTTATATGGTGTCCAACTTTTGGGTAACGCCAGCTCTTCAAACATAGAACTAATACAAAGGGCTCAGCTTCTTAGATCAAACCTGCGAACGGCGCAAACAGTTTGTTTCCTATCACAATTCATATGAAAAAACGAAAAAGCAAAAAAACCAAAAAGACAAATTTTTTTTGCTCGTTAAAAAGTTGTTACTTCTATATCAATTGTAATAGGAAACAAACTGTTTGCGCCGTTTTTTGGTTTGATCTCTGAAAAAAATCAGGAAAGAAATTTTTTTAATTAATTTTTATTGATATATGTACAGTAGAATCTGGTTATAGCGACTCCGCATGTAACAACAATCCGGTTATTTTATTATTGCACCCATAAGTTTGGTGTTCATACAAGCTTCTAGGAAATTTAGTCCGCTTATTGCGGCTCTGTTTATAACAGCACAATTTCAAAACTTTTATGTATGTATAACAACATGTTGATGAAATTTTAGAAATTTCAAAGTAAAAGAAGTTGTGGTTTTCTGTTTATTTTTAATATTTTATGCTCATCAAAGGGGTTTTATTTGTAATTTGAATGCCTTTAAAACGTAAGTTTTTGATTTTATCAGTCGCCTTTTCAAATTCATCAATTTTTTTACTGTTTGCAGAGATTGCTAAAGAACTTAGTGTGTCGCATTCAACAATATCCATAATTAATAAAAATAAACAAAAAATTAGAGAACTGTTCAATTTAAATGTCTCTTAAAAGTTAAAAAAGTAAGACCCTCTACTCAAGATAATGTGGAAAAATCTTTGCTACAGTGGTTTAAAACTACTCGGAACCGTCAATGGTCCTATCTTGCTGAAACAGACAAATTTGTTCGCGTTACAGTTCCATTTGAATTTTGAATGTACATCAAGTTGGATACAGATTCAAAGCTAGGCACAATATCAGATTCGGCCAGATAAGCAGAGAGTCAACATGTGTTAACGAAAATTTAGTTACAAATTGGATTAATACTGTTTGGTCAAACTTAAGAAGAGGATTTTCTGATGCGATCTATATGATATTTATGAATAGTATGTAATCTGCATATAACGTCGTCCGCTTATAACAACGGAATTTTTCGCTCCCTTGGATGTCGCTATAACCAGACTCTACTGTGTATACATTAAGGTGGTCCTTAAAAAAAAAGTTGGGGACGGCCCCTCAATAGGTTCGAAATAGGATAAAAAGTTTTAGGATTTTTTTTAAATTTCTATCTTTAACCCATACTGACCCTATTTGAATATGAAATTTGGCTTTAGAAACCAATTTTAGTAACTGGTTCTTAGGGAAAAAATATTAGGACGCCCCATCAATTGGTTCGAAATAAAATAAAAAAATGGTAGGAGATTTTTCAAATTTTTATCTTTAACCCTTAATGACCCTATTTCAATGTGAAGTTTGGCCCAAGTCGCCATTTTTTTGAACCAATATTTTGATGCCATATGGAAAGTAATTTTATAGTCTATAAAATTGGTGCATAAAAGTTTGAAATTAATTCCATATATTTTGTGATATGGCTGTTTTAAAAAGTTTATACCATTTTTTTTTTTCAATTATTCGTTATATTCTCTAAAAATTGTATTAATAATTTGTAATTTTTTTTACGGAATTAAGAAACCCCAATTAATTGCCTTTAATTCAATATATTATTTGTTACTAATTTTTATTTACAAAAATAATGAACAAACTATTGTCTTAGGCCAAATTTCACATTGAAATAGGAAAAGTAGTAAGGGTCAAAGATAAAAATTTTAAATACATTTTTTAAATTTGTTTATCCTGTTTCGAACCGATTGGGAGGTCGTCGCATTTGATTTTCGCAAAAGCAAATTTCACTTTGAAATAGGGTCAGTAAGGGTTAAAGAAAAAAATTTTAAATCAATTTTTTAAATTTTTTTATATTGTTTCGAACTGATTGGAAGGGCCTCGCATTTGATTTTCACTCTTAAGAGTAAGTATGGGTTAAAAATAAAAATTTTAAGTAAATTTCTTTATCCTGTTTGGAACCGATTGGGAGGCGTCGCATTTGATTTTTGCAAAAAATCTGAATAAGAACCACCCTAATATAAATATACAAAATAGCGCCATCTGCGCAGCCATACAAGGAATCGTTTGAAATACAAAAACCAAAAAAAAAAATTAGGTTCAGTATGACAGTGGCTATCGTCTGAACCAGGATTATTAAATTTTATGCAAAAATTCCAAAATGGCGGCTGTTTAAGCAAAAGTGTTTGAAAAATGAGGATTTTTTAGGTGATATGTCGGTTTAAGTAAATAGAAAAAATCAAAACTTTGACTTGATTTTGGTTCATGCGATTCCCATATATGTATGTGACAAATATGACGTTAAAATTTCATAAGGATCGGTTGAGTAGTTTCGGAGAAAAGACTGGCGCCGTATGAAAAAGTGATTTCGAGAGAAACGCGTTTAAAGTTCTTTATATTAAGACGGAGCAAGCTCAAATAAACTTGATAAACATACAGGGTGGTTGAAGAATATTGCTACATTAAGAAACTCAAATAACTTTTTTTTCAGTGTATGGAATTCATTTTTCTTTTATTCATGTTAAAGCTCATTCAATTTTATTAAATATAGCTTAATTAGTTTTAAAAATAATAGAATTTAAATGCGCCCCTGCTCGTAGATGCATGTGCGGCATCTTATCGAAAAGTTGTTCATTACTGCTTGGAAAGTTGAGAAAGGAATAGTCGCAATTGTTGCTCGAATGGATTGCTTTAGTTTATTCAAATTTGTCGGTTTTGTTTTGAAAACTTCCTGTTTGCAATAACCCCACAAGAAAAAGTCAGGTGCAGTAAAGTCAGGCGACCTGTAGGGCCAACGGAATGTGGATTTTCTGGATATCAGCTTATTGCGAAATTTTCGTCGCAATTCTGTCATAACAGTCTGGGCTATGTGAGGAGTTGCACCATCTTGCGGAAAACACACAAAGTTGAAAGGAATTCTCTTTCGGCGTAATTCTGGACAGAAAAACTCTCTCAACATGCTCAAGTAACGGTCTCCAGTATCAGTAACGGTGTGACCATGCAGCATGATGAAACTGCACATCACACTGTGACACGAAGTGGATACAATTCCGTCTCATGGAGTATCTGTGGGTTGGAAGCACTCCATATTCGACAATTTTGTTTATGTTGAAATGGGCCTTGTCAGACATAAAAAGACAGTTCAAAATGTTTTCGTCCTCTTCCACCATTGCGCACCTGCATAATCACGAAACCAAGAAAGTCATTGGTTACGTACTAAGTTTCCAAATATTTAAAAATAAAACAAGAAGTTTTGAAATATTTATTTTCCAGTTATATGATGATAAATATTAAAAATAATCCCGGGAATTGATTTTTTTTCTCGGGAAATCGAGAATATATATTTTTGCGGATTTCCCGGGAAATCGGGAACGAGAAATCTCGGGAGGAAACCCTAATGAGCAATAATGCCTCCTCAATCTGCACTTTCTGCGACTCCAACTTAGGACTAACACTACAACACATTTTATTAGAATGCTCATATTTCTCAAACATTAGAGATACCCTTTTCCCAGATTGTAATCCTCTAACAAAACTATCTTACCCTTGTCTAAATGATATAAAAACCATAAATTTATTTTTAAAGCGCACAAAACTATACAATTTACTGTAAATATATTCTATAGCCCAAACTACACTAAGTTCATATTCAACATTAATCTCTTCTTCATTTTCATCAGAATTATACTACAATGAATAAGAAATATAAATGAAATACTAATCCGTAATTAATAACTACTTAAAATGTAATAAACTTTTATGTGTATGTACCAGAGCTTGAAATAAACTTTTAAAAAAGTTTTTTTTTAGGTAAAAGTTTCCTTAAAACTTTTTCATTAGAAAATAAAAGTTTTTTTTGACTTATATTTCAAAAAGTCAAAAAAAAAACTTTTAAAAAAAACTTTTATTATTAAAAGTTTTTAAAAACTTTTAAAAAAAACTTTTATTATTAAAAGTTTTTAAAAATTTTTATTAATAAAAGTTTTTTTTAAAAGTTTTTTTTACTTTTATTTTTAGAAGTCACTTGTAAAAAGTTTTTTTTAACTTTTATTTTCACAAAGTGGAAAATTAAAGTTTTTTTTGCTTGAAAAAACGAGGAAAATAATATTTTGGATCGCTAAGCAAAAAATTTCAAAGGAGAAAACTTAGAATCATTCATAATAAAATCCAAAAGATCTAAATAGAAAAAATTTATGATAATTACGCACTTATATTTTTAAAAAAATTTGATTGCACGCATCGATGGGAAAAGGTCGAAAATGATTTTTGGTTGGTGTTAGGAGAGGTCCCCGACCCTCCTAAAATGTTGTTTTGGACCGATTTTTCGAAAAAAATTTTGCTGCACGAATCGATGGGAAAAGGCTGAAAATGGTTTTTGAAAGTAACAAGGGTGGTCCCCAACCCTCTTAAAACGGTATTTTGGACCAATTTTTCGAAAAAAAATTTTGTTGCACGAATCGATGGGAAAAGGCTGAAAATGGATTTTGAAAGCCACAAAAAAAGGCCCCGACCCTCCTAAAAGGGTGTTTTGGACCGATTTTTTAGAAAAATTTTGTTGCACGAATCGATGGGAAAAGGCTGAAAATGGATTTTGGAAGCCACAAAAAAAGATCCCGACTCTCCTAAAATGTTGTTTTGGACCGATTTTTCGAAAAAAAATTTGTTACACGAATCGATAGGATATGCCGAAAAAGGCTTTTGGAAGGGAAAGGGGAGTTAAAGGGGTGTTGATATTTTCCAAAGTTATGCCGGGAATTTCAATCTGAAAGCAGATTCATTTTTAGGATTGATTGAAAATAACATACATATGTACCTTAAGGTGGTTCTTAAGAAAAAAAAATTGGGGACGCCCCCAATCGGTTCAAAACAGGATAAAAACATTTAAAAAATTTATTTAAAATTTTTATCTTTAACCCTTACTCGGCCTATTTCAAAATGAAATTTGACTAAGTGAAAATCAAATACGAGCCCTCCCAATCGCTTCGAAACAAGATAAAAAAATTTAAAAAATGTATTTAAAATATTTATCTTTAACCCTATTTCAATGTGAAATTTGATTTAATCAAAAATCAAATGCGACGCCCTCCCATTTGGTTCGAAACAGGATAAACATATTTAAAAAATTTATTTAAAATTTGTATCTTTAACCCTTAGCCTATTTCAATGTGAAATTTGACTTAAGCAGCCATTTTTTTAAATTAACTTTTCTCAAGCGACTTTTAGTTTTAAGAAAGAATATATTCAAAAAAAGTATCGTACGGATCTAGTTTTCGAGATATAGTCATGTGAAGTTGCGGATATTGCTTTTCTAAAAATCATGATAAGTTGGGAACTCTTAAATAGATCTTATATACAATATATTAATGTCATATGGTAGGTAATTTTATAGTCTATAAGATTGGTAAATAATCTATCTGTCTTGTAAATAAGGTATTTCAAAAATTTTAACGTTTTTTTTTTAAACTATAATGCAATGAGACGAAAATGTTTTATTAAAATGATAAAAGTTAACGGAAGCGTTTGATTGAGTAGGCCATGCCAATATTCAGAACACCTGCATAAAATCAAAATTCAAAGATCTAGCACGATTTCCGATCGGTATTCGGTAATACGAACTGAGCTGCCACATAAAAGTAGTAATAGAAAGCAAGCAAAGTAATTCTCTTTGCTATGGCAAGGCTTTGGTAGTTGGTCAGTGCTCGCAGCTGATAATTTCAGTACCCTCTGCTCGATGACTACTTTAATTTGATATATAATTTATTGCTGTAGCTATTTTAGGGTTCGTATTTAATTTTCATTTAAGTCAAATTTCATTTTGAAATAGTCCGAGTATGGGTTAAAGATAAAAGTTTTAAATAAATTTTTTAAATTTGTTTATCCTGTTTCGAACCGATTGGGAGGGCGTCGCATTTGATTTTTTTTTTAATTAAATTTCACATTGAAATAGGCCGAGTAAGGGTTAAAGATTAAAGTTTTAAATACATTTTTTAAATGTTTCTATCCTGTTTCGACCCGATTTGGGGGGCGTCGCATTTGATTTCGCTTCAGTTAAATTTCACATTGAAATAGGGTCAGTAAGGGTTAAAGATAAAAATTTTAAATTAACTTTTTAAATTTTTTTATCTTGTTTCGAAGCGATTGGGAGGGCTCGTATTTGATTTTCACTTAAGTCAAATTTCATTTGAAATAGGCCGAGTAAGGGTTAAAGATAAAAATTTTAAATAAACTTGACTTGAACTTGAATTTTTTACTGATTATAAGCTTTTTGTTTGTTAGAGAACGTTTTAGATTTCAAGATAATGTGTTTTAAAACTGAAACCTATTTACATAACAGTCAGAAACTTAAGCAAAAAAATATCTGTTAAAGCAACGCAAAAATACCCGGTTGCAAATATTTGTTTACTTTTCGTTTCACATCACTGAGTGTCAAATTATTATTGTTCCTTCAAATAATTAAAAATATTAAAATAAAAATTGCATTATTGCGCAGATTACCAGATGTATTTGATTTAATTTGTATTTCATTTTACATTTAATTTCGTTCAACTTCAAAACAATCACTTTCTTTGATTTAGTTATTTATTATTTTCTTATATCAAATATTGTCGCACATAAAAGAAAACAAACGCAAATAGACAGATGTCTGTCATTTGATTCAATTTCGCAACGTTTCTTCTCGATTTGTGTTTTTTTTTCCATCACGGACCGAATTTTTAACGATTTGAATGTACAGAAACATCAGTAATCACGAATCGTCACACAAATCGGTAACTTGCCAATTTTTTTACAGAAACGAGCTTCAAAAATCTATTAGCGTAAGCTGTGAGCGCAGAGTGCAGTTTTTAAATTTTCTTTTACTCGGTTTAAAAAGCTAAGTTTAAACAAAGTTAAAGTTACACAAGACTGTAACTAATATTATATATTTATTACGTATGTATATAAATAACCTCAAATTAAGTTATACAATACTTTAAAACAAGTATAAAAAAAGTGCAAATAAGTAGGAAACTTAAAAAAATAATTGAAGTTTTAACGAATGGCGCTACAATTTGAAGTGTCTACAAAACAAAAACCAAGAAAACCAGCAACGACAACAATGATTTCAAAATTGTCCACCATAAATCCTACAAATTGGTATCGAAATAATAACAATTACCATTTGTACAACAACTATAAACAAAAAAAATAATGAACATAACATAAAATTATTATAAAACATAACAACTTTAATATAACGCTACCTAAAACGTGTTCGCGGAAGTGCTAGCGCTCCACACTACACATATAAAAAAGAAACCCACAAACACATGCAAAGAAAAAAAAGAAAAAACAATTTTGACAGTAAGAACAAAAATAGATAAGAAAAAAGTTTAACCGAAAGAGAAAAATTGAAAAGGAAAAATTTGATAAAGCAAAATTGAAAAAAGAAAAAAAAAAAAAAATTTCCTAAATAAAATTGAAAACAAGAGATAACTTTGACAACAATGAACACATTATAAACAACATCCCAAAATGGTAACAACAATAGTAAAAATAACAACTTTAAAACAATAAACACTACATAAACCACATCACACAAATTTAACAACAAAACAAGCAATTACAACTTTAACAAACACCGCTTAAACAACATCTTTAAAACTACACAACAGCAACAGTATGCGACACCAACTTCGGACAGCGTGAGCTCACGAATTTTCATTTTTTTATTTAATTATTAATAGGTATTGCAAACATTTTAACTCTGTCTAAAAACTTTATTTTTTTTGTAATTCTTAATATAACTCTTTCATTACATAATTGATTACTCATGCGAATAAACAATAAAAAAGTTTTGTTTTATGTCAAGAAACATAACTCTATTAAGAGAAATTACTGTCAATAATACTGGCATAATTAAGATATTGTAATGTAACAAAAATATTGATATTTGTAGCATAGTATAAATTAAAACAATATTATGCCGTAAAAACAAAAAAAAAAATCTGCATAAATAAATGCGAAAAATAAATGTAATGAAATAAAAATCAAAAATTTTTTGTTAACCTGGCATAAGGAGCAACAATTAAACATAATGGTAGCTTAAAACTCTGCACCATTTGGCCCTATGTAGAACTGAATCGTTTTAGGGCGGACCACGAAAATCGTCCCAGAAGTCCACATAGGTAGGGTGGGTAGAGTAGGGACACGAGCTTAACATCTTTGCTCGTAGGTCAGTAAGGAAAGAGGAATTAGGGAGGCCCATTTTTGTTTAGAAGATCTTTATATTTTTTGGTAACTCGTAAATTTTTGGAATTAGAAAAATTGTTGTGCACCAGAGCTCATCATCCCCACATTTGCACGAGTTTTTATTTTTGTAAGGTAGCAGTGATCCCACCCCAACACCCCGAAACTGCTAGCATTGGCAAACCAGCTCGTGCAGCCGCTGCCCATGATGTCCGTGTCTAAGCACCCATCGCTTGAGCGATTACAACTTCTAAAATCCATTTTCGGCCTTTTCCCCATCTATTCGTGCAACAAAATTTTTTTCAAAAAATCGGTCCAAAACACCCTTTTAGGAGGGTCGGGACCTTTTTTGTGGCTTCGAAAATCCATTTTCAGCATTTTCCCATCGATTCGTGCAACAAAATTTTTTTCGAAAAATCGGTCCAAAAAACCCTTTTAGGAGGGTCGGGACCTTTTATTGTTACTTCCAAAATTCATTTTCAGCCTTTTCCCATCGATTCGTGCAACAAAATTTTTTTCGAAAAATCGGTCCAAAACACCCTTTTAGGAGGGTCGGGACCTTTTTTTGTGGCTTGGAAAATCCAAAACACTCTTTTAGGAGGGTCGGGACCTTTTTTTGTGGTTTCCAAAATCCATTTTCAGCCTTTTCCCATCGATTCCTCTAACAAAATTTTTTCAAAAATCGGTCCAAAACAACATTTTAGGAGGGTCGAGGAACTCCCCTAACACTTCCAAAAATCATTTTCGACCTTTCCCCATCGATGCGTGCAATCAAATTTTTTTAAAAATATAAGTGAGTAATTATTATTAATTTTTTTCTATTTAGATCTTTTGGATTTTATTATGTATGATTCTAAGTTTTCTCCTTTGAAATTTTTTGCTTAGCGATCCAAAATATTATTTTCCTCGTTTTTTCAAGCAAAAAAAACTTTTATTTTTCACTTTGTGAAAATAAAAGTTAAAAAAAACTTTTTACAAGTGACTCTTAAAAATAAAAGTCTAAAAAAACTTATAAAAAAATCTTTTATCAATAAAAGTAATAATGTCAGTGACATTTTTGGCATGAATTTTGCTTTGTAACTGCAGTGTCCCTTAGATGGCACATTGCCAAAGGCTACTTTTTAGAGAAAATTTTAATGTTCATGTCCATCATCGAATTTGTGCCGTTACAGATAGCTATCTTATCTTGTAGTATATTAAATTGCAGCCAAATCGGTGTCATAATTTTTCACCTGGAGTTTTTGTGTATTTTGCCCCATATATGTAGTAAACATCATGGTGTTAATATAAAGGTGGAGTAATTCAAGCTCTTCTCTTATATCGTTATGGGTATTTGACATAACTACATGAACATTGACATTTATTACCAATTCGACTTTATTGTGTGTCATTTATTTTTGACATTATCGTTGTTTTTCATTATTGGTCCCGTTCAGCAACTCCTACATTTTTAAAGCGCTTTGAGCAACTTTTTACTATGTTAGGTTTTTCAGAATTCCATTGCGAACAAATAATTATGCTAAAAAGTGAATCGGGTTTTAATCTGACACTAATAAGTCTTTTTTAATATTGAGTAACAACAACAGCGACCAAATTTGTCACAATTAAAGTATTTTGCGCAACATTAGCAACATATCGTTCAGAAAGTTTTCAAGAATTTTATGCTCAAGCTCTGCAATTTATCAAAGCGCTTAACTTTGCTGAATGGGTAATTGAAATGTTATGAATGTCAATGTTAAAGGCTCTCTTTAATTACTTCACCTTTATTATTACACCATATTAAACATAATATTTTTTGAAAATATTTTGGTTTTACTTTTATGTTACTTATTTATTTAATTTTCTTACTATTTTTAATTAATACTTTGGATGTGATTGAATTTTAAAAATAAAAATTAATTCCACAAAATCTAATTTTATTTAATTATTATTTTTAATATAACCTCCAATTTTTCATTAGGTAGGTACTATGTGCATTATGGGTTTACGCGAATTTTTTTACCATTTATGCTATTTTCTTTGAGTTCTATTGCTCGATATACGCGATTTTGAATGCTAATCCACTCAATGATGATGGCTTAGATGATAGTGCTCTCAACGAACCATTGTAGGGTAATTAATTACTTTGTAATATTAAATTAATAATAATAATATGTGGACTTCTTATCTCAATTTACGCGTTTATGAGTTACGCGGTTTTTTCAAAAACCTATCTACCGCGTAAATCGAGGGATAGGTGTATTATTTACACTTAGTGTTAGCGGTTTGAGGAACATCAGCAAAGTGACCGCGAAATCACCTTGGTTAAACTTAAGTCGAAATTACGGAATAATTCGAATACTATTTAGTACTTTTTTTTTTTTAAGCATAAGCCAACGCTCAGGGTATACCCCCCTTGATGAGACGCCCGAGTTCTGCGAGAGAAAATTCGGATTGAAGGGATCAGTTCATGTATCTCTCTAGAGCACTTCCCGTTAAAGTACCTATAGAAAAGGGTCAAACACCATACGTTACACCGGTGATGAAGGGAATCGATGGTGTAGTTGAGAGATTCGTCACCTATTAGTTTCAGTAATTTTTGGAGCCCCGGCCCAAATGTATGAGTTGTACTCCAGTTTGGGTCTAACATAGGTGAAGTAGACAGAACGAAGATCAACAGGAGTAAAGTATTTCTTACACCGTTTCAAAAAACCATTACACTTGGCCGCTTCTTTCGACACAGCCAGCCAGCCAGCCATATTAGTAGGGGCGTAATCCATTCGTCTGTGAGAAATGAGACAACACTGGTTTTTAATAGCATCAAAATTGACTCGGTTAATATGACTCCTCTCGGCGTTTTGCTGAGGTCATAAGCTAGTGAGTCATACATATGACGGCGTTTAATCTCAACCTCTATAGAGCTTGGGCGCTTTTCGAAGCAAAAGGAATGACTGCCGTCCGCAAAGGAATGGATTGTGTTGGTAGTCAATGACAGAAGGTCATCGATAAAAACCAGGAAGAGGGTCGGAGATAGGACAGAGCCCTGAGGAACTCCAGCATTAATGAAGTGTTCATTGGAGGTGAATCCGTCCACCATAATGCGGACAGAGCGATCACTGCAGAAGCTCGTAATCCAACGAGCAAAGGAATCACCAACACCAAAGGCAATTAGTTTTAATACGAGGGCGCGATGCCACACTTGATCAAATGCCTTAGAAATATCCAGAGCGACAACAAAGGTGAACACATTGGTTCCAATTCTCAGTGAGGAACGACATAAGATCACAGGTAGAACGAGACCTACGAAAACCATATTGGCGATCACTAAGTAATTCGTTGCGCTCCAGATATATCACAAGGTGGAAGTTTATTACGCTTTCCATAACTTTAGAGAGCGCAGAGCATATCGCAATGGGTCGGTAATTATTAGGGTTGGAAACCTCGCCTTTTTTGGAAACTGGCTGGACATTAGCAACCTTCCAACATGTTGGAAATATCCCACCAATGTAGGACATGTAAAAAAGGTTGCGTAATGGACGAGCCAGTGCTGAGGCACATTTTCTCAATACATGGGCTGATATGCCATCAGGACCTGAGGCTTTTTTTATGTTGAGGTTTGCAAGGACTTTTTTTACTGCCCTGGTTCGAAAATAAATAGGCGGCATTGACGTAGACCTACTCTGAACAGAGTGCAAAGGCTGACAGCTACTTGGAAGTGTAGCATTTTTTGCAAAGATGATAGCCAATAGATTAGCTTTATCAGCAGGGTCAGTAAATATTTGATCATTCATTAAGAGAGTTGGAATAGTTGATGAGAACTGATTTTTCACTCTCTTAACAAATGACCAAAAAAGTTTGCTAACTTTGCACACGTTTTGTTCGTAAAGAAACTTTTCGCGCTGAAACGTGGCATTACTAGCTTCGATGCGAAGCCTTTCATTATCGGCATTCCGAATTAGTCGCCAATTCTGAAATGCTTCCACTTTGGACCTGACTGCAGACCTGCAAGTCTCATTAAACCAGGAGTGGACCTTAGGTTTAACGTTAACCCTTTTAAAAGGTATCAATGACCGCATACCTAATAAAATAGTTTCTTTTACCATTATGGTCGCGGCATTTATGTTCCTATCAGCGATACACAATTTCCAACTAAAATTACGAAAAAAATTGTTCAACGCAACCCAATTTGCTTTTCCATAAAGCCATACAATCCGCTTCGGGGCTTTAGGCGAGATAGTGCGTAAACTACTATATGGAAAGGCAGCGGAAATAATACAATGGTCCGAGTTACCAAGAGGTGGAATGTACGTGAGGTCGTGCAATAGTTGAGTCAGTAAATTAGACTCGGCAAATAACTCATTTTAACGGCCTTCAGGAGTTGTATGGCTAGAATGGCGCAACCAATTAGAGTTATGGACATTAAAATAACCAGCAACAACAATTTCACTATCCGGGTACGACTCTAAGATCTTGGAAATCGAATCGGAGAGAACGTCAATCTTTTCAAAGGTAGGAATCCTACCTAAATTCGATCTTCTATAAAGGAAACATCCATCGTGTTCAGTTGTTGTTGACACTGGTACGCTACATCGTCACATATATATATTGCGAGGCCCCTATGGGGAGAGAATAGTGGCAGAAGGTGATAATCAGGTATGTGAAAATCCAGTGGATCAGCATCCCCACACACCTGAGTCTCACCAACTGCCAACACTTGGGGATGAAAACTGGAGACATGAGCATAAACCGAAAAAAAGTTCGACCTAAGGCCGCAGATGTTGCAGAAGTCAAAGCGAAATGTGTCCGACATTTGTGACACCACAAAAACCCAAGATAAAAATCACTGCCAATTGCTAGTGAAGCCAATACTAAAGAGCAAAAGAGAATTAAGTGTTATGCCTTTGACCACTCAAGACTCAGGCTCCCAGCACATCCCCAGAAGCAACCAACAATTTGCTTAGTATGAGGATAAGGAGAGAAATACACTACCCAACTACAGTAATTGTAAGGGGGAGGGCATAGAAAAGCCCTTTACGTTGACATTACCTCAACTAATCCCAAAATTAAGGGAAAACTCCCAATCTGCGAACACTGCTTGCGACTTGGCAGCGACGTCGGTGATGCAATTGTTATTGTTGTATGCTGTAGTTGATGTGGTTTTGCACGTTGCTGCTGTAGCAGTATTTGATTTTGTTTTGTTAAAGCGTCGGTTGCACGGCTTGTCAGTTGTTGCGATAAGTAAAGGGTGATTTTTTAGCAACTTTCTTTTTGGCAACACTGTTTTTGGCAGCTCAGCTGTTCTCCTGTAACATGTCAACTGTCAAACTTGTTCAGTTTGGTTTATAATTTCACCATGAATCGACTTACAAACGAACAACGTTTGCAGATTATTGAATTTTATTATCAAAGCTCATGCTCGGTTAAGTGAGTGCATCGTGCACTTATTCCATTTTATGGTCAGTTTGGGTGATCTTCTGAGGCGGCTATTCGGAATCTTGTGACTAAATTTCGCACCAAATTTACATTATTGGACATTAAACCACCAATACGCATACGTAGAGTGCGGTCAGAGAAAAATATCGTAGCTGTATCCGCCAGTGTTGTTGCTGACCATGAATTATCGATTCGGAACGTTACTGTGAATGGCGAGCGCTACCGTCGATGACTACAATTTTTTTTTGCCCATAATGGAAGAGCTGGACTTGTCTGACATGTGGTTTTAACAAGACGGTGCCACATGCCACACAGCACGCGAAACAATGGCCCAATTGAGAGGCGAGTTTGGTGAACAGTTTATTTCACGTTTGGAGCCGGTCCATTGGCCGCCTAGATCGTGCAATTTAACGCCTTTGGACTATTTACAAGCCCGCAACGGTTGACGCACTGGAAGCCAATATTGAAGAATTTATTCGTGAGATACTTTTTCCAACATTACCGGCCGATATGTTGGAGAGAGTATGCCAATATTGGACCCAGCGTATGAATCATTTGAGGCGTAGCCGAGGTCAACATTTACATGAAATCATCTTTAAATATTATTATTATCTTTATTTCAAGTAAAAGCAAATAGTACAATATAATTTCTTAAATTATAAGTTTTACATGAAACAGTTAAGGTATGTACATCCTATTACCATAAGGCAAGAGGCGAATGCACCAAGGACTTAACATAATTAAGTAATATTGATGTGAAATACATATCTTAATATTGATATTAAAGTATTTGACAGTTATATTTTAATACAAAAATAGATCTTCTAATTACACATCTCAGTTACAGTTAATAGAAAAATGTTTCGATATTTAAATAGTCAATTGAAAAAAGTCACTGTTTAATATTTATTAGAAATGCTGATTTCACTCTCTCGCATCTGATTCTCTCAGGCAACAAATTGAACAGCCGAGGTGCTGTGATCTTATAAAAGCGTGACGTAGTTTTCCAAATTAACTCGCAAGTTAAAGTTTTCATGAAAGCGTATAGCATAATACCCTGAGCTATCGAAAAATATTTTTAAAACTTTGTAGCAATATAAGTGCCTCAACGGAAGTGTTCCAAGAGATTTGAACAAGCCAAAACTAGGTGTTCTGTAATTTGCTTTAGTTAAGATTCTGATTGCTTCTGTTTAATAAAAATGGGCTCGATTTTATTATAATAGGCTCCACCCCAGCAGGAAATACCATAAAGCAATTATTAGCTTACCAAGCCATTATAAACTAGTTTCAAAGTTGGCAGCTTACAATAAAGACTTGAAGATACAGATGTCTGACTATGTTGTTCATATATTGCTTGAAGTATAATGTGTGGTTTTTCCAATTGAGTTTACTGTCTAGTATAATATCAAAGTATTTGAAATTATCAACACATTCTACTCTAAAACAATTCATACTACAACTATTGTCAGCATTATAGGTAACAGCATTGGTGTTCGTGAACGAATACTTTTTTATAGTTTTAAGTGTCATCACTAATGCATTAAGTATTCGCATTAAATTTATTTGCATCTCTAACAAGTACAATAGAATAGCCGTTATATTAATTCATTATTTTTTGTCTCACTGCACTCTTATGCTTATTAGCAGTATAACAGTTTGCTAGCTTAAGATTCTCACAATGTTGGTTTTTTTTGTTATTGTTAACTCTCATTAGAATTATGTTCTTGATTTTGTTTTTGTAAGCTAAACGGTAGAATCATACGATTCAATACCTAATTGTTATTTTTTGCTCTTTGAGCAACATCAAAATTTGTTAAACGCATTGATGATGAAACTATCGTAAAATAAAATCGTACTTTTTGCATAATTTTAAATCAAGAGTTTTTTTTCTAATTCATCATCATAAAATGGTCCTTCGAGCCGGAGTCTAAAATCGGCTTAAATTTAAAAGTAAAAGTTTCGCGATTTATAAAATAGTAAACGTTTTAAAAATCATTTCTCATCGTATATAAATAACATAATTGTGGCTCTTTGACATTGGAGCTGTAACAGAGACAGAGAGCGTTGGAACCTCTGCAGCAGCAGCAACTTAGCGCAACTTGGAGTCTCATCGAAATCAATTGCAGCATTTGTGTATCATTGAAAGGAATTTCCCCAAGACAGCGTTGGAGTCTTATCGAGATCAAGTTGTCAGTACAGTGTTGGAGCGCTATTGAAAGCAGGTACTCAAGTCAGTCGGTGTCCCAGACGCTACGGTACGAAAAATATTGGAAATATTTTGTCAAAACAGGTAACATTTTGTATTTAAATTATGGCGGAAGACATGATCAATTTGGTGCAAATACGTGGCCGTCTCAAAGGCTCTATAACCCGTGCGCTTGCATATGCAGACAGTCCTCCTGAGGACTGTACATACATTGTTTACTGTGTCGTCAGACTGTGTGGACGTGTTGTAGTTAAGCTCTGTGCGTGGGTTTAGTTCGTTATTCTCTGTGTTTTTTTTTTTCAGTGCCGTTGTTAAGGTGTTGGAGTATTTTGCATACGTGAGTAGAGTGTTCGTGAGAGAATTTGTGGAATTTTTATGAGCTATCATAAAAATTCCTAAGTTTGATCACGCTATAGTTTTTGTGGTAGACTTGTTGTTGTACGAAAGTACGGTAACTTGTTTACTTAAATTTTTGTGAGTGGCGTGATTGTGGTGTCGCGCCTGCTGGTGGCTAGTGGAAGCTCTCTGATAGCTTTCATTGGTGGTTTGTGCATCGGTTGTGCATTAAACTGATTGTGTACTCGCTAACCAACTAGTTGGTTAGTGTATTGGGTACTGCGCAGTTTAAAAGGCACCCCCCTAAGTACAGTTTGATATCAACTGTGGGTATACAGTTGAGGGGCTCTGTAACCAACACATACCGGATTTGGAAGTTGGAGAAGCTCTTGCTGGTTGGTAGCTGGATAGGCACTGTGTAGTCAGTGTTATCGAGCACTGGAGATGCCTCCCGGAAAGCGGGCAAAGAAGAGGGCCGTGCGGCATACTAGTAGCGACGTTACGGACTCTGACGGTTCCGTCCAGAGTGCCGTAAAAGTGGGTAGAGTTAGCAGGAGGGACAGCATGGAGGCTGACCCTGTAGTTTCAAATGGGGAAGGGGGTAAGGTTAGTTTAGTGGAGGAGTGTGCCGCAAAAGGGGCTGGGGCTTCTGAGCCTTCTGCTGGAAAGGCGAGTGCGAAGGTGGCTGCTGGGGGGGGCGCTGGGACTGCTGGAGTCAAAACTGGCTCAGCCAAGGTTGGCTCCGGCAGGTCTGGCGCCGTCTCTGGCAGCGTGGCTGCTGGAAATGGGGTGTCAGGGGGCGCTAGATTCGAGGTTCGCTCGATGAAGGCGGTCACTGGTCGCCTCATTAAAGCGGTATTAGATGGGCGGGTAGAAAATAGTGTTGCGCAGGAGGTGATAGGGATCGCCGGCGAGTTTGAGGTGTTGCTGATGGATCTCATTGGGGAGAATGAGAGACTGAAGGGGCGTCTGGATGTTCACCAGACGAAGGGTGATACCGTGCTGCGCGGGTGCGTTTCAACGCCAGCTGCAGTGGGCGTTCGGGCTCCCGTTGGTGTCCCTGCGCCTGCTGCGGCCCCTCTGAGGGTGGAGAAGCCGGTGGAGACCTGGTCCTTAGTGGTCAGGAGTAAGGTGGCTGGCCCTACATCTGAGGAGGTTGCCAAAAAGGTAGTAAAGGAGGTTGGACCCACTTTAGGTGTGCGTGTCCATGGCGTGAAG
Organism: Meiosimyza platycephala; assembly: GCA_963662105.1. NCBI lineage: Eukaryota > Metazoa > Arthropoda > Insecta > Diptera > Lauxaniidae > Meiosimyza > Meiosimyza platycephala. Next base: position 45,044,910 of record OY759210.1, on the reverse strand, counting down.
CCCATCCGCAGTGGCGGTGCGGTCATTCGTACCCCTTCGGTTGCGGAGTTGAGGAAGATCGCGGCGAACACTACTTTCGAGAAAGTAGGTTTAAAAGTGTGCGAGGACCGGAAGTTAGGCTCCAGAGTGGTCGTCCAGAAGGTGGACGTGGATATCACCCCTGATGAATTCATGGGTGAGCTCTACGGTAAAAACCTGAAGGACTCGATGACTTTGGAGACCTTTCAGAAGAGTGTAAAGATTGTGAGTCCTGCCTGGAAGGCTGGCGCTGGTGGACCAGTGAACGTTGTCTTGGAGGGCACCAGTGCTGTCACTGGTGTTCTCCTTGCTGCGGATCGCTGCTACATCAAGTGGTTCTCCTTCAGGGTAAAGGCGCATGATCCGATGCTTGGATGCTTTCGGTGTATGAGTTTTGACCACAGGGTGAGTCAGTGTCGTATGGACAAAGATCTCTGCCGTCGGTGCGGTCAGGAAGGGCATCGTGTCGCGAATTGCGTCAATGCACTGCATTGTCGCAATTGCGCGTTTAAGGGGCAACCGGCAGGGCATTACATGATGTCCACCGTGTGTCCCATTTACGGTGCAATTGTTGCCCGGGCCGACGCTAGACATTAGTGCCTATGCGTATTGCTCAATTGAATTGTCAGGGGGCGTACTCTGTCATGTGTGATTTAGGTGTTAGGCTAGTGGAGGGAGGTATAGAGTTCGCTCTAGTTCAGGAACCTTATGCAACCAATGGTGTTGTACGAGGGTTACCCGCTCATATGCGGGTCTTTCCTGATCTAAGGGCTAATTCTGCCGTTATCGTCAATGACGTGCATGTTCAATGTATGGTTGTTGATGTAAGTAGGTGGGGCGTTGTTGTGTGTGCTGAGGGCGAGCATGGAAAACTGTTCTTGAGCAGTATGTATTGCAAGTTTGGGGAACCTCTAGAGCCATATATCGCGTATTTGGATACGGTGCTACTACTTGCGAGTAGCATTCCGCTCATCCATGGCATGGATGCGAATGCGGCCTCCCCTTTGTGGTTCAGTAAAATGCCCAGTCGTACTGGGCATTCGAACGACATAAGGGGACGGGTGCTTAGTGAATTCTTTGTGAGTAGGGATATCTGCATCCTGAATGAACCCAGTGTGTTGTTCACGTTTGATGGTCCTAGAGGTGTGAGCGATATAGACGTGACAGTATCTAATAATGTGGCTGCTAGATCCTATCACCTTGAATGGTGTGTGCTGGGTGACCAGCAAATGAGTGATCACAATCTGATTCAGGTTGTGCTTACCCATGATTTAGTAGCACAAGAAAGGTTGGAGCTCAGGGCATGGCGCACTTGTTCTGCAAATTGGAACGCGTATTCAGAGCTAGTTAGAGGAAAGGCCCTTGGTGTGCCACTTCATGCGTTTGTCAACATGGGTGTGGATGAGCAAATCGGTGTGATTGACGGCTGGTTCACTGATGTGAACGACACCTTATTTGCGCGATGTCGTAAGACAAATCGCAAGAAAGTAAGGTGGTGGACACGCGAGCTCATGCTAAAGCGGAGGTCACTCAGGTCTTTTAGGAAGCGATTCCAAAGGGCCAGGGTGGCTAATGCTGAGGACGTGAGTGAGCGTCGGGCCGCATATCGGTTGTGCTTGGTTGAGTACAAGCGTATGATAGTACGGGTGAAGGAAAATGAGTGGCGGGAGTTCGTGCACGAGAACCGGAATGATCCGTGGGGTCAAGTGTATAGGATTTGTCGGGGTCGTGGCAAGGCGCTGAACATTGCAAGTCTTTGCAACGGTAATACCTTGGTGACGGAGTGGAAGGATTGCATGAACCTGCTGTTGAGCTCCTTCTTTCCTAGGGAGGAGACTGCTGCTCGGACTCCGGTCCCAGTAGTAGTTGATACCCCTGGGTTGGATGTGGGTGAGATAGCGTATGCTATGTCTTTGGTGAAGTCGAGAAAGTCTCCGGGTATGGATGGTATGACTGGCGAGATGGCTAAGGCCATCTGGCGGGCTATACCTGAGTACCTTGAGTGCTTGTACGGGAAGTGCCTCAGTGAGGGGTATTTCCCTACTGCGTGGAAGTGTGCTCGTGTGGTTGTACTCCTTAAGTCGCCTGATAAGATCAGGAGTAATCCTCGTTCTTATCGGGGCATCAGCCTTCTTCCGGTGCTTGGAAAAGTACTTGAAAGGGTTATGGTGGAAAGACTTTTGGATGGGCCATACCAGTTATGCGAAACACAGTACGGATTTCGGCAGGGACGTAGTGTTATAGATGCATGGGAGTACATGAAAACGTTTGTCAATGGTAGTGTCTCCAAATATGTCTTGGGCATATTTGTGGACTTCCGGGGCGCTTTTGACTGTTTGAGATGGCAAGCCGTGTTACATAGGTTGAGTGAGCTTGGATGTCGGGAGGGTAACCTTTGGCAAAGTTACTTTTCCGGCAGAAGGGCTGGGGTTATTGGTGTAAGCGAAACATTGTTTATTGATGTGGTACGTGGGTGCCCACAGGGCTCCATCTGTGGTCCATTTATTTGGAACCTCATGATGGACCCTTTATTGCGACGGCTCGCTGCCGTCTGTAGAAGTTGCGCTTACGCTGATGACCTCTTGATTTTGATCGAGGGCCAGTCTCGTGCCGAACTTGAGAGTAGGGCAAGTGAATCGCTAGCTTTAGTGTATGAATGGGGCAGGAGTGTCGGGGTTGATGTATCAATGGAGAAGACGGTGACAATGCTGCTGAAAGGCAGCTTGGCACTTAGTCGCCCTCCAGTGGTAAGAATCAACGGAGTTAGCCTTAGGTATGTGACTGAGGTCAAATACCTGGGGATAACGATGCAAGAGCGACTGGGATTTTTGCCTCATTTGAATAGAGTCCGGGAACGTTTACTGTCCGTTGCAGGGCAGGTGCGTCGTGTTTTGAGGAATGAGTGGGGCCTCAGCAGGCGGGCTGTTCGCACTATATATGCAGGGCTGTTTGTTGCTTGCGCAACATATGGCGCTCCTGTATGGTGGGAAACTGCTTTGTCTGTTGTGGGTTCTACTAGGATACTTTCTTGTCAACGTGTTGCTCTGCTCGCTTGTATGCCCGTGTGCCGTACGGTCTCCACGGAGGCCTTACAGGTGCTAATGGGGGCACCCCCTTTGGACCTGGAGGTAATACGTTGCCGTATTGCCTACGGAATCCGGAGAGGACTGCCTCCAGTAAATGGGTGGTTGGATACTGCTAACATTGGTGGCATGAGTTTAAAGGAACGTAAAAGTTTCTTGAATGAATGCGTCACATCTCGGTGGCAGGCTAGATGGGTGAACAGTTTGAAAGGCAGGACGACGTTCGGCTTCATTGGGGATGTCACGTTTGTGGGAAATCACCCCGAATTTGGTTTTAACCTTTTTCTGGGCTTCCTGCTGACGGGGCATGGTTCCCTCAATGCTTTTTTGCATCAGAGGGCTCTCAGTGAAGTCCAGGGTTGCGATTGTGGGGCGGTGCTTGAGGACACATTGCACGTGTTGTGGGATTGCCCTTTTTATGAGGACATCCGCAATATAGAGTCCTTTGGGATCGTAGCGCAGCCAAGTGGTAGGTACGATCTTGGAGGTGTACTCGCTTCCAGTGAGCGCATCTCCTTGTTGAATAGTTTTGCGGGGGAGGTTTTCACAAGGCGGAGGAGGCGTGGTCAATTGAGAGGTCCGGAGTAGGGATTAGTTGGGGTTTAGGTGTTAGGTAGTTGGGCGAATAGGTAGGCTAGGGCTTTTGTTACATGTTGCATGTAGATGTTTCATGTTTCGATCGACTATATGTTGTGTTGTTGTGTGATTGTTGAATGTCAGGCGGCCAGTCCTATGCTGAATGGAGCTAAACTGGTAGTAGCTTGCTACGAAACCTGACCGGAGGTTTTCTGGTACCACGGGTTGTCAGGAGCCCCTAAAACTTCGGTTTTAGCCTGGCAGTGGGTTGGCCCCCTTGTGGGCGATCGTGGTGGCTGTGGTTTATACCCAAAATCGCGGGTAGGGGGAATTTATTCCCCCGGTGTGGAGTTGCATTGCAACCGGGTGTCATTTCCCATAGAATGACGGAGGTTTTAGATAGGCCTCGACACCGACCAGGTGTTAGGTCATGCCCATTTGCATGGCCTAGAAATGGTGCCTTCGGTCCGCATGGGGCTCGGGATCCACCGGGTTTCATGTTCGCCGGGGGGGCGCCGCTCGACGCGTAAGTTTCGAGTCTGTGCGTAGAGCACCGTCAAATTAAGCCGTCTCGGCAGGGGTTGACGTTAAAAACACTAGGAATTGAGGACTGTACATACGAGCAAATAATAACTAGGCTTGAACGCTTGGAAGAGATTTGGCAGCAGTTTGTGAAATCGGTAGATGACATGTATTTGTTCAAAAATGTTCCTGACTACAGTGACCCTGAAGTTGACTTTCCGTTATACGAAGAAAAATATTTGTCGGCTCGTGGCCGCATGGTTGCATTAAAAAATAATTTAACCACAACTGAGCAATCTGAAGATGACGGGGACGCAATTTCAAAACTGGTTGAACAACAGTCATTATTCCTAAAGCGATTTTCTACCGTTTCCACTCCTTCACCTCATAGGGAAAGTGAATTACCTAAAATTGGCATGCCTCAATTTTCAGGACAATATAAAGATTGGCCGGCATTTCGGGATTTATTTGTCAGCTCCATTGATTCTAAATCTAACTTATCTAGTACGCAAAAATTGTATTACTTAAAGTCGCTATTACGTGATGATGCAGCAAGTTTAATTAAACATATTCCTGTTACTGAGTCTGCATACAATACAGCGTGGACGTTTTGATCATCCTAGACACATTGTTTCATCTTTCATTGAAACTTTCATGTCACTGCCTTCGACATTAAATGAAAATGTTTTGCTGTTGAGGAAAATTTCTGATGGGGCTAACGAAATTATAAAAGGCCTTGATGCTATAAATCAAAATCAACGCGATTGTTGGCTTATTTATTTGCTGCTAGCGAAAATTGATCCCGAGTCCCGTTCTAGGTGGATTCAAGATAGTCGCGAGAACTCTGTTCCTACGATTTCGATTTTTTTTGAGTTTTTGGATTCACGCTGTGAAGAGTTAGAACAAGGCCAACGTAAATCTAGTTTATTTTCGAAGCCTCAGGGCACACAAAAACCAAATTCTTGTCGTTCTTTTGTGTCTTTCGATGAGAAATCGCAAATTTGTATTAAATGTAATGCAACGGATCACATCGTTACTAAATGTAACATATTTTTAACAATGTCTATTGATGATTGTCGCGCTTTTGTAAAAAGCAAATCACTTTGTTTTAATTGTCTGAAATCGAGACATTCTTCATATACATGCAATTCCAAATTCCGATGCAAGGAATGTCACAAACGTCATCACACTCTTGTACACAGCATGCAAGTTCAATCATCACCTTCGATTTCTTCACCGACGTCAGCATCCTCGTCATCTGCTGCAATATCCTCAGGCAAACCATGGTCTACTGTTGCTCATGTTTCTCGTCCAGGTTTTTTGAATTCCACTGCCCACCTGGATTATTCCCCAACAGTACATCCTGCGATTGTTTATCAAGGCAGCAGATATCTTTTGCCCACGGCACTTGTTGAAGTTCGTAACGCTCAAAACCGATTCGTTACATGCCGTGTTCTTCTCGACTGTGCGTCGGATCTGTCGTATACCTCGGAGCAATGTGCTCAGGCTCTTGGCCTACCTCGCTCATCTTCTCGTATTGTTGTGTCAGGAATTTCATCTGTTAAGGCTGAGACTACACGTGGCTGTTGTTCACTTCATATCAAATCGAAGGTTTCTCAGCAAGTTCTTGACGTTTGTGTTCATGTTTTGAGCAAAATTACTTCGTCGCTTCCTACTTCGGAAATCGATACTCCAACAATGGAGCAGCTTAGAGAAGTGACCCTTGCGGATCCATCATTCAATATCTCATCACCAATTGCTATTTTGCTTGGAATTGATCAAGTGTGGAAAATATTTACTTTCAATAAAATTTTTGACTCGGCTGGCAACCTTATAGCTATTTCATCTATTTTTGGTTGGATTGTAACATCTGTAATAGCATCCAATGAAAACTCAACATCATCATTTGCAGCTGTTGCTGATGTTGACCGTTCTCTTCGAAGATTTTGGGAAATTGAGGAAATAAATGACTCCTTGCCACCTGACTCAAACGATATTCTTGTGGAAAATCATTTCACAGAAACTCATTCACGCCATTCGGATGGCAAATATATAGTTGAACTCCCATTCAAAGAAAAACTTGTTCAATTTGGGAACACACTCCAAGGTGCTATTAAACGATTTAACGCTGTTGAACGTCGTTTACTAAGGGACACTCAACTTCGCCAGCATTACGTCGCCTTTATGCGCGATTATATTAAATTAGGACATATGCGTGAACTTGACTCTTATGAAATCATGGTCCCTGATGGTCGTGTTTTCTACATGCCACACCATCCAGTTATTGGTCCAAAACTTCGTGTTGTTTTTGATGGATCATTTCAAGATGTAAATGGAGTCGCACTCAACAGTACCTTACATATTGGTCCAAGTATTCAGCGCAATTTATTTGCCGTATGCCTCCGCTTCCGTATGTACAGATACGTTTTCTCTGCGGACATAGTAAAAATGTTTCGCCAAATTTTGGTAACTGAAAATCATCGAAATTATCACCGAATCGTTTGGAGAGAGGATCCATCAGAAAGACTCAGATATTTTCAATTATGTACTGTTACATATGGCACATCGTGTGCGCCTTTTCTCTCCGTAAGAGTACTCGAACAGCTTGCAAAAGATTACGAAAAGGAATATCCTTTAGCTGCAAAAACAGTTCTTGAGGATTTTTACGTTGATGACGTCATCACTGGCTCCGAGTCTGAAAAAGAGTTGATTGAAAAACGTGATGAATTAATTCAACTTTTATCTCACGCATGACTTGAGCTCCGAAAATGGGTTTCAAATTGCCATTCAATAACCACGAGCTTTCGCGATCAATCTGATCAATGGTTTTTGAAAACCGAAGACGAAACCACTAAGGTTCTGGTTATTTATTGGAAGCCGTACTTGGATACAAAGTATGCTTGGAAATATTTCCGAAGGTTTGCAAAAGACAAGTTTTATCCGATGTATCTCGAGTATTTGACCCATTGGGACTCCTTGCTCCCGTAATAATTAAATTTAAAATATTTTTCCAATTTGGGCTGGGATGACCCACTTCCTCCTAATCTTGCTCAGTGGTGGCTAAAGTGTCGTGAAGACTTAAGCCATATTTCAAAATTATCATTTCCACGTTTTGTGCATAACTCCAGTAGTTTCATCGAGTTGCATGGATTTTCAGATGCATGGATTAAAGCTTGCTCTGCAGCAGTATACTGTCGATTCAAGGATGTAAATGGTGATATAAGGGTAGCGCTCATAGCCGCAAAGACTCGCGTGACTCCTTTGAAGCAAATTTCTCTGCCGCGTTTGGAGTTATGTGGTGCACTTTTGTTGACCAGGCTTTTAAACTTATTGAAGAAAGCTTTGCTACATAAAGAAATCATTACGAAAGCTTGGTGCGACTCTACTGTGGTTTTAGCGTGGCTATCGCAGCCGCCAATCAAATTAAAAACATTTGTCGCCAACCGCACAGCAGAAATTCTCGATACCCTTCCACGAAATGCTTGGAGACACGTCGTATCCAAAGATAATCCCGCTGACTGCGCGTCACGTGGAATGATGGCTTTCAATTTGATGGAATTTGACCTCTGGTGGAAGGGACCTGTTTGGCTCAGGAATGACGATACAGATTATTCTATACTTCAGAATGAAGGTAACTCGGTAATATTTACAGAAAAAGAAATGGCCGCTGAAATGAAAACTTCAACAATTAACATGCTCTCCACTGAACTCATCGGTCAGAATTCACTGGAAAATCTTGTAAAAAGGGTCTCAACATGGAGAAGGCTCTTACGAGTCATGTCATAGGTCCTATCCTTTATAAGAAAAATTCGCACTCGTGATTATCAACCAGCATCAAGCCAAACAACTTTCAATAAAATTAACGAAGCTAGACTAGCGTGTCTCCGATTAGCTCAGACATGCTACACCGATGATCGAATCGACCTGCAAGCCAAGGGACACCTTAGTAAAGGGTCATCCAATTATTCTCCCTAAGGAGCATATAATCACATATTTGATTCTACTTGATGAACATCAGAAAAATCTTCACCAAGGAGTGTCTGCATTTTTTGTTCAAATTCGGCAGACCTACTGGATTTTTGGAGCGCGAAATTTAATACGAAAGCTGACTCATAAATGTCTCAAATGCTTCCGCCAATGCCAACTTTCAACACAGCAATTTATGGCTGATCTACCGGCTATACGTGTTCGACAGGCGCATCCATTCGAAAATTCGGGATGTGACTACGCTGGCCCTTTGACTCTAAAATTGTACCGCGGAAGAAATTCACGCACTTCAAAGGGTTATATTTGTTTATGTGTTTGCCTTGTTACATCTGCCATACACCTCGAACTTGCCACTGACTTGAGTACTGATTGCTTCTTAGCAGCACTTCGTCGTTTTATGTCCCGCCGAGGAAAATGTTCTACAATATTCAGCGACAACGGAAGAAATTTTCTTGGTGCCTCTCGTGTTTTAAATGAGATGCACAAAGCAATAATGTCGCAGCCTCATAATGAAATCGTTGCCGCATCCTTAGCAGAGGACGGTATCCGATGGATTTATATTCCACCACACGCACCACATTGGGGTGGTATTTGGGAATCGGCAGTGCGATCAGTGAAACTGCATCTACGCCGTGTAATAGGAAATGCAATACTCACGTTTGAGCAAATGCACACTTTACTTGCACAGATTGAAGCAGTGGTCAACTCAAGCCCTTTGGGTATAGCGCATTTTTTAATAGGTCGCCCATATACTATGGTTCCAGAAGGAGATTTGAGCCATGTTAATGTCAATAAGCTGGACTACTGGTAGCACATTCAAAATATGTATCAAGGTTTTTGGCGTATTTGGCATCAAGAGTATCTGACATCATTGCAGAATCGTCCAAAATGGTCTTATCGACAGCCTAATGTAGCTGTGGGCAACATAGTAGTCGTCAAAGAAAACAATGCATCTCGAGCAAAATGGCTCATGGGACGAATTACCCAAATTCATCCAGGCTCAGATGGACTCGTTCGAGTTGTTAGACTGCACACTGTTCATGGGAAAATGATACGGCCTATAACCAAGATTGTAGTCCTACCTATGTTCTAAAACGTTGTTTCAGGGCCGCCCGGGATGTTCGTGAAAGAATACTTTTTTATAGTTTAAGTGTCATCACTAATGCATTAAGTATTCGCATTAAATTTATTTTCATCTCTAACAAGTGCAATGGAATAGCCGTTATGTTAATTCATTATTTTTTGTCTCACTGCACTCTTATGCTTATTAGCAGTATAACAGTCTGCTAGCTTAAGATTCTCACAATGTTGTTTTTTTTTTGTTATTGTTAACTCTCATTAGAATTACGTTCTTGATTTTGTTTTTGTAAGCTAAACGGTAGAATCATACGATTCAATACCTAATTGTTATTTTTGGCTCTTTGAGCAACATCAAAATTTGTTAAACGCGTTGATGATGAAACTGTCGTAAAATAAAATCGTACTTTTTGCATAATTTTAAATCAAGAGTTTTTTCTAATTTTATATTAATTTTTTTCGCATTCATCATCAATTGGTTTTGTGCACAAGTTAAAAGATATCTCGACCAGTTCGGCGAATGATAGAACAATGGCAAGTCCTTGTACATTCTATTTTTGGAGCTGTAGACCATGAATTTCGTTTTATTACTAATAACAAGCTTGTGGTCATTTAACAACCTTCTGAGTATGTCCAGGTCGTTAGTAACAGTTAAAAATAAATTAAATAAATTTCTATTTGAGTATGAAATCGCATTGTCATCAGCAAAAGCTGTTAATTTGCCTCTGAAAGGTAGATCAAACAATGAGTTGACGTAAATTAAAAAGAGAATGGGACCCAAAACTTAACCTTGTGGAACTCTCAAGTAAATTACTACCTCTGAGCTAAGACAATTTTGAATTTTTACTATTTGTTTACGATTTTTTAAGTATGATGCAAACCAGTCGTGAATAAAACCTCTTAAGCCTGCATTATACAATTTATTTAGAAACAAAGAGTGCTCTACCATATCAAATGCTTTTGTTATGTCTATGAAAAGGGTGGCAGCTACTTCAGAACCATTCACTGAATTGTATAGATCGTTATATCGACTGAAATAAAGATTTCATACGTTGCTCTAAATTTTATGTGTTTTTTTTTTAAATCAAATCCGAAAGCTCTTAAAAAATCTCCCTTTATTTATTGTTTGTGTTAAATAACTTATTTTGTTATTGTTTAATGGAAATTTATTTTCTTTGTTTTAGTTAGAGGTTTCTTGTAATCTTATTGTTTAGTTAATATAAGAACTCTCGACGAAATGTTGAAAAAACAAAAACACGGGCCACAATATTAAAACACAACGAGAAAAAACATTGAAACAAAACACCACAGAACAATGAAGGGGACCGCGCAACACATCATCTCACTAATAGATGAGAACAACACTTAATCTATTTAGATTAACGCCATCTGTAGGTGAGTGGCGCGATATTTTCAGATGAAAAAATTAGTGTTGCCATCTGGCATAAGCACAACGATATACTATACTTGTTGAACGGACGTCAAATGGCGGAAATATAACAAAAAAACAAAATTGAATCGAATTTAGAGGCCGAAAAAAAATGTTATTTTCCTTAAAAATCTTTCAATATTAGCTTTCAAACTGGGGGATGTCATTCGAACTTTTTTTTTTTGTGATACTATCTAGTGTACATTCCATGTGAATCGATTGACCGATCTTTGTGAAAATGCTATTTTAAAAATATGTTTGTATAAGGGCCACCCTAAATGTGCACCCTAGGAAAAAGTCTTGTAGCCTAAGCTATGACTCTTAATATAAAAGACAAGCGGTGTCAATTCCATATGAATCGATTGACTGTCTTTGTGGTAATGCTATTTTAAAAATATATTTGTATGAGGGCCACCCTAAATATGCATCTTAAATAAAAGTTTAATAACCACTTAAAATAAGAGACACGTGGTGTAAATTCCATGTGAATCGATTAAATGTCTTTGTGGTAATGCTATTTTTAAAATATTTTTGTATGAGGGCCACCCTAAATTAACAGGTATGCAAAACAGTTTACCTCCTATTCTCAGACCTACTGAATATACACACAATATTTTATAAGAATCGGTCAAGCCGTTTCGGAGGAGGTTTGTTTCTAATACTGTGACACGAGAATTTTATATTCTAGATTAGAGGAAAAAGGTTCAAAAACTTCAACAAAAATATTCTTACCTGTTTCAAGTCGGCTTCGTTGATTTGGAATGGTGTTAGCATAGCCTTAGCAGTAGGTGCTTGTTGTGGGGAAACGAAGATTGGCATTGGTCTACCAGGTGGAATCATGAGCATTGCAGGTTGGGATGGAATCGGTTGATATACATAAGGTGTAACTGGTTGCGTCGAAAAGCTCAAAACTAAGTCTATTGCTCCTTCCAATCCATCGCCTTGTTTTCCATTTAAAAGGTACCACTCCTCATGTGTCTCTCCACGTAAAACATTTTCTGGAATTTTAACTTCACACCAAGCAATTAATTCATCCATTTTAAAACTACATTCATCATAAATCTCAACTGATATAGAGTTAACACCAATTGGTAATTGACTCTGAATAACTCTATTCCAATGGGGATTTTTCCCACCGTTTGTTGCTGTTTGAGATTCATAAACATAATGACCAACACGAACACGTACGTACGGATCCATGCGAGCAATTCCGTAGTTCCTGGCTAGTTTCGCCTGAGAACAGGTTATACTTAACCTACCGCTATGATGCGGTGCCTTAAAAAAAGAAAAATGGTAATTAGCGATTGACATCATATTTGCTATTTTAGTAGTACGCAAAGTAAAAGTGAAAAGTATATTGCCTTTTTATTCTTAAAATAAAAACCCAGTAGTATAAATCTTATAACTTCTAATTTTTATTGAAATGCCTATACGTATGTATGATTGGAGTACTGGTTATGCTGAAGAAAATGTGTCAAAGTGCTATAGCTTATTTTTGAACAACTCGAGCTATTACTTGAATAGAAGAGCATCAGGAATAAGGTTAAAACCATGGATCAATCAATCCCTTCTGAAAAAGCCAAGAGAATAAATAGTAAAATTCGTATCTGTCGGGACAACTATTTTTGTAATAAGGCTAGAGAATTTGAAGGCAATTTGAGAAACGAGTGGAAGGTCATAAATAGTATAATTGGAAGAAAGGCAAAAAGCCAAGAATCTATTACTTTGTAAAAAAAAGGGGTTGAAGTGTCAGACGCAACAATACTAGCAAACGAATTTAATGAATTTTTTAGTACCATTGACCTTTCAACCATTCCGATGCCTAGTACTCTGCCACGCAATTGTTGCGATGATATTGGGATTAGTAGAAGTACTTTCAATAGAAACAGTTTTTACTTTGAGCCTGTCTCTGGGCTGGAAATCCTTAATGCCTTAAAAGCATTACAAAACTGTAACTCCAGTGGCAAAAATGGTTGTTTTGCGGCTGAGATTAGTTTATCTGCCTATTACACTAAAATAATTCTGGCACTTGAGCCAGGACTATTTAGGTTGATTGGTTGTTGCTGCAGGCACACACACAGTAACAATTTTGTATTTGATGATAGCAAGGCACCTTACCAGGGGAGTCTTGCTACGTATTGCGGCGCCACTAAGAACACTACTCGACAAGAAAAATTGCGGCAAATAAAAACCACTATTCCTATTGGGAAATTTCCCGCTGAATCCGAAAATCATAGTGGTTTTGCTAGATCAGGTCGGGTTTTCGAGATAAAGGGTAAAAACAAAAAAAAACGCACTGTCCCGGGAGGTACCGCCATATAGGCTCGATTAAAAACGTTATTTTACATGATACTCATTCCAAATTTTTTGTTTCCTAAAAGAAAAGATCAAAAATTTTTAAGTAATATATGTCACAACAACACCACTAGTTTGGTCGCTACGACTAGAAACTGGTCAACAACAATGCAATCTTTGCAATTTTTCTAAAAAAACTTAACTTTGCCACCTTATAACTCGAAAAAAAAATCTATTGAACTTAAAAAGTTAGCTATCCTATCTTATAGTATGTTAAAATATTAAAATTTTAAATATAATAATTTTATACTTTGGCTTCATTTCATATAAGTTATGTTAAAAAAACTAAAACAATGTAAGATTCAATTTCATACATTTTTGCTTATATTAATTTTTTTTTTCAAATAAATTTTAATAAAATGCCAACTGTTTATTCAAAAATGTATAAAATTGACTCTTACATTGTTTTAGTTTTTTTAAAATAACTTTTATGAAATGAAGCCAAAATATAAACATATTATGCATAAAATTTTTATATTTTAACATACTACAAGATAGAGTAGAGTAGAGCTAATATTTTAAGTTCAATAGATTTGTTTCGAGTCATAAGGTGCCAAAGTTGAAATTTTTTTGAAAATTTGCTAAAAATTGCATTTTGGTTGACCTGTTTTAAGCCGTAGCGACCAAACTAGTGGTATTGTTATGACATATATTACTCCAAAATTTTTGTCGTGATCTCTACTTTAAGGAAACAAAAAAATTTGGAATGAGTATCTTGTAAAATAACGTTTTTAATCAAGCCTATATGGCGTTACCTCCCGGAACAGTGCATGTTTTGGGTTTTGCCCTTTATCTCGAAAACCAGACCTGATCCAGCAAAACCACTATGATTTTCGGATTCAGCGGGAAATTTTCCTATAGAAATGGTCAATAATATTTTGGCCGCAATAATATTTTGCTAAAATTTGTCGAGTAGTGGAATCAAGACCTTAAAATTTGAATTGGAAGATATTGTTTGCTTTTAGTCTTGCAATATAATGGCGAAGTTTTATTTAATTTATGTCTATTATATACTTAATCGATAATTACAAATCGTGTACCTAATCATAATACAATAAATCTAAAATTGTGACCTGCTTAAATGCAGCCAACATAAACAAAACAAAAGCAAGCATTGACTTTAAATAAGTTGCAATGTTTTGCATTTTGTCAATACTAAGCATTTTGATATTCTTAAAGGGCTGCATACAGTGGCTCACAGCTTATTTCATGCAGTGCATACTTTTAACTTCAATGCTCTGTAATTTTTAAACTAAGTGGAATATGAAAAAATTTTGATGTCAGTTGAAAGAACAAAACTTTAGTTTAAAAAAAATGTTTATTTATTATAAAAAAATACAACCTGTAATTTTTATAATAGAAAATCGCAATATACTACTGAATTTCATGTCACAGCTTATTTCAAGCAGACATGCATAAATTAAAAAAACCTTGTTTAAAATAATGATTTAGGAATTTTAAGTGTGTAGTGTGTTAGCCTCTTTGGTCAACTACAGTTAAAAGACGGCTTGGCATCGAAGCTGTAAATTTTTTATTGGTATCTGGCGATACTCAATTTTAAATGCCTTTTTTAGGTCGTTTTTGTTTGAAATGTTGTGTATTCGAATATTTTTTTTCCAAAATCGCCCATAAATTTACAAGGACATGTAGGTCAGGTGACTACGCTGGCGGTGCCATCAAATAAGGGCATTTGGATATTAGCCAGAATAATAACGGGTTTTTATCTTCGTAAAACCGTAAATTTGTCTCCATGCCCAGATTTTCATCACTCTGTAACAAATTGATACTTATAATCTGAAGACAGATATCCATACTCATGATATTTCCTACAAAAGCCAAATTTCCTGTACCAGCAGCTCACATGCAAGCCCAACCCATGACTTTGTTTTATATCGCGTGTATGTTCTCCTTGTTGTTTTTTAAATTTGGCTTTCGCGACATGCTATCTGAGTCAAATAAGTTGAATTTCAATTCGTTCACTAATATTACTGAATTCCAGTACTCAGTGGTCTTCAAAACATGTTATTTGGCGAAAATCAGACGGATAATCTCATTTTTAACTGATGAACGGGTTTTTTTCGCCAGTTAAACACTTTCGGGTTGGGCTTGCATATCAGCTGCTGATACCGGAAATTTCGCTTTTATCCTCTTTATCCTTTTATATGGACACTGTATCTTTTTTTAAGCGATTTTTTTTACGCTTATTTTTCAGGAACGTATCTATCGCGTAAAAACAGAAATAGGTGTACTTTATTTTGCCCTCGTTCACCGTCAAACTCACTTTCGCTGACTCTTTTTCGATAGCAGAAAACGCAGCAGTAACATTTCGCTTACTACGTCCAATGATATCAATATCATCGGCATATGCAAGGAGCTGGACACTTTTGTATAAAATAGTGCCATTACGATGTACACTGGCTTTTCGCAACAACCCTTCTATCACAAAGTTGAAGAGGTTGCAGGATAGTGGATCGCCTTGTCTGAAACCTCGTTCGGTATCAAATGGTTCGAAGAGGTCCTTTCCTACCCTGACGGAGCTGGATGTGTTTTCAACGTCATTCTGCAAAGCCGCACTAGCTTCGCAGGTATACCGAACTCAGACATGGTGGCATACAGGCAATCCCGTATCGGGCTATCGAAAGCAGCCTTAAAATCGATAAAGAGATGATGAGTATCGATCTGTTTTTCTGTTCCAGTATTTGACGTAGTGTGAAGATCTCGTCTATGGTGGACTTACCAGGTCTAAAGCCGCATTGATAAAGCCCAATCAGTGTGTTGGCGAACGACTTAAGTCTTTCACACAGTACGGTCGACAGGATCTTGTATGAGATGGCAAGAAGACTGATTCCCCGGTAGTTCGCGCAAATTGTAGGGTAGGGTGGAGTGAAATTGTTCAAATAATAGCGATTTTTTGAAAATTATTATTCCTGAGTGATAAATAGTTGTAGTTTGATGGTAAAAATTGGTCTTCAAAATGTTACCGCTTTTCAATAATTTCTTGAGGTGCCGAGATCCACATGAAAAAAAAAAGTGAAAAATAATTTTATAAAAATTTACTATTTAAAAAATTTTCTTTTGTTTCTCAATATGGTAATTTTTTTCGCGACGATATCCTGTTTTGGTTAAATCCATCTCCTAATTCTGGTCCACATACTGCAGCTGAAGCTTCACTATCTAATTTGATGCATTTTTCCACTATTTGACTGGGAAAATAGCAAATTTCCAATTTTTCATTAAAATTTCCTCTGATGTTTTTTAGATAATCTTTTGATAAACTAAATGTTCAGTAATGTCAACTGACTACCAATTAATCATAATAAAGATTTTATGGATGACAAAAATATATATTTCGTTGAATTACTGAATCAATTACACTACTCAACAAGATTTGCCACAACTGATTCCTTCAACATTTTCTAAATTAAAATTTTTCATGGAATTCGAATATCGTAATGTTTTTTTTCGATTTGCCCCAATTTACCATATAAATGGTTAAAATAAAAAAAATCCACTGTTGACACATACTTCTTATAAACGCCTGTAAAAACTTTACTTGTGAGCCAATCAACGTGCCAATAGTATGTGTGATATGGTTTTTATGACCAAAAATATGTAACACAAATCCCTTTTTTTCGTTTTTTTTTAACAAATTTCAACTTTGAAGCCCTGCAACTGAAATTAACTATATGACTGATATGAAGTTAGTCCTCCATTCTTATACAAAATTTCAATACAAAAATTTTAAGTATATGTAGGTCTATAGAAAAGCCTTAACTTACGAAACAGAGCATTATGTATTAACAACAATTCAAAAACCATTTTTCGTTGGGGAATCTTAAGAGAAACAGACGGTGTGAGTCAAAAAAGAATAGTAGATGCCACTCATATTCCTCATTACAGATAACAGTAATGATCTACATGAATGTCTTCAAAAAACTGTATATGTATTAATTATAAAATCTTTCTTAAAACTAAGCAACAAAAAGAAAAATTAAGTTAAATACTAAGTATACATAAAATCATTTTATGTATTTATGTATTAGTTTTATTTGAGTAGAATAAAATTGTTTTATATGGAAAATTGGTTTATGCATTTATGTTAATAATGCTCCAGTTTCGTAAATTATCTTTTTTATATAAATATATAGTACTTACAATGTTTCTAATAAAATTCTCTATGAGATAGGAGGGCTAACATTTTGTCACTCATATGATTAATTTTAGATATAGGGCTTCAAATTTCAAATTTGTTTAAAACAAATAGAGAAGAAGGGATTTTTTTAAATAATTTCAGTCACAACAGCCATATTGCAGATATCATTGGCACGTTTTATACCTTACTGTCTGGCTTTCTTCTAGAACATACAAAAATTTAAAATTGATTGGCTAACAAGTAAAGTTTTTACAAGCAATTATGTGAAGTATGTGCTCTCAACAATGCAATTTTTTGAATTTTACCATTTATATGGAAAATTGGGGCAAATCGAAAAAAACCATTACGATATTCGGATTGCACGGAAAATTTTACCATAGAAAATGTTATCGCCATTCTTTGTGGTGAAAGTTTTCGTAAATTTGTAGAGAAATGTTATTTTTTTCACTTTCACTGGTAAATAACGAGATTTATTAACCATTCCAAAAAAATTTCTAGGGCAATCTTTGCATAAAGGCTTTAGTCTGATTTAAAACAAAGTTAATTCATAGACGGTTTCATTTAATTTTATATTACAATATATTGATAAATTATAAATTATATCTGAACGAATTTTTTTTAAACCGGTCTCGGCACCTGAAGACCAAGTCCGACAAGCCCTATCTTTCACTTAATAACATAATGATATATGTCAACTATTCCTCCCCCAGGCTAATACAATTCATAAAAAAAAAAAATTCGCTCCACCCTATTGTAGGGTCACCTTTCTTCAGTATAGGACAAAGGACACTGAGATTCTAATCGTCGGGCATGCTTTCTGCTAGCCATATTTTGGATATGAGTTGATGCATACACCCTATCAGCTCATCGCCACCCGTATTGAACAATTCAGCAGGCAGGCCGTCAGCACCGGCCGCTTTGTTGTTCTTAAGTCGCTGTATCACAACTCGTACCGCGTCATGGCTAGATGGTGGTACGTCCACACCATCGTCGTTGATTGGTGGCATCGGGTTAATTTCTTCAAAGGCGGGATTGGTAGAGTCATCGCCAGCAAGTAGCTTGGAAAAGTGTTCCCTCCATAACCTCAGTGTACCTTGCATATCCGTAACCAGATTTCCGTGTTCATATTTACAGGTAGATGCTTCGGGCTTGAAACCTTGGGTCAGACGCTTGAATTGTTGGTAAAATTTTCCAGCATCATTCCTGCCTCGTAAAACTTCGAGTTTCTCACGCTCACGCCTTTCCTGCTCTCGTTTCTTGCGTCCGAAAAGGCGCTTCTCTCCCTTTCTCTTTTCCCGGTAGTTTTCGCGCACGGCTCGCGTTGCGGCTGACTGCAGGGTTCTTTTGTATGCGGCGTTTTTCACTGCAGTAGCTTCGCGACACTCCTGGTCATACCATTGATTTCGCGGAGGTGAGCGTCGGAAACCAATGATTTCCTCAGCGGCAGAGCGCATGGAGCGGGAAATATGCGCACAAAGTCCACCGGCATCATCGGGTAGAGAGTCAGGTTGAAGGAGCAGTTTTGAGAGGTGAGCGGAATAGGCTTCCTCCGTCCGATGTGATTGCAGCTTAGCGACGTCCAGCTTTCGTTGCGTACCAGAGCGTACATCCTTTGCATTGCACAGCCGCGTATCTTGGCTGCAACAAGATAGTGATCGGAGTCAATATTGACTCCCCGGAACGTACGAACGTCTAGCACGCTGGAAGCATGCCTTCCGTCGATCACAACATGATCGATTTGGTTTCGTGTTTTTTGATCAGGGGACAACCAGGTGGCCTTGTGTAGTCGAGGTGTTGAAATCTGGTGCTACTTACTACCATGTTTCGCGCCGCCGCGAAGTCGATCAGCCGTAGACCGTTGTTTGAGGCGGTCTCATGGAGGCTGAACTGACCGACAGTGGGGCCAAATATACCTTCTCTTCCGACCTTTCCGTTGAAATCCCCGAGTAAAATCTTAACATCGTGGACCGGGCAGCCGTCGTATACTTCCTCGAGTCTCGCGTAGAAGGCATCTTTGACAACATCGTCCTTTTATTCCGTCGGGGCGTGCGCGCCTCGAGCCTTGATGCGGAGTAAACACAGGAGTAAACCTGGAGATATGCTGGCGAAGTCTTTTGCTTACAACGAATCCGCATCCCAATTCGCGCCTCTCCGCATGGCAGCTGTAGTAGATATCGCAACTTGTTTGGTTAGAGCAACCTTGTCCTATCCATTTTATTTCCTGGATGGCGGTGATATCAGCCTTAATTTTTTTGAGGGCATCCGCCAGTTCGATAGAGGCACCTTCCCTATTGAGGGTCCGGATATTCCAGGTGCATATCCTTAAATCATAGTCCTTTTTTCGTTTGCAGTGGTCGTCAACGTTGAGGGGTTCTGTATTCGAGGCTTTTTTTGGTTTTCATTGGAATCTTTTTTTTTACGTGGCGGGTACCAAACCCTGCGCACAACCCATTTTACTTCCAGGGAGGACGCGCTGCACACATTCGCTCACTATCTCAGCGGATGCAGAGATAGCTACCCAGATGGAGCCAGCGGGGAGGCTGTGTGTCAACTTGCTAATGGTTGGCTCAGAGATCGCTCTGGCAATCCCCAGGTGGAAAGCAGTCAGAAACTTTACTCTGATCAACCAAAAGCCAATCCATCCAACGCTAATGCAAATGATGCAGTTTGATAAACAATTGCTTTAAACTCGCGAATGTAAAATTTTAACTTATTTGAAGAAATGGTTCGCTTTGTAGAGCAGGTCGAATTGATGTTTTTTTCGAGTTTTTTAATTCTATTTTTTTTTTTTTTTTTTGTAGTTCAAGATGAGGTTCAAATTTTTCTGCAAGTTATGAGAGAAATGTTATTTTTTTTATTTTATAAGCGGTTATTGGAATATCAACTTACACTAAAAAAAAATGATTTTTTTTTTTAATGTAGGAGATGACTGTACTTTTCCGAAACACTATTTTTACCCATTTTTTCAACTTCGAATGGACTTTCAAAAAAAAATATCGAAAAAGTTCAAGATCCGAGTACAAAAAATAAATTCTTTGAACAATTCTAAACACAATGCAAAAATTTATATTGTCGGGAAAATGAGCAAATAACGACTTTTATCAAGAAACCTGTGACTTTTTTCATGCTCTTGCAATTGAACTTGCATTGTGCGTGTTCTGGCATTTTTGATGATATAGTTCAAAGTAACTGAACGGATTGGAATATTTGGATTATGTTTTTTATTGTAAGCACACAAATAATACAACAATCAACATTGTAAGCTTTTTTTCTTGTTATGACACACTCAATTTATAGGGTGCCACGAATATATTCCTGAAGTTCTCATTTTTTATTAGGCAATAAGTGAAAATATTTCATTTCATTTCATTTCATTTCTTTATTAAGCCTTTGGATTACATTTCCTTACAGACTAGAATCACAATTGTTTATAAAAATAATTGATTAATTAAAAATAAGCTTATACATAAAATTAAAATATATTAAGATTAAATACTAATTTTTTAAAAGAGTCTTTAGACATCGAAAAATCAAATTCATAAATGGATGACAATCTATTGAATAATGAGAGAGCTCTTAATAAAGGCTCATTCTGAGCATAATTAGTTTTATGTTTTTTTATGAGGAATAAATCAAAATGACGCAACTGTCTAGGTGGGATATAAAAATCAATTAACTGAAGTAACTCCGGACATTCAATATTACTATTAACTATATCATAAATAAAAATTAAGGACATAACCTTCCGCCTCGATTCAAGAGTATTTATGCCCAAAAGCAGGCAACGTGAATTATATGATGGCCTTGAATCACCAAAATTCAAAGAACGTAATGCAAATCTAGAAAAAGTTTTCTGAATTCGTTCAATTCTAGCACAATGATTTGCATAAAACGGATTCCAAACAAAAGAGGCATATTCCAATCTAGATCTTACAAATGCAAAGTAAAGGCTCTTAATGGTATGAGGATCCATAAAATCAGAGCTGTGTCTACGAACAAAAGCCAACATTGCATAAGCTTTAGGGATGATAAAATTCAAATGCTCAATAAATGAAAACTTAGCATCGAAAACTACACCTAAGTCCTTTATAAGATTGATTGACTTAAGAAGTTTACCCTGAATTGAGAAACAACAATCGAGTATATTATTTGATTTTGCAAATGTGCAGTGAAAGCATTTCCCAATATTTAAAGGTAACTCATTAAGTTTACTCCAGTTACTCACATTGGACAAGTCACGTTGTAAGGATTCAACGTCACCGCCATTCCGTATACGACTGAATAATTTTAAATCATCTGCGTAAAGCAAAAATTTTGAGCTCTGAAAGCAACTATGAATATCATTCATGAACAAAATAAAGAACAGAGGTCCAAGGATACTACCCTGAGGTACTCCAGACGACGCTACAAAATTATAAGTCTATTACTCAGATAGGATTTAATCCAATCCAAAAATGAACAATGAAATCCAATTTTAGCTAGTTTAGCAATTAAAGCACTATGTTTAACATTATCAAAGGCTTTTGCGAAATCAGCATAGAGTACATCCACTTGATAGCCACGTTCAAAAAAGGATACACAATAATTAGAGAATAATGATAAATTTGTTATTGTGGATCGACCAGATACAAAGCCATGTTGCTCTGGGCAAATATGACACTTAATTAAAAAGTAAAGCTTATCTTTTATAATGCTTTCAAATAATTTAGAGACAATTGTTAATTTCGAAATGGGACGATAATTTGCGACATTATTATTAAGCCCATTTTTGAAAATAGGGGTAATACATGCCACCTTCCAGGGATCAATAAAAGTTCCGGAATTTAAAGATTTATTGAAAATCAGACACAGTGGCTTACACAAAGCCTGAGCACATTTTAATAATACTATAGAGGATAATCCATCGACATCCAGTTTAGCAGAAATCTTCAACTTTAATAATGCGTTAAAAACATCTGTTTCACTCAAAGTAATAGAACCAACATCCACGAAAGAATTGATGTTTTGCAGGATAGAGGGCTCATACCATGGAGCATCTTCAGTATAATTTGATTTAAAAAAGTCGGCAAATAAATTAACTGTATCTGCAATTGTACACGAACTAATATTATTGAAAAACATAGAAGTGGGGATGAAAGATCCACTCTTTTTCGATTGTACGAAATTCCAAAACGATTTCGGATTCAATTTGATATTGGTTTCCGTTTTCAAAATAAACTGCTTGTATAAAAACTTATTCAAAAAGTTGAATTCTCTCATGTAATGCACATATTTCTCCTTATACTCTAAGTTCCCAGTGGATTTAAAAAGTTTTAGGAATTTATTGCGCATATTTTTCAGTTTTTCAAGGCCAGAATTATACCATAGAAGCTTATATACCTTATGAGGGAAAATTGGAATATGGTCATGACAGATTTGCGACACATTACATTTAAACAAATCAAAACAAGTTGCGGCATTTTTTCCATCAAATAAATTTTTCCAATTGATATCTTTTATAATATTATTTAGAAATTCAAAATCACATAATTTAAAGTTAAATACATGTTTAGCAGACTGAGGCTCAATAAATTCATAAAATTCTATATCGAGAACAATTGGAACATGGTGCATATTAGATGGTGAAATAGGGCTAACACATTCAAACAAATTGTATTGAATATTATACGAAATAAAAATTAAATCCAAAATTTTTCCAAGATTATTAAGTATATTATTAATTTGAACTAATTCAATACTTAAGAAGCTATCAATAAGATTGATTTCATGAGGATGATTGATATTTGTTGGCGTCAACTCATCGGCGAGGTGAGTCCACATTACTTTGTTCAAATTAAAATCCCCCAATACACAAAGCTGACTTTTAGGGTCCAACGATGAATGTAACGATAAAATGTTACTTACATGTGCATCGTAAATTTCATCAGAACTATTTCGCGGGATATATGAGGCACAAATATATAAAGAGCCTGATGAACCAGAAATGGAGACACTTAATTGGTCGTACAAGCTGTCCGCATTCTGAAGGATGCAAGCTGTTGAACAGAAAAAACGTTTGATAGCAATTAAAACACCACCTCCTCGACTACAACCTGTTTTTACAGCGTCACGATCCTTTCTGTATACTTGATATATATTTGAATCAAAGAATTCTCCATCGAAAAATTCATCATTTAGCCAGGTCTCAACAAATACGATGACATCAAAATCTCCAGCCGCGGTATAATCATAAATAGAATTGGATTTAGTTCTTATCCCAGACATATTTTGGAACTAAATCCGAAATTGTGAAGTTTTGCCTAACTGATTGTTAGGCTGAGCGGATGGATATATACTTAAATTAGCTACGTTATTGCATTCTTTACTTGTAGTTATAAGTGTATCGGGGATTTTTCCAGTTTTGGAAAAAACTTAAAATCTTTCACCAAAACATCAACCGGCCAAAGGCCTGGATCAACAATATATTTGTAGAGCGATGACGGCACACCCAGTTTAAAATTCACTCTTTTTAGTTTTTCCTGCAGGGCATTTTTTTTTACGAATTTATAACAAAAGAGATCATCTTTAGTTATATTAGTATGTCTAATTATGTACTCAACAATATTAATCTCAGTAACTGAAGGCTCAAAAGAAGATAAATGGACCCATCTCTTTCGGTCAATAACAGCAAGCTCTGCATTAGAATTCAACCCAACAACAATTGCACGCTTAGGTTTTTTGTTTCTAATTACGGAAATTCCGCAGCCTCAGTTGCAGCCGCAACAACATTCAAATTATTCGAAGAGCAAGGTGGCGAATTAATAGACGAAGATTGAGCAAGAGCAATATCAAGAGAAACCTTCTCAGCACGTAAGGGAAAATTAACAGCAGAATTTGCATTAGCAGCAGTACCAGCATGAGACAAAGTATTAGAAGAAGTAGAATTAGAAGGAGAACGTAAATCAGTAGAGACATCAACAACAGCAGTAGCAGTGACAATACCAGCATAAGACAAAGCATTAGAAGAAGTAGAATTGGAAGAAGAGCGTAAATCAGCAGAGACATCATCAACAGCAGCAGCAGTGACAGCATCAGTAGCATTGCCGAATGCATCAGCATTCTGCTAATAATGATTTACACAGCAGGTAAAAAAAATAAAGTTAAAGGAGTTTATTTTTCTAGGCTTGTTTTTTAAACAGGCTATGATTCCACAGGTAAAATAAATTTAAAAACTCGACACGTAATGAGTGCGTACGTAGTTCATATCAGGGGCAATAAGAAGATTATGCATTCTTTAACAGGTAGAAAAACTTAAAGAATTCGATAACCTAAGGAAGGTTTTTTCAAAAGTTATATTTGGGGTCATAAAAATTGTATGCTTTCTTTCAACTTATTTCAAGGAAAATGAAAAGCAATATTTTCATTTGCATGGTATAAATAGTAATATTCTATAAGTTTTTCTATCAGTTCCTCAAAAAGCTGAAAGATATAAAACAAAATGAAGATTTTTTACCTATTGTTATTTCATTCTTTCAATATCGATACGTCAACTGTCAAAAAATCATTTTAAAGCTTCAACGGAATTTTTGTCAGTTGAGTCTAAACTACGCAGCGGTGCGGTTCGATGGTTTCGCGAGTGTAAAAAAGTTTCAAGTTTATCGAATTTTCAGCAGAAATAAACTGAGCTGTAAATATTTTATTGTGTTCATATATATATGTTTATCATAATTACAAAGTAATTACCACTTTTTAATTTAATTTAAAAGATTTGTGAAGTGATTAAAAACGGGCGGAATGTGGTTACGTAAAAATTTCCTACGTTCCTCATTCCGACTATTTGTTCGGTAACAGGATTTTTAAGCTTCGTAAAAAAAGATAGTTTTTGTGTCTAGTTAGACTAAAAACGTATAATTTTTGTTAGATTATTCAATCTATACATTATTCTACGATGTCGAACGTGTATACGTCCTAGTTTAAATTAATAAGATTTGCCATAATTTGACATGAAACTTTTACGTTTTTACCTTATTTTCCTGTTTGCACACATAATTGCTCTATTGATTTAGGTTTTAAATTTACTTTAACATGCCTAATAGTACGGGAGGCAACGTTGCATATTTGAAGGTCATTTCCTCCCGCTTATTTTTTTGCAATTGTTAATTTAAGTAAGGCTGATAATGGAAATAAGCGTCAGTCGCCAGAATCGTGGTGACTCTGGTTGTGAGAGGCCGATGAAAAAAGTTTAGCTCAATAACTCGGAAAGTAAGCCACAAGTAAAAAATTATGTTCAGACCAGTATTGTAAAGCAGATGAAAATACATCGATTTCATTTCCGTAAAATCTCCATACGATAAGATTTGACCCACCTTTCAACGTTTTAATGTTTCTAATAAATACTAAAATTTTGAGCAGAAATAGCTATTTTGGGCGAAAAATATGATTGTCAGATCTGAAAGAGAAATGTTATTTCAAACTTTCAATAAAAACCTTATTTTTTCGCAAATGGAGATGGTCATTAAAAATTTCACAACTATGAAAAATGGATCAGATCTGGTCAAATCGAAATTTTTCTGATATATATAGGTAATTATACTTAGAAGATAACTTTGTTTGTTTAAAATTAAAAGATTTTGACCAAAATCGTAAATTACATTTAAGTTTTACGTTTATAATAAATGTTATCTGAAAAACTATAGCTTTTTCTTATTGCGACATTAACGGTCGGAATTAGGTGCTTCAGTGGACGGAAACAGACAAAATAATCACAGGCCGGTCGGTAAATGGTGAACGTTGTGTTTTTTTGTATCAATTTTTTAAAAACAAAATTTAGTAATAAAAACTTTCATTTATATTATTGTTAACTTATTTTTCCCACGGTAAACATCTATAACAATAAATAGGTTAATTTTAGTAAAATTACATGACATTATTTATGTATCTTTTAGAAGATTCAAACAGACGCGCCGATAAGTGGTGCTTTTGCGTTAATGTGATTTCCTTTTTTAACTTTTTTGGAAAAAATAAACTTTTAAATGTAGAAATATATATTATACTAATGGAATGCTAATGTAAGAATTGTAATGTTACTCTTACATAGCAATATGAAATCTTTTTAATTATTTAACTTGTTACGCGCGGCATATGACGTGGACAAAAAGAAAACACTCGCAAAAAAAAAACTTTCGGTATCGACCACCGAAGTTAGTCCCAGCTAGGGCGCGGTTTCCCTACGCCGCTTGTGTACGTATGCATAGAAAAAAAAACCAATCAAATTTCAAATTATGTTAAAAAAAAACTTTATCTAACGGAGAGCAAAAAAACCCCAGGCTCCTTTTCTTAAAGTTTCCCGGATGGCATCACGGGTCACCCACCCCGGCACCTCCCCCTAATCCTACTTCCTAGCAACTATTCATCCTCTTTTCCTATTTCTTGTATTATTTAAAAAAAAAATATTTTTTTCTAATTTCATTTTAATTTTTAATTTCAAAAATGTCTTTTTTTTTGTTTTGTAGCTATAAATCTGTTCTTAATTTTATTTTTATTATTCTTAAATTAATAGGTATAAGTTTTCTTTCTTAAAATTATCTCGTTTTATTTGTTAATTGTTTGATCAAACTTCTTTGCTGGGTGAATGTCATATATGTATATTAAGGGTAATTAGAGGCTTTTAAATATTTAAGACAAGCAGCAATAAAATTATGTATATAAATTATATATATGCATAATTCTAGATATGTGAGCTGCACAAAAATTACTTATATATTAACTTAAGTCTATATTTCGCTTCAAAAGTTAATTTTTGTTTGTATGAAGGTTTAAAAAGATCAAAATGATATTAATAAGGATATATGAAAATCACCAGCATATCTACATAATTTTTGTATTCATAAGACAAAATTATAAATTATATTTGAAATAATGGTTTTGTGTTATAACTAGAATAATTAATATAAAGCAAATTAATAGGACTTAAAAATACTTAGCTGGTTATCGACGACGACGACTGGCTGCTGTCGTTGATGACGGAGCTGACGTTATTGTTGTTGTTGTCGGTGTGGTTGATGTTGGTTGATGTTCTTATTTATTATCCATGTTTAATTTGAACTCATTTTGTTGAAATTTTGTGATTTTATGTTTTTGTTTCTGCAGTTTTATTAGGTTGCTTTAAATAAGAATTTTTTTTTTGTTTATACATTTAGATTATATGCATATTATAAGGTTTTTTTTTTTTGTTAAACTATTTATGTTTTCTTATAGTTTTCGAATTTCACTTCATATTTTGGCCACTTTTATAGGACCGCACGCGTTCATCAAAGAATACTTTTGTAACCTTCAAGTTTTTTTCTTTAAATGAACATTTTCCATCGCAAGTTAAACGATATTGTAATGGCATAGAAGGGACAATTGCTGATGGACACAATGTGGCATAGATTTTGCTTGCGTTAAGAAAAAACTGCCTGCCAAATTAAATGGGGCGCTCAAATTTATAGTACGAACTACAGTTTAAATTCTTTTTGCAATTATTGAACTCATTTTTTTTTTTTCACTAGAGATATTAAATTTTAGCCATTTTTCCACAATTTTAACTTTTCGAAGATATTAGCAAAATATCCACTTTTAATTTTTGTTCACAGCATGAAGATTGTGGCTGGCTGCTTTTTCATCGTATTTTTTAACTTGCCACATGAATCGATGGCGAAAAACACGAAACGACGAAGATTGTTTATTTATGTATATTCATTTCATATGAAATGAATAAAATCTTTTTTTAAACACGTAAAATAAAGTTCCTTTTTTTGTTCATTTAATGTCTCACAAGAATTGTTCATTTAACCGTCCATCTTGAAAATGTTTTGCACCCGCGTGCGATAAAACAAAGTCTATTTTTTCTTTATTACCGGTTAACCGCACGCTGCAAAAAATCCTCGTAACTGACGCCACCACGCGCTGTAAAATTTTTCGGCAACTCACGCTTTCAACCCGCACACAGCAACTCGCCTGATGCCGCTTGTCAGCGTTCGTCTCCTACCAACCTACACATACATATGTATATACTAAAAGTCTGCAGGAAATGGTTTGAAATGCATTTCAAAACATTCTATTGCAGATCAAACACTCACTTCACTCCATTCACTGCTTGCAAAGCATCTGTATTTGTTCAGAAATCATCCCTTGTTAGTACGAAAACAAACAAAAGAGAGAACAAAAATATTCAATCATTTTACTCATTAGAATAATTTTCACTACAAACAAAGTGTTTGAATATATTGTTCAATGAAGGTGTACAGCAAATGTTGTGGTGTACAGCAAATATACTAGTATACAATGAGCATAGTCAAACAAAATTATGGCTGCTTATCCTGAATTTTTTTCTCTATTACTTTGATTTGCTACAACTTTGACACATGTACATACTTACATATATACATTAGGGTGTTTTTATTCTTTCAGAAAACAGATTAAGGAGCTGGTAAGGTACATGGGAAAAAAATTGAATTGAGTAATGTGTAATTAATTCATTTATTCAATCCAAAAAATACAATATTTCATGTTCAAATAAATTTATTTCAATGAAGCAACTTAAAAATATCATAACATTGCGTAATAAAATAAAACTAACATGTAATTCATATAAGAAACAACAAATAAAAAAATCCACTAATTCATACAGAGTTTTTGAATTTATTAGTTTCTGAATTTGACCTGGATTTGATTAATTTTTACTGTTCTTCGAAAATGCCCTCTTCTAGGTGCACTTGAATTTTTTTACCTAGCGAAGCTTTATGACTTACTAACTAACAGGAAAAGGTAAGCCCCTATTGATGTGGAATACCTGTAAATATGCTTCAACAATGTCGAACCCTCCGTAAGGCGTTGACCTGTTTGAGGTTAATTTTATTACAACACAACAATAGTCATGAACGGGTTGTGTTTTTATTACACGAACCTTTATATAAAAATTTCCCAATTTTTTAAAATGTGTGTGTCATAAATAAGAAATATGACTTCATTACGTTCTATGATTTGAATTAGCTAATAACAGGTAGTTTTATGTTTACCTATCATTCAATATTTATTAAGACTTTTACCTCTAAATAACTTCATGAATTAACTCTGAATGAAGTACAGTTTTTTTGTATTTTTCTGTGTAACGTTATAGTAAATGTGAAATCGAAATTTGTACGTAAATGTTAGACTACCTGCAAAAAAATCTAAAATTTATCTCGAAATCATATTCATACACAAATTTTTAAGTGTAATTTTTGAGTTCAGCAGCCCATTTGCGTAACAAAAAAATAGTAACAACTGCAAACATTTTTTTTTTCTTTCATTTTGTAAACTAGCGTTGCTACAGTCTGAAATGCTTAGTAACATATCAAACCATTCAAAGCATTCCTTTTATTTACTATATTCGGTAGGTTTTTTGACATTCATATTTTATTTTTGTCTGCTGAAACTGGCATTGTAGTCGAAGAAGAGAATAGAATGTAACGCGCGAATTTACTTCAATGCAACTAGAACTGTAAATGTTTTGTTCTCTATTATGTTCTCATTTTACTTCATTCTCTATTGCTTGCTTATTTCAGTAATGCAGTGTTTAATGAAATAGTGTGCCCTACTGTAGACGAAGAAGGGAATGCGTTTCTGCTGACCTTTAGTATATACATACCAAAAAAAATTAACGGCAGCACTGGCCCATTAGTGCCAACATTAGCCTTTTTGACCTGTCTTGACATTTCTTTTATTTGACAGGCGTGTTACATATATTTTTTTTTGTTAGAATTCATTTATGGATACAGGGTGGTTACATTTGTTTATCTTTGCGTTAATTTTAGTGGGAATATTTCGAAATAGGGCGCAACATATAGTAAAATTAAGATCAAAACCCTTTAGAAACTTTTTTTCCTTCAACAGGAGATTAAGGTGTTAATAGAGACGCCGTAATGTGCGTTTATATTGGACAAAAGTCAAAAGAGGTGTCATACTGCAATTGGGCGATTTTATAGGTTGATTTTTATACACATTCATGTCTCAATTGAAGTTTCTACTGTAGCCGACAGGTGGCTGAAATTAAAATTTGACACTTGTACATGTATTTTGTTCTAGTGACTTGAGTAACGGCAAGAGTTAAACGAGTCGATGCGTTGAAGAAAAAATTACAGGAACAAAATACATGCGCAAATACTCTTTCGCGCTGTATTTCTCATAGCAAACTGCAAAAGCACTCTTTGGAAAATAACTTTTTTAATGTAAAAAACCTCAGCATTCGATTAAAAGCATTAAAAAAAATATTAAAAAATACCGTTTTTGAGATATAACACGTTTTGTGATTTTTCACCAGAAAAATGGAAAATTTCGGGAAATCTGACAAAACCATTGGAAAGCTGAGGAAAAAATACATCGAAATGATGAGTAGGAAAATATTTTTAGGTACACTTATGTACCACCAGCACGAGTTGAATACAACAGAATTTAGCGCTCGCGCACCGCGCTAGGACATTTGACGTATTTCTCCCCATATTTATATTAAGAAAAAATAAATGTAATGAAATGTAACTAGCCTATAAGAAAACTTGTAATGTAAGATTTTTAAATAAGGGCAATTAAATGGTAAATGGCCCAGAAAGCTGAAAACAGAGCGTTTCACTTTGTCCTATAAAGAAGCACCTGTAAAAATGTCTATTTCAAATCATATCATATAAGTATGAAATTTTCAAAAGTTCATCATAGATTTCGGAGCAGCATTCAGATCCGAAGATTTCATCATTAAGGCATGTCCAAACTCAAAAAGAGTTGAAAAAAATATATTCCCCGGAAATGTTAGATTTATTAGATAATTATATAAATATCGATGAAGGTTTCCAAAAAATTTAGGCCACGCTATTAAATTATAGGTACTCATATAAAACTGCAGGTTATAATACATTTTTTATTTCGAAACTTTTTCTCTAATAAATAAAGTTATACTGAAAATTTCGTTTTTAGCGTCCTGTACATCTATTTAAATCAAAATTTGAAATGTTAGAGCTGTTTTAGTTTTTAGTCAATAGAAAAAAAAATATTGAGATACCTCAATTCGTTTAGAAGATCAAAAAATTTGCATTTCCGGTGTTTTTAAAGTTTTGGAAAAATTTTTTTTTTCAGTGTAGAAAAAAATTTTGACCTTTAAAAATTTTAATTATCTATGGATTTGTGTAAAGCAATCATAATTCATGGTTTTAATATTTTTTTTTTCAAAAAAAAACTTTCATATGGAGAACTTCATATTCATAATTTGTACATATCTATATTAGAAAGTCTAAGCTTTCCCATGAATACCATAGGATTCCTAAGATCAATTCCAATGCAGTGAAAGCTGTATTATTTTTCTGTCCATAACAAAAAAAAACATAGAGATATCTTAATTCGTTCAGAATTTATGATTTTTGCAACGAAAAATGTCAGAATGCGCCACTGTGCGACGCGAATATTTTCTCTAAATTGAGCTATGGTGTTATTTCTCCGCCTGTAGACTATATATATCTAATAAGACCAGCAATTCTCAATGGCAGTGAAATTGCCCGACCAAGGCAACACATCTAAATTTAAAGAATTCAGGACGTTCAAAGTGGCTTTGGACGTATGGCAAGGTGCACCATATGTATATCCATGTGCATTAATTACACAGGTTTACAAAAAAAAAGTTGCTGTCCATTTGACCAGACCATATTTTTCGTAGGTAATTTGATGCCCTGAACTCGAATTTGAGGTCTACATAGCTCTATCACGTCAAGATTTTTTTCATAATGCTCCTAACGAGCCCTACTGTCCCATTCGCATAAAAAACATGGAAATTTTGTAGAACCGCTTTGTTGTCCCAATGGTTACGACTTTCATATCTGTAATTTGGGATAAAGGCATCTACAACTGCTGTAATAAAGCACGGGTTCGGATTGTGTGACCCTAAAAACATAAAAACTTTTCAGTTGTATATATTGCATTATTTTCAATTTGACCTTGAAATGACCTTAATCTTGACGTGATAGAGCTATGTGGACCTTAAATTCAAGTTCAGGGCATCAAATTACCTAGGAAAAGTATGGTCTGGTCACATGGACAGCAACTTTTTTTTTGTAAACCTGTGTTATTATTAGCAGCTTATTGTTTTATCAACAAAATATATCGGACCTGATCCTTCGCAGGCTGGGTAGCTCCAAATCATATGAGACGGTGGTTTTTTCGCAGTTGGAACTAGACAGCTGGCGAAGTATCTCTCTTGAGGCCATCTGCCAACAAATCTGCCTTTTTGGAATACTGCATCCAGCCGACACTCATCGCTAAAGATAACCTTCAAATAAATAAAACTAAGAAATTATTTAAAAGAAAATTTCTAAGAATTTTATGTTGAGTTCATTGAATTTAACTGAATTAAAGAATTAAAGTCATTATATTCCAGTAGTCGTTGGGAGAGTGACGAGGAAGCCTCCGTTTGCACATAGCTTTTTTGCAGCACGTAGGCATATCAAGCTTTTTTTTGAAGTGAAAACTTCTTTAGGCACGTTGTGCACCTCCGTAAGAAAGCATTTGCGGCTGAGGAAAAATGTATAAACTCGCTACAGGCCACCGACACCGGATGTATATACATAATATATATACAGTAAATATATGGGCGACTTTGCTCTCTCTCGCTCTCTTTTCTATATATATCATATATAATATATATGCTCAGAGGATTTGCGGCTGAGGAAAAATGTATAAACTCGCGACAAGCCATGAAAACAAATTTCAATTATATTATTTTAAGTTTTCACTTCTGTCGGCACTCCCAGAGTGCAATCCGCCGGTTTTTTTTTAATTCGGCGTCGCAGCTTCGTCGAGGTCGTTCAGTACTGATTGACTTGGTGCACTTCGCTTCATTATGGCCTTCTGCGCAATTCTTGGAGTTGTTTTTCTTGAACAATTTTGACGATTATTTGGGAGAAAACTTAAAAAACTATTAAACATATTCACACTTTTCGATTTTTACCACAGAGTACTTCAATATTTCAATAATTTTTGATATTACGGCGTAGCTTGACCATTTACAACAGCCACCCGTTACCTTTGAGCATCATAAATATCCTTTATTTTACCCCTAGTATCGATTTTTAAGAAAATAACGGTGTAACTTTGAAGAAACTATAAAGCCACTTTTCTTCACGTTGCGTTATGAAGATGTACAGAATCATAACACATACAAAAAACAAAACCCAAAACAGAAAAGATCAATTATATAAACTTTCAAACTCAACATTATTTTGATACTTACTACTTTGGCAGCTGCCACATTCACATAAACGTTGTGTAGTTGCCAAATTTAAGTTTTATAATAATGGTTAACACCCACAATACATGTTTCAATAAAAAAAAATTGAAAAATTCCGTGGAATTAATTTTATTGCTTGTTTGCATATGAAATTTTTATTTCAACTAATAGATTTATTATTCAATGCTCAAGCAAATCATGGGAAACTTGCTCACAGAAAGAGTAAACATAACCAAGACTTTAGCATCGACAGATGGAGAGTTCGTTTTACCATAAGTTATACAGCGGTTTTCAAATGCTTTCCAACGAAAGCAGTACACATGGAGGTGGATATCATGTGCGAAAGCCAAATTCAAAAGTTCCAGCTGCCTTTTTACTCTTTTTTTTCTTATCAAGTTTTTCCTAATGTAGTTCTAGAAGAAAGAAAATATATTCACCCCTATCATCCTAGTCGTTTTTCGCTTTCGACGACTGTCGAATTTTTCCTCGTCTCGTTTTAAAATTTGTATCATCGTATTTTGACGACACGATAAAATTTGTACGACTTGTGACTATTACAATTTCACTGAAAACTTTACAGTTTGATGCTGACAGAAGTTGGCAGCTTGCTATCGAATTTAACTTCAATAAAATTTATTGAGTCTGTAGCGTAGTAGGTAAGACAATTAGTCTTTGAAACGGAAAGATAGTAGTTCGGTACCGAGATTGGATATATTTTTTTTTTTTTATTTTATATTGAATTTTAATTATTTGAATGAAAAGTTTATTCGTAATGCCGCTGTATTAGCTAGTTATTGAAGTTTCAAAATAATTTTGAATTTAAAAAGATGAAAGTATCATTTGTAATACACAAGACAAAATAGCATTTACTTTGGGTCAAAAATTACATTTATTTTTCCTGATCTAAACACACTCGATCTATTTTCCTAATCAATACACAACAAATGATTTCGGGGAGGGTGACTTTAGTGAGCGGTGACATGAACCGGGTCAGGAAATTTCCAATATAATGACCCTACGATCTGATCCACTCGAAAAATATACTTATAATCTTTTTACGAAGAACAACAGACACCAGTCATTCAAGCTCCAACGACCCAAATTATCCCAGAATAGTATAAGGCATACTGCCTCCCGCGAGCATTTGCGGCAGAAATGAAGCAGACGCTGCGTGTTTATATAATCGTCGTGTATGCTCCGAAATATGATTTGATATGACTTAATTACGTTTCGGTGCCCACATTGATATTCATCTGTGTAGGTTTGTCTTACACTGTCCTAGATTGCCATCAGTCGAACTTCATCGTTGGAAAAGCATATGATGGAAAAGATACGCCATTTCCAGCCCTTACACCAGGAAATATTAAACTCTCGAAGCTGTTACAGTACTTTGTTCACCACTTTTGGGAAAAGGTTGCCCAAACGTTTGATACCGTGGTTCTATCGACAATGTTTACCCACAATGTCACTTCCAGGAGCTGCATTCACAAAGACAAAGTCGCAAGAGCTCTACAGTAACTACAACAGGCGTTAGATGCCAATAAATCAAACCAGCTCTTTAAATTTCGCGAAATTAAATTGCATTTGTATGCAAAGTTAATCCACAAATAAATCATTTGATCAAAAGTCTAAACTACGGTTTACTGTTGTCCTTTTTTATTTTACTTAAATTGGAAATAAACTACCACCACCAATATTTTCAAAATTGCATTGTGCGAAGTTTTCTGAGCCAGAATCTACAATAAAGAATCAGGGAACGTACAAGAAGTTGTTTATGTTCACAAATTTAAAAAAAGAAACACTCAGTAAAATTTAAAATACATCAAAATTGTTTCGTCGTCTACAAATTTCATAACGACAAAAAATGTCGTTTTTTTTACAATGATTAAAAATTTGTAATAGATTGACGTTTTGACAACAGTCGCTTTTATAAAACGACTACGATGATACCAACTGAGTCGTATCGTTTTTTTTCTGTTATGAAATGCTCTTGTTAATTTGCTTAATAGTCGGGGAGGCGAGCGATAAACCATTGCAAGCATTTTATAAAATCTGAATTTTTGATATTATGTCACATTTGTTGTGTTTCTACACATAGCCTGCCGTCAGTCAGCCTGGTTCCTTAGCGTTTGGTGCGGGGGCAGCTTTAAGTTTGTATAAAAACCATAGACCTTGCATCTACTTTATAAAATCTCAAAATTGCCTAATTTCATCGTGCTTAGTACCAAATTAAAGGTATTGAAATGACCAATAAATATGTATAATTACATATTCCATTAAGTAAGTGGTTCAAAAGATATCGATGAAAACAAGCCAGATTTTCAAAAAAATTAAGCTTTACATTTGATTCTGTGGCCACGGTAAAATAGAAATAAAATAAATAAAAATAGTTTTGCTTCATGCTCGTAGAGCTAATATCTTTACGCACAAATTAAGACATACCAGGAGAAATAAAATGACAACGTTAGGAGCCATTGAATGAGTGAATTCGACGGCAATTTGTTGAATCTAATCGTTACAAAAAAAGTTTTTGTTTTTGTTTCTTTGATGAGAGGTTACTTTTCTTATGTGCATTTTCCCACTGAATTCGGAAATGAA
This sequence comes from Meiosimyza platycephala, assembly GCA_963662105.1. NCBI lineage: Eukaryota > Metazoa > Arthropoda > Insecta > Diptera > Lauxaniidae > Meiosimyza > Meiosimyza platycephala. Next base: position 45,008,848 of record OY759210.1, on the reverse strand, counting down.
AATAAAAATTTTTTTTATGGTATAGTTTTTGAGATATTGAGGTTTTCTAATTTTTTCGACCTCTTATCACTTTAAAATTCATATCTCCAGCTAGAAATCCTCATTTTAATAGGGCAATTTTCAGATTTTATAAAGTAGTTGCAAGATCTATGTATGGTTTTTATACAAATTTAAAGCTGCCCCCGCACCAAACGCTAAGGAACCAGGCTGACTGACGGCAGACTATGTCTCTACACAACAAATGTGACATAATATCAAAAATTCAGATTTTATAAAATGCGTGCAACGGTTTGTCGCTCGCCTCTCGGACTATAAGGTTTTGTATTCTTTATCTGAATTATGCTGATTTTTTTAAAATAAGGGTTTAAAAAGTCACAGTTCTGAAATTTCGCAATATTCAACAGTTAAAAAATATATATATATAGGGGAAGGTGGGGCAAAGCGGTACACGGGGAAAAGCAGTACAAGTGTATACTTATCCTTACATTACAACGCGGTCTTATGTAATAAGTACCAGGAGACCGACCACTGTTCGGTTTTGGGGTTGAAAAAATCCAAAAAATATGCAATTTGTTGAAAAAGGTTGACTAATCATGGTGCGCCTGCAGGGAATCTAATGAAAAATCGTGCTACCTCCAATTTTTTTCTTTTCATGTGTTGGCAGCATCGTACAGAAATGTTTTCTGTAAATTAGAAAATAATCCATGTGGCGCTTTTTTTTGCACGTTAAATCAATATTTGAATTTTTTTTATATTTATCCCGAATCACCCTGAGTAAATTTTTTTTCGAATTTCAAAAAGATTTTTTAGAAGTATGTATGTATTATTGAAAACAGCAAACGGATTGACAGCTTAGAACGAGAGCAACCTAGCTCTGATACTGGATTCATTGATGAAATTCTTTGTTTGCCAAGCTCATCAAAAGGAATATGCCGTGTTCAACCATCCAAACCTAATCTGCCAATTCCACCAGCTAATAAGTTCAGCAAATTTACGTGGCGCCAATTTGATTCCTTGCTATTGCTCTCACTTTTACAGAAAGCAATTACGAAGATTGTCGTGAAATGAAGCCTCGTGAATTATTTGAAAAGTATTCTTGATAACTATTGTATTCTCGTACTGTTTATGGTGATGATTGGCAGATTAGGTTTGGATGGTTGAACACGGCATATTCCTTTTGATGAGCTTGGCAAACAAAGAATTTCATCAATGAATCCAGTATCAGAACTAGGTTGCTCTCGTTCTAAGCTGTCAATCCGTTTGCTGTTGTCAATAATAATTTCCAATCCAGACTTGAGTTGCTCTGGACAAAAATTGTCTGGTAGTCCCCCATCATTATCACCATCATCTTCGCCACTTAAGTCTCCTTCGATATGGGGTGGCTCAATATAAAGACATTGGTTGGAGCGTCATTTTCGTCATCGACACACATTTCTTCAAAAAAATCCTGCGCCTCTTTCGAGGATAGTGGTCTTTACATATTTGAAAATAAATTAGGAAAATGAAAAACTACGAAAATAAATTTTATAATACAGTAAAAGCAAATAAATTAATAAAAACGTATCGAAACAGCTACACCGTAAACCTGCCTAGCGTTGCCATATGGCAACAGGACATTTCAAGGATACTATGAGCAGGATCTAAAAACTAATGATGCAGTTTTTTAATTTAAGTCTTAAATAGTATACTTCTAAAAAATCTTTTTGAAATTCGAAAAAAAATTTACTCAGGGTTATTCGGGATAAATATAAAAAAAATTAAAATATTGATTTAACGTGCAAAAAAAAAGCGCCACATGGATTATTTTCTAATTTACAGAAAACATTTCTGTACGATGCTGCCAACACATGAAAAGAAAAAAACTGGAGGTAGCACGATTTTTCATTAGATTCCCTGCAGGCGCACCGTGTAATATTGAATTAGTTGAAATATTTAAAAAACATTGAAAAAAGTTGAAAAGCAGAAAATAAAAATTAAGAAAGTTGAAAGAGATTGAAAAACGACAAAAAAGGTTAAAAAAGTGGTATGGCATGAGGTTGAAAAAGTCGAAGAAAGTTGAATAACGTTGAAAAAGTCGGAAAATATGGAAAATTTTAAAAAAATTTAAAGAGGTTGAAAAATGTTGAAACAGTTGAAAGAAGTTGAACATTTCTAAAAAAGTTGAATGAGGTTGAAACAGTCGAAAAAAAGTTGAATAGGGTTGAAAAAGTCGAAAAAATATGGAAAATGTTTAAAAAATAGAAAAATGTTGAAAAAGTTGAAAGAAATTGAATAACTAAAAAAAGTTGAATGAGGTTCAAAAAGTCGAAGTAAATTTAAAGAGGTTGAAAAACTTGAAAAAAGTAGAATATCTCTAAAAAGAATTTAATGAGGTTGAAAAACGTGAAAGAGTATGACAAACTCGGAAAAATATGAAAAATGTTGAAAAAAGTTAAAATAAGTTGAAAAATTCGGAAAAATATGTTGAATAATTATTATTATTATAATAAAAAGGTTGAAGCCAAAAAAAGTTGAATAAGGTTGACAAAGTCGGAAAAGTTGAATAAGGTTGAGAAAGTCGGAAAAATTGAATGAGGTTGAATAAAGTCGAAAATGGGGCAGGTACGATATGTAGGAAAATAAAATGTCGAAACCTGATTCATCGAAACTTAAACTTTCAGTTCGTAAGATTATGGAAGTTAAACAATATTATTTCACTGTTATCAAAATATTAAGAGGACACACCTGCAATATTATTTCACTGTTTTCAAAATATTAAGAGGAAACACATGACTTACATATATTGCAGTTTTAAGGGTATAAGAATTTTAAAATATAAAGTAATTCAATAGGCTTAAGTTTAACAATACAGTAATTTTGTGTCTAGAATTGTATGAACTAAATCGGAAAATTTAGGTCAACGAAGTATAATTTTTTAATATCTCCATTTTAGAAGTTCGTGTTGTTTATCTACAATATTTTTAATATTTTTCTTTCTTTTTTGATAAGATAATTTAATCTTTTTAGTATTTATTAAGCTGATTTTATTTTTCACAACAATCTATTCTTCTATTAAATGACTTACTAGTTTATATATTCCCACATGACATTTATCGATTAACATTTGCATTCGGCTGTGCCAAGATTGTACAGAGTTCTGGGTTGTTGGAATATTTAGATTTATTTTTTCAGCAATTGACCAAAATGATGGTGGGTATGCCACTGTTAATTTTTCTACAGCTTCAGAGAACTTCCGTTTTCTGGATGTTCTACGGATGTAGTTTTTTCGAACCACTTAAATATTTCTGCACATTCGTCGTTAATGTTGTTTTTAAGTTCATTGCAATAATCAGGAGTTTCTTCTGGTTTCAGGAAAGCTAGGCACTTCAGCATTTTAATTTGTGAAGAAAAGTTTTCGTCATTTCCATATTTTACGACGAGTTTTTCCTTCTGAATCTTACGCCAAAGTATTTGTCCAAAATGGAAAAAGCATGCTTTATGAACCGCATTTGGAAAATATGATTACGTCACTGATAGTATTGCTTTTTTGAAGTCAGTAATAATATTCAATTCAATTCAATTTATTTGTTTAAATGACATTAGCACATAAGAATATAATTCAACAACAATTTGCTTATTTATATGTTATAATCAACAACTTTAATTAATTATATAAACTTAATTAAATGTAACAGTTATTTTAGTTATCTAAGACTTAAAGACAATTGTGATTCAGAACCAAATAGAAACAGAGAAGAGCATAAGAAAGATAAAGAATTAAGAGTTCAAGAAAGATGTCGAAAAATTAGATGCTTGAAGCTTCTGCAGTTAGAAACACATTTTAAATGACGAGGCAAGGAATTCCACAGACGAATAGCACTAACGAAAAATAAACGAAACGAATTCAAGTATTTGAAAGGAGGAGACTTCTGGACGATTAACAAAATTGCAATTTTTCAAACAGATAGAAGGGAGTTTTGGTGTATATTATTTTATGCAGAAATATTAGATTTCTTATGTCCAGATATTCAACAATATTGCAGTTAAGGATGCTTTTCCTAAATGCTGAAACATGATCAAGTCTTTTCAAACCAAAGACATAACGGGTAATGTTATTACAGGCCACCTGGATTTTATGGAGTGAATTTGCATCTAGTTTACTGTAGACAACTTCAGAGTAAGTAAATGGTATTACTAAATGCACTGCAAGACGTTTCCTAGAAGTCACAGGTAGAAATGATGCTGTCATTCGTAAGTTACAAAGTGTATTGTAGACTTTTATTATAATACCGTTGACCTCTTCTTCGCATGACAGAGAACAATTTAAGGTAAACCCGAGATTAGTTACTTTATCGACAAATTTTAACCTGGTCCCATTAAGGCAGATACAAGGCAACTCTTCTTTCGGATGAGCAGGATTAAGGCGCACATTATTATCGCAGGCAGTTTTTAAGATTTCATAAAAAACTTCATCGCAACACTGCTTAGTCTTGCTGCTCATTAAACAATAAATGAGAGGGACCACTTGCTCATTTATGAACGCATGAATGGTAAAAAGTTGTCGCATTATCGTCGGTACAATTTTAAATGTACCATACATAAGCCACACATTTGATCTTCCCAAAACCTTCAAGTTTCCAACACTACCAAAGACTAAAATCTTTTCCTTATTAAAACTTTTATCGGAGAGTAAAAATTTTTCAGTTTCTACAGTTTGAAGATTTTCTGGAATATTTATTTCATCTAAACTTTTAGGTTCCTTCTGTAAACTTTTTCTCACCCTTTTAATTTTTTGTAAGTTATCCTTAGGCTTCGGTAAGTACACTCAGCATTCACTTTTACACTGTACAATTGCTGAGTTAATTATTTGAGATGGCTTATCATTAGTATTTTCTGCGCGATGTTTTAAACATTTTTTTTTTTTAACTTCAATTCTTTTTATTGAATCTTCTCTTTAGAGACTAACAATAAGTTTTAAAATCTTATACTAAGTAACATTATTATAGATTAATATTATGTATAATTAATATATAATTTAATAATCAACTCGTCTCCAGAAACAAAAAGCAGGGACTTATTTATTTATTTATTCAACATTACTGAGCTTATAAGCGCTCATAAATTGCGAGAGTATGTAAAATAATACATATAAGTAAATAGAATATTTCCGAGGTAACGGCTGACCTCGTCTGGTCGGTAGGATGAATAAAAGCTGTAGTGACTTAAAATATTTCCACGCTAATGGTAGCCGAGACGAGCTAGATCTCTTGTTGCTGCACTCTCCAATTCATCGGACAGCGGCTGAGACGAACTAGGTCTCGTTCACGCGTCCTCATCGGAAGAGGAGCTGGCTGCGATGAGTTGCCGAGGTCGGATTGTATTGGAGGACTGTGCCCGAGACGAACTAGGACCCGGTACAGATTCCTCATCTGCTTCACGATGATTGCACGATGACGTTAGAGCTGATAGCTTCGGTTCGGTGCTGTGCAGTATGCACAACTTCCATAGAAGGACGATCCTTTCTTTTCAATCTGGAGTGATTCTCTATGTTTATTAAATTTCGAGGATGATGCATCAACCTTATGGCGTAAGTTTGTTTATTTTTATTTATTTCATCTTTTACCAATGGGATGCATAGATCTCGGTGAATATTTTCATTCCTTATGTACCAACGGGTTGTTATGGCCACCCAAGTAAGTAAGTAATGTACCATGGTGCACCTGTAATTATTTTTAATATTTTGGACTGAGTCCTTTGTATTAGTTCTATGTTTGAAGAGCTGTCGTTACCCCAAAGTTGGACACCATATAACCAAATTGGCTTAAAAATTGTTTGTATAAAAGGATTTTATATTCAAGCTTCAAAGGGGAACGATGATTAATTTTAACTGAGTTATCTTGGCTTCAATATGCCTACGCCATGTTAGTCGTCGATCTAATTGAATACCTAGATATGTTACAATTTCACTTTGTGGGACTGAAGTATTATTTAGAACAATTGGAGGGCATTCACCACGCCTAAGGGTGAAAGTAACTTGCTTACATTTTTGCTCATTTATTTTTATGCGCCATATCGACAACCATTCTTCTATTGATTTTAAATGAAGCTGGAGCTTTCGAGAAGCTTCTAATGGGCAACGGTTACAACTTAAGACTGCAGTATCATCTGCGAATGTTGAGATGGTCGTGTTAACATTAATTGGTCTGAGGTATACAATACATATAGAAACGGTCCTAGTACGCTACCTTGAGGGACACCTGCTCATAAAGTCAATACTTTTTGGCTCATTGTTACCTAACCTGTGAGTAGCTAGTTAGTAGTTAGTTGAAAATATATGCAGATATAGGGACTACTTACTACTTCGTAGGACATCCCCATGTTAAAATAGTCAGCAAAATAATTTAGAAATAAACTAAGGACTGTCCCAGAAAAAACTTACGTTTTGTTTTTCAGTTATAAAAAAAATACCTTCTTTTTTTATTAATAATGACTAGTGTTCAGAATATAAATAACTAAAAAGTAGTTAACATCTTTTTCGTTTCTATAAAAAAATTTACATTTTTCTTAAGGCCCTTCATTTAATTTTGCACAGTTGTTTCATCGAGAGGACGGTACGATTAGGCTTGCCAGATCCAAATTGTGTTACACCTGGACATTTTTAAAAAAAATCAAAAAAAATCGGGATTTATCTGGACACTTAAAAAAAAATCTTTTTAAGAAAAAATAAGGATAATTTTTAATTGAAGCGTCACTATATTCATACCGGGTTTCTAAATAGTTAAGACAACTTTTTAAGAATTCAATTCTGGTTGACAAAATTATCACGTAAAAATAAAAGAGAAAGAGGGAGCATTTGTCAGTGCAGTAACCATGTTAGTTAAATCATGGTGTTGCACACTTATTTTCATTTAAAGGTACGTAGCTGTTGGTTGCGTTCAGGAGGATTAAGACCATATGACATCCTTATTGTTAATGTGGTGAAACTTGTAGAACTTTTTGAGATTCTGTCGCTATATGTAGTTGGATGATTGCTGAAAGCTGGGAGTCCGCAGAGAGAAGCCTAGTAGCCAAATTATATGAAATTCTTGTAAAAATTGCAAACCTCGAACAAGTTTACAATTTTTAAAAGCCGAAATGAAATAGAAAGTAAGCGTTAGGTACTATTTGAATTTTATTTGGACAGAGAAAATTTCTTCTTACCGTACAATTTGCTGGTTAATTTAATAGTGAATTTAGTTTTTGCTCGTAACATACAAAGTAGCTTTAAATATGTAATTAAACAACAAATATGCAAATCACAAAATGAAATCTTAAATAAACGGATAATGGATAATAAGTAGCGAGTAATGTTTTCAAATATTAATCCTAAAACTAGACTACGACTATGTTTGACATAAACATTGCCGCCCGCCTTGCAGTAGGTACGGCTGCAAGAAAAAAAAGGAAAAATTCATTTACAGATAATTTAAATTCAAAGTTTATCTGTGAACAGATTTTTCTTTTTAAAGATATAGCTTAAATATTTTTTTTTTTCAAAATTTATATATGAGTTCAAATAAAACTTAAAATACGAAAAACTTAAGTAATACGTTTGCATTTATAAATTATAGTTCAGTACTTCATTGAATATTAATTATTTGTGGAAGGGAAATTGATATAAATGTCAGTTTTTTTTTATGCAGCGATGTTTCCTGAAAGGATCCATCCAAAAACAATGTTTTGTGCGACTGGAAGGCCAGTGTTGCTAGGAATGACCCCAGTTAGAATAATTTTTTGATACAAGTCTGCACCCAAAACTAAAGCGATCGGAGATGATTCATGGAAATTTGGGTCAGCGAGTAGCAAATTTGAAAAATTATTCTTTGATGTGGAACATAAAGACTTGACCGGGGTTTTCATATTAATACGGTTATCGACACGCATAATAGCTTCTATTTTAACATTTCGATCCGAATGTGCTCGAATTGTTACAGCACAAACTTTATCGTTTCCAATAGTGGAAATTGGAATTTTAAGCTGTTGTACCAGCTTTATTGAAATTCTGCTTGCAGGAGCGCAAGAGTCTATCAAAGTCCTGGCCACATGCAAACTTCCATTACATTGCAACTGAACTAAAGCCGTAGGCAACAAGGTCACAACATGTTGTCGCAGTATTGAATTAACGGTTGGAGCCTCGTTAAGGCGTGGGGTTATTATACCATTGGAATGGTCTCTTAGGCGCTCATGCATATGCAGTAGTGTATGGTGCTCTTCATGGCAGTAATGACATCCTGTCTTGCTGAAACATTTTGATCTCTTTGAGTGCTGATGTGCCAAGCAGTTCGGGCAATATTTGTGTATTAGTACCGCTCTCATCCTCTTCTCAGTGTTCATTGCCAAAAATTTCGGACAAAAGCGTAATGCATGATTGCGCCTACAATCTCGACAATGGAAAACTCTAAATTTATAAGTATGCATGTTGGCAACGGCGCCGTTGTTTTTATTGTAACGAGAATTCATAATATTGCGACATTAGGAAAAGATAAATAGATTGAAGACACATTTATATATTGCATTTAATATTAGTTTCCGGGAAGAACTACTAATTTTACAATTGGACGCGTAATAACACCCCGGATCGTGCGAATATCTGCTACGCGCACGCGCTTGTCGTTGCCGAAGTAAACCTTTACTACCCTACCCAAGCGCCATTCATTTGGAGGAAGATTTTCTTCCCGCACGACAACTAAAGTGTTGACTTCGATATTTACTTGTGGATTTTTCCATTTATTACGCTTGTGGAGTTCCTTTAAATATTCATTTTTCCACTGTGAACAAAGAGTTTGTTGTAGAGCTTTAACTCTTTGAAACGATTGATAATGGAGATTGCCTGTTCTGGAATTTTAGGCTCACTTGGGGCCAACAGAGGACCTCCAATGAGAAAATGGCCAGGAGTCAGAGCCGAGGGATCGTCAGGATTTTCTGACATTGGCGATATTGGACGGGAATTGAGGCAGGCTTCTATTTTGGATAATAGAGTAGAGAACTCTTCAAAAGTATACCGGAAGGAACCGGCGACTTTCCGAAAATGAGTTTTGAAACTCTTTACACCGGCTTCCCACAAACCACCCATGTGAGGAGAGCCTGGAGGAATAAAGTTCCAGGATATATTTTGATGAGCGAAATTGGAGCATATGTTTGATCCTATGCTTTTGAGGAAATCACGAGCCAACTCTTTGGAAGCACCAACGAAGTTTTTTCCGTTATCGGAGTATAAGTGAGTTGGACAGCCGCGCCTAGCCACGAATCGATTAAAAGCTGCTAAGAATGTTGGAGTGGAAAGAGTACTGGTGGCTTCCAAATGTATTGCCTTTGTAGAAAAGCACACAAACACACAAACATACCCTTTTGTTATCAGGCAAGCTCTGCCGGTGTAATTTTTAATCTCAAATGGACCGGCAAAGTTTAACCCAGTATGAGCAAATGGACGACTTAAAACAGTACGCTCCGGCGGCAGCACACCCATCATTTGCGTTCTTATCTTTTGCTTGTAGAGAACACATGTTTTGCAGTTATTGATGGTTGTCTTAATAAGATTTTTTACTTTCGGAATCCAAAACTGTAGACGAACTAGTCGTAACATCAGCTGGTTTCCACCGTGAAGGGAAATTTCATGAGTGAACTTAACCATTAGCCTTGAAAATTGACAGTTATAGGGAAGTATTATAGGATGTCGCTCGTCATATTGCATCATTGGAGACGCCACAAGACGGCCACATACCCGAAGCACATTATTTTCATCTAAAATAGGATTAAGCAAACTGCTTGACGATGAAATATTTTCTTTTCGCGAAAGTGCCTGATACTCATTGGGATATGCAACCTTTTGGCTCAAAATGATTAGACGGGTTTTAATAGCCATAACCTCGCCATGTGTTATATTTTGAGAAGTGTATACATATGAAGAGCGATGCACAGGATGTGCACGATTGAAAAAACGAAAAATGTATGCAACTATACGGATAGCTTTTGAAAAATTTGAAAACCGTTCAAGAATATCTTCATGATTTTTGAAAAAAGTATAATGCGATTGTGTAGGTTTCGTTTCTAGTTGAGTTTCGAGATTTTGTGTTAAATTAGAAGTTGGCCAAAAACTTGGGTCAAGTTTAAGCCACTCAGGCCCACACCACCACAAATCATGATTTAATAAATCTTGAGGTTGCACGCCACGGCTTGCTAAATCTGCTGGATTACTTTCTGAATTTACGTGAAACCAATTAGAAATTTTAATACTTTGCGTTATTTTTGACACACGATTTGCAACAAATGTTTTCCATTGGCATGGTGGCTTTTGCAGCCAGGCCAGGACAATGGTGGAATCTGTCCAGCAAAATAACTGTGAATTGGAAATATTTAGCTGTGGTATAATGGATTCAACCATGTCGGCTAACAGGACAGCGCCGCATAATTCCAGTCGTGGAATGGAAATGGTTTTTACTGGTGCAACTTTTGTTTTTGCAGCCAGTAAATGCGCACTAATGGAACCTGATTTTGATAAAACGCGAACATACAAGCATGCAGCATATGCCTTTTCCGAGGCATCGCAGAATGCATGAAATTGGATCTCACACTCAGGAGTAAAAGTAACCCATCTTGGAATACGGATTTGGTTAATCGTTGGAAAGCTAGCAAGAAAATTCTGCCAAGAATGCATGATTTTTTCAGGTAATTCCCAGCCAACCTTGTGTATCCATATACTTTGCATCAAAATCTTTGCTAGGACAATGCATGGAGCAAGCCAGCCAGCAGGATCAAAAAGTTTGGAAATCTGAGAAAGAACTTCGCGTTTTGTAAACTCAGATTTTTGATCAAGCGGCTTTGCTGTAAAGTAAAAATGGTCAGAATGGACGTTCCAACACACACCTAATGTTTTTGCATTGCTACTTGCATCCAATTCTAAAAATTCTTCATTGAAAAGATGGTCTCGTGGAAGATCATGCAAAATGCTTTTGGAATTGGAGGTCCACTGTCGTAAAGGGAACCCCGCAGACTTGAGGGCAGCGATGAGTTATCACGCGCTTTTATTGCTTCAGAAATGCTGTGACTACCAGCTAATGCGTCATCAACATACATTGAAGTGCGTAGAATACTGCTAGCACGAGGTAAGGATTTCTCTACATCCTTTGCTAGTTGAAGTAGCGTACGAATCGCTAAATAAGGAGCACAGTTGACGCCGAATGTCACTGTTTTTAGTTCATAATCACTAACCTCCTTATTAAATGAGTCCCGATATAGAATTCGTTGAAAAGAAGTTTGCTCAGGGTTAACGAGAATTTGGCGATACATTTTCTGTATATCGCAATTAAAAACGAATTGATAAAATCGCCACTTTAAAATAAGCAAGGTCAGATCTGCTTGTAACACCGGACCGGTATACAAAATGTCATTTAGACTTATCCCACTTGACGATGGACAAGATGCATTAAATACCACACGCACTTTCGTGGACGCACTGTCCGGCTTAATTATTGCATGATGTGGTAAGTAGTAATTTGGGGATGACCATATTTTTGGAGAAATCTTGTCCATGTGACCTAAGTCTAAGTATTCGCGCACCACGTTGTCGTATTCGCTTTTTAAATCAATGTTTTTGCACAAACGTGCTTCATTTCTAAGAAACTGAGCGAATGCTATTGAACGCGATTGACCGAGCTGTAATTTCATAGGAAATTCTTCCTTAAAAGGAAGTGATACAATGTATCTGCCGTCTTTATTTCTTTTCGTTGATTTCACATACAAATCTTCACAAAAACGGTCAGAATTGGAAATGAATGGCGTTTGGGGGAGATCTTCCACCTCCCAAAAACGAGAAATTTCTTTGTCAAGAGAAACTTCATTGAAATTCACCGAATAAGTGACAGAGCAAGAATTTACTTTGGTTGTTACAGGACCAGTAAGAATCCATCCGAAAATGGTTTCTTGAGCGAGAAGTGAATCGCAAATGTTTCGTTTTATACCATCGAGAATTATGGAAGGAAATAGATCGCCGCCTATTAATAGGTCAACGTGTGAACTCTTATAGAATTCAGCATCAGCAAGTTGTATATTAGGAAGAAATTTGACCACTGATGGGTCAACCGAACACGTTGGCAGATTTCCTGTCAAGTGTGGAAGAACTAATGCTGATGCCATAATTTGGATATTTGGGTCAGAAGCGGATCCTAAAACAAATGAACAGATTTTTTGGGCTTTTGCTGAAACTGTGCTATTAAGCCCCGAAATTTGGGCTTGAATAGCCTTTGTAGGAAGTTTTAGTAAACTATGCAAACGTTCAGAAATGAATGTTGCTTCTGAACCGGAATCTATCAACGCTCTTGCTGAATAGGTGGTTCCAAGATGATGGATGTTCACGATAGCTGTGCCTAGTAGTACACGCTTTGTACTGGATGCAAAGCATGTTTGCACATTATTAGAGGAGCTATCGTTTTCAGTGAACTGTATTTGTGAAACGTGTGCTCGCTGCACTGCAGAACCCCTGTTATGGCTTATCCCGGTTGATGTTGAAGGTAACGATGGATGACTAGAATTAGTAAATTCACGGTGCAAAAGAGTGTGATGTCTCTTATGACACGTGAAGCAATTGTGAAGGCTCTTGCAGTCTCTTACTGAATGAGCGCGTGCAAAGCAATTTATGCATAAGCCTAACTTTTTAACGCATGATAACCGATCATCAGGATTCATTTTTAAAAAGTTAGGGCATTGACGTAATGTATGTTGCTCTTTTGGACAAAGCGAAAGCACACGATTTTTCGAATTTGAAATGGATTTGGAAGAATTAGATTGATGTGAATTGACAGATTTGATATCGCAAACCGTTTCAAGGGTGTGGTATCTACTAGTTAAAAATGAATCTAACTCTTTCCAAGTTGGAATCTCTGTTTTGTTTTGCAGGGATTGCTCCCACAGAGCCAAAGTAGCATCAGGAAGACGAGTGGAGCAAAGATATATGAATATTGAGTCCTAATTCTCAATTTTTATACGATATAATTGAAGAGCGGAGATACAACTATTTATATCCCGCTGTAATTTTTTAATGGAGCTACCACATTCGCTACTAATTGAGGATAAATTGAACAAAATGCGAAGCTGTGAGTTTACAAGGATTCTTTTATTTTCGAAACGATCCTTCAAATTTGCCCACGCCAAGGCAAAACCCTCATTTGTCAATGGAGATTTCTTCACGATATCTCGTGCTTCCCCCCGGGTCTTCGCATTTAAATGGAACAATTTTTCTACGTTACTCAACCTATTATTGTTGACGTAGATTGCCGTAAACAGGTCACGGAATGACGGCCATGTTAAATAGTCGCCAGTGAAAACATCGATTTCACATGGCGATACACGGAAGCTATGGCCTGCTGACTCTGAGTTTCTTTGACTGATTTCTGCTGATATTGGAACTTCTGGAACAGCTAATTGTTGTATAAGTTCGCCTATCTTGGATAAACATCGCACGTATGTCTGATAGGAGGACCTATAACGGGACTTAAGGGTTTCGACGTTTACCTCCGGTGCCTTGCCTTTTCCACCACTCGTGGAGGCATCGAGCGTATCCAAGCATCCTTCATATGCTGTCTTGACCTTTTCCCAAATTGATCGGACTTCTTCACGATGAACTTCCAATGAATGTTTGGTGTAGCTTTCCTGCCTTAAATCCTCAAAAGTAGCGTCAAATTCAATGAGGTTGTCAGTCACGCGAATAAAAGTCTCAAGAGTGGCCATAGCTTCTAAATAATTTCACCCGTAAATGAAAAAGAAATTGGCAAAAAAAAATGCGAATAAAATTCACAAATCAACAAAGAAACTGTAGAAAGTCAAATAAATTCAACTTCACAATAAAAATTTTGGAAGGAAAATTCACCAAAATACGATTTTGTTCAAATAATTTCGCGCGTGTTTGAAAAAATGCGCAAAGCAACAAATATTTTAGAAGAGTAGCAAAAAATTAATAAAAATCAAATAAATTCTACTTCACAACTAGAAAATTCACCGAAAATACCAATAAACTCGCAATTTATTTGAAATATATCTGAAAAGTAATTCGTAGAAAAATACACAAATCAAATATATACAATATAAAGGAATTACAACCTTTCTCAGCTAATAAAAGGCGGATGCAGAAATTTTCAAAATTAAATCAAATTGCATATATTGGCTAAAATTATAAAATGTTTTATAATTTGAAATCAAAAAATATAAGCCGATTTTCAAAATAGTGTTTTTTTTTTTTTGAAATCTGGAACAAGAATCGTTTTGTAATTTTTTTGAAAATAAATAGATTTTAAATTTTGAAAATATCACTTCTGCTACACATTCATCCAAAAAAAAATTTATTTTTTCAAAACAAATTTAGAATAAAAACAACTCAACTTTAAAATATTTTGATCACATTCAAAAAAAACTCGACTAAAAATTCGCAATTTATTTTATGCGTGAAAATAATATTTGCACTGGGCACCTATGTACATATGTATATTAAATAATTTAGGAAAATAATATATGCAGTATGTTTTTTCCTTGTAACACTGAAGATATGAAAACGAAATTTTTATACGCGATTTAAATGTTGATCAAAAAATATGTAGATCATTTACATTGCCTTTTGTTTTGATTACGCTATTTCGGAACATAAAAAAACAAAAAATTACTGCACTTTGATGACAATTGGAAATTCGAAAATTGGAAACCTTTTATAAACAAGAGTAAAAGCCAATATTCGAAAAAAAAATCAAAGCGCTGCAATCCTCCGTTGATGTAATGTAAACAAAACAAAAAAGAAATGGAAGATGTGTATAAGTACGGAGAGCTTTTGAGCTTTGCCTAAATTCGAACAAGTCTCAAAACTGAGGTGAAAAATGTTGATAAACAAATATCGGAATAGGAAAATGATAAAAATATGTTGCTAGTGATTAGAGCTTGACTTGAAAAAAAAAAAACGAAGAGAAAGTCTCGCTCAAAAACACGAACCAAAGCTGTAAATTCGAATAACCGCGAGTTTGCTATATACCAAACAGAACTTGCATATAGCAACAAAGAAACAACAAATTGAACTCAAAATTAGCGCACTTTTTGTTATATACACGTTTGTATATAACAATTTTAAACTAACGTTAAAATTAAAGGAAAACTGGACAAGTTTATATGTTTAATGTATATATATATATTATGGAATTTCGTAAAATTTAAGGAAACTGTACCTTAATTTTCCTCGATTTTTCTTCCTAATTTGATGAAATATGGTAATCCAATAGTTTTTTATTTTCCAGAATGCACTTAAAATTTAACCTTCAAAAATTTAATTTACTTTTTTATAACTTGTTCAGTATTTTTAAGCCAAACTTAAGGCACACAATAGAAACCAATTTTTTCTTTAGTTTTTATATTTATACGCTTTTCTTGTTTTTGCTTTTAACCAGAAGGGTGAATTTTTTGAAGGTTAATTTTATGATTTTTGATATGAAATTTTTTCACTTTTGGATCACTTTTTTATCTATATTTTTTCAATTGTATAATATTAACCACTTTTGTGGGTCGGGAGGAAAAACACAATTTGGTTTTATTGGAAAAAAATCGCAATTTTTAGATTAAAAAAATACGACGCTTAGGTTGCGCGAGGGAGTTACGATTTTTACGGATTTTTGCTGGAGAAATCACACTTCTAAACAATTTAAAATACTGTTCTAGGTCAAACGGAAAATATTAACGTTTTATATTAGAAATAACGCGATTTCTGCGATTAAAACAAAACGACGCTTAGGCTGCGCAAGGGAGTTTTTCTGATTCACAACTTTTTCGGCAACGACCGCACGCACTGACATAAAAAACCTACTGAAGCACTGATACTTAAATAAAATGCAAACGTACCTTTGTAGTGAGTATTAGACCGCCGAAATTCGAAGAAAGAGAGCTTGATGAAAATCTGATGTGGGATTTCAATCGCTTGGAAATCTTCCTCTGTGGACCTTTTCTCCGGTTCGTATTGGACCAAATGTTAGTGTGGTTAAACTTGTAGAACTTTTTGAGATTCTGTCGCTATATGTAGTTGGATGATTGCTGAAAGCTGGGAGTCCGCAGAGAGAAGCCTAGTAGCCAAATTATATGAAATTCTTGTAAAAATTGCAAACCTCGAACAAGTTTACAATTTTTAAAAACCGAAATGAAATAGAAAGTAAGCGTTAGGTACGATTTGAATTTTATTTGGACAGAAAAAATTTCTTCTTACCGTACAATTTGCTGGTTAATTTAATAGTGAATTTAGTTTTTGCTCGTAACATACAAAGTAGCTTTAAATATGTTATTAAACAACAAATATGCAAATCACAAAATGAAATCTTAAATAAACGGATAATGGATAATAAGTAGCGAGTAATGTTTTCAAATATTAATCCTAAAACTAGACTACGACTATGTTTGACATAAACACTTATAAATCATCTTTTCTTGTTTGAAAAATGTCAACTTCTTAAGAGCAGTCCGTACCTTTTGGACGTGACGAATGTGAATTCATTTTTAATGCCTGCGGCAGATATTTTTGTATCTAGTCCTATTTTTCTTTTATTTCATTGTTCGAATTTTATCTGGACATATTTCTGATTGTCGGGACTCTGGACATGGGACTAAAAATCTGGACAATCCCGACGAATCCAGTCCATCTGGCAACCCTAGGTACGATATTCCACCTTAATCTGAAGTCTTGTAATTTTTTTACAGTCTTACCACTCTTCCGAAGATCTCTTTCCATTTGAGCCCAATATCTCTGAATTGGGCGAAGCTCTGAGCAGTTGAAGAATTTGCTATTTTTGGTACAAAATTGATCTTTTTACTTTGATACCGTGCCATCGTAGCTTTAGAGTAATGAGAGGTTGCTAAATCAGGCCAGAGCATCACTGTACCCTCATCTGTACAAATAAATGGTGGACAACGTTTTTCGAGGTACTCGCCTATACAAACTTTGGAATTGATTGTGCCTTGCGTAACAAAGAAGCTGCTTCTGAGGCCACAGGTGCATATGGCCTGCCAAATCTTATATTGCTTCGGAAATTTCGAAATTTTTTTTTTTTTTTTTTAATTTACTAGGTACATGCCCCTTCTTCGGTGACGTATAATATTCGTGCCCAAGTAGTTGGTTAAAATCTGCTTTAACGTAAGTTTCCTCGTCCATAACGTCATCAGAACGGTCTAGTACTTTTTGAACTCTATATGTCTTCAGCTTATTTTTTTCCGTTATATTTTGTACAGTAGATTTTGATGTACTTGTTCTAGCCGCCATATCTCGCACTGAGGTGTTGGGACTCTGCCTAAAAAGACGATTCACCTTCGCCGCTACCTTTGGGATAAAAAATTCTGGTTTTTTGCCTAAACCTTTTTTTTCGGGACTAGGTAGACCCCTCTTATATTTAGAAAAAACCGTAAAGAGAGTTTTATCTGATGCACCAATTATTTTTGACATAGCTGAATATTTTAATTCTGGATTTTGCAGGTATGTGGACAAAATCAATTCGCGGGCTTTTTCTTGCTTGCTAGATATCTTTGTCGTTAGAAGTGCTATCTTCAAGTGTTATACATCATATCAAACTTCACTTTATGTCGAACAAATATTGTGTCTTTTAAGACGTATAAGAATATCAGGTAGAGTATAATCTTAAAAAACAAAAACTGTAAGTTTTTTCTGGGACAGTCCTTAGTTGTGCTTATAAAGAAGTCAATGAGAAGTTAGTTAATAGTGAGATCAATTCCCTGCAGGGTATGTACAACAAACTAGTAATAAAAAAAATATATCGAACTGATCTTGATTAGCTTCAGAGCTCTTCGACTTATACCTTTCTGTTTTTAATACAGAAATGATTTTTCGAGAAGCTATACCCAGAATGAAGAATTTCTTCCGTATATCGGTCGTTCTTTTACAAGCCACACAAAATTCAGGAAAAAAAAACCTCGACTTCTCCAAATTTTTTTCCTGCATCTTCCAATAAATTCAGTTGACCCATGTTTTTTGATTTTGGTGAAAAATTTTTTTTTCCAAAATATCCACACATGAATTTTTGATAATTGGCTGGATTATGTCAAATCTACTCATACTTGAAGTCTATTATCTCCAGTTGTACTGATCCGATCAATGTCGGATTTTTTTATTTAATAGTACATTCGTTAGCTTTTGCGCTAAATTAAAAAAAAAATTATATTGTCAACAAATGAAAAATAATACCAATTTAATTGTTTAAATAGTTTTAACATGATGTCCCCCCAACTAGATTACATTTAAAAAAATAACATTTTGCCCCTTTTTTGTTCAAGAAACGCTAATATTTCGCATTGGTCCATTTTGCAGATTTTTTTCGGTTTTCGGCAGCCACTTTAAGTAAATGTAAAAAATCTACAAAATGGACAAATGCGAAATATTAGCGTTTCTTGAACAAAAATAAACTAAAAATCTTTATTTTCTTATGAAGAAAATGCTGCCTTTTATTAATCAAAAATTTCTCCAGGTAGCATCGTTGGTACCAAAAATTTAATACACATCGTTTTCTGTGTAAAAGAGGATTCCCAATCAATTGCTCATAGTGCCGTGGCTGAAAAATATCAAATAGGCATGGTTTCGGACGAGCAAAGTGGACATATTTCAGATTTTTTTGCATTTTTTCACATTCGTATCAATGAATCAATACTCAAATTTGCGATGATTTTCTGATTTATAATTTTCACACATATTTCACATCATACTGAGTCCGTAAAAAATGACAACCACGAATATACCTCGAAGTTGATATTTTTTATAAGTAAAAGAAATAATCACACAAATCGGCCCGCTGACACGCCTTCTCATGGTCCGATTCGAGTGAAATTTTGGCACAAGGGCTTCATAGGCTCAAGGCATATTTTCAGGCCTGAGCACCAGAATTTTGACTACATTTCATTTTTCCATACGATTTTAAACCAGCCTAATGCACATATATGCATATATACATATATTATTCAAGAACAGGATCTGGTACGATTTCAAGGTTTAGCAGGACTTAATTCTGAAAACATTTAGAACATTTCCACATAATTAGTTTTCGGGCACATTTTTATAAAACTTGCCGGTGCTTCAAGAGGACTGTGTCCAATAACCGGACGCGGACACTATATTCTATGTGATTTTGATCAAAATATCTCTTTTAAACGGACTGACTTAAATAAGAATTGTATTAAATTTGGTACTAAGTACTTCCCCTTTTTACAAATTATAATTCGTTTTTGTTTTCAAAGCAACGAATTTGGTAGCGAATGCACACATTTATGTCAAAAGTGTTGTGTAGAAATGAACTTTTGCGTTTATTCTGGTTCACTGGTTTTGACAAATTTTCGAAAGTCGATCAAAGGTTATTAACTGAAGACATCAATATTAAAGTACAATTCGAAAATCAAACGAAGTTGATGAGAAAATTGCTGACCCCATAACTTTATATGATGAGGCATTGAAGCAAGTTGCCCGTTTGAAGCATTTTGCAAGAGATGATTTTGTAGCATTTCATCACAAAAAGAATGTAGACGTATTTTGAAAACCAACATTGAGCCAATCGAAGTTAAAACAATCTACTCGCACTAGACTTTTTCATCCAAATTAGTATGTAAACATGTGTAAAATGTTTGTAGTGTGTACATTTGTTCAACAAATTCAAAAAAATTTTTTTGTTCCTCCCCCATAAATGGACATCTCCCACAACCGGACAAAAATACTGCGACGGTGGGTGTCCGGTTATGCGGAATTTCACTGTATAGCTATTCTGCGATTTAGTGGTCTCGTAATTGATTGATACGCAATCATTTTAAAAATTAAAATTTATTTGCTTATTGAATTTAGCACTTATAAAGAATATAACAACAAATCTATTTTCCACGCGCGAAATAACACCAAAAATTTTATTTTGTTGCACATGAATACATTCAAACAACTTGAAGCTGACAATATCAGCTGTACGCTTACGTTCGGTGCGCGTTGCCAATCAACGCATACTCGTATAAAATAGGTAAACATTTTTAGACCAGTTGGATTTAAAAACCAGTAACCCAGAACATTTTTGGACGTTATCAACCGCATCAAGTGAATTATTTTAGATGCGCGGTGCGCGTCGCCAATCAACGCATATCATATATGTAGGTCGAACGTTCTTAGACCTGTTGGAGTTAAAAATCAATGATCACAAAATTTTTGTACATTATCAACCGCATAAAGTGAACTATTTTAGATGTCAACTCCTGCACACGGTTCGCTTGAAGCAAGATCGATAAAATTGTCAACCAAATCTGACAATGCACAATTATTACATAGTGTTCGGAGATTCCAAAAACATGATCCGCAAAATCGTACCTAATCACTTACTCGTTTCATGGTCATTTTAAGGTAAGCGCTTTTACCGATAACATTGATAAAAATGCGTTCTAGGGAAAATTGTGAATAAGTCATTAAAAATTAAAATTTTTTTATTTTGCTTTTTGTATAATAGGCCAGTAGAATTAGTCGTAAAAATGAGAGAAAAAAAATAATTCGATACAGCACTCTGACAGCGGAATATTGTCGAACAAGATCTTGTAAAAGAGTACAAAAAAATCGAACCGACAGCAGCTATCCGGGGTGGAATGGGGTGCATTTTTAGAGGTCGAACGTAGTTTTTCACGATTTGTGGCTAAACTGTGCATCCTATCGAAAAAAGTTTAAGGTGAAATAAAAAGATCTACATTTTTTGTTTATACCATTTTAGCCGTATCCTCAAACCTTTTCGAATAAATTACGGAAAACCGGTTTTTTCGATTTTTAATTTTTTTCTTTGACAGAAAAGCTCCTATGAAGCTGAAACTTGGACGAAAGATACTTCTTAGTATTGCAAAAAAGTAGTAATTTTTTTAGACGGAAATATTTAGAGGTTGTTGTTAAATTTAATTTTTTTTCAAAAAAAACCGAAATTTTTAACTGCAATTCCTCTTAAAACTACACCTCCTACGTATTTCTGTTTTGGCTCACTTACTCCTTGTTATGTCTACTTTCGATAAATGGGAAAAATAAAGTATACTGCAATGGAAAAAAGGACCGAAAAATTGAAAAATTTTATATTAATTTTATTTTTGTAAATCAAAGTTGTGTGAAAAATAATATGTCATGAATAAATTGATAATGGCAGCAAATTAATAGTATGGATTTACAGCAAAAAGCAAGATTTAACTCTGCATGATTTACGATTTGACATTTATAAGACAGCCACGGTTAAATCAAGTTTTAAATTGGAAAAATTACCTCCAACAACAGGGGCAGCAAACCAGCATTGGTTTAAAGCATATTATCAGCTTCAAACATGGCTTGGAAACGAAGCAATCGCAACAGATTGGGGTTGGAAATTAGCAGCGGAAGGCATCATTAAGCCAAATATCACAGATGATAAATTAATACCCGATAATCTTCTGAAAACTATTTGTTGCAGCTGTGAAAAGGGTTGTTCTTCTGTAAAATGTGGATGTAAAAAACATGGTCTGAAATGTACCAATTTGTGTAAATTGTTTTAATTTTGAAAATTGCTCAAATGCTGAACTTCCACAAGTTTCTGTAGACGACAATGACTTGGAAGAAATGGAAACAAATCAATGTACTATAACTGAAACACTACTTAATGAAAATTTCGAAAACACTGAAGAATCGTTCAGTTTGGTTGCATCTGAGGAAGAGAAATTCCAACACTCTGCAAAGAGAGCCAGATTAGACACAAATTTATAGAGGACTTTTTTTCAATTTAGACCGGCAGTGAAATGCTTCAATTTATTCATGACATATTATTTTTCACACAACTTTGATTTATAAAAATACAATTAATATAAAATTGTTCCTTGCAACATGCAAATACTGATTTTTTATGTTTTCTTTGATAACAACAATCCTATGTACGACGTTCGTAGAAGGCATACAAAACCACACTATACTTTTTGGAATATAATTATTCATTAATTTGTTTGTTTTATTATTTAATAACAATAACTCAGCAATAAATATGCAAATTTAAACGAAAAATATGATTTTTTCGAATTTTTCAATTTTTCGGTCCTTTTTTCCATTGCAGTATACTTTATTTTTCCCATTTATCGAAAGGAGACATAACAAGGAGTAAGTGAGCCAAAACAGAAATACGTAGGAGGTGTAGTTTTAAGAGGAATTGCAGTTAAAAATTTCGGTTTTTTTTGAAAAAAAAATTAAATTTAACAACAACCTCTAAATATTTCCGTCTAAAAAAATTACTGCTTTTTTGCTACACTAAGAAGTATCTTTCGTCCAAGTTTCAGCTTCATAGAAGCTTTTCTGTCAAAGAAAAAAATTAAAAATCGAAAAAACCGGTTTTCCGTAATTTATTCGAAAAGGTTTGGGGATACGGCTAAAATGGTATAAACAAAAAATGTAGATCTTTTTATTTCCTACAACTTTCACATTAAACTTTTTTCGATAGGATGCACAGTTTAGCCAGAAATCGTGAAAAACTGTGTTCGACCCCTAAAAATGCACCCCATTCCACCCCGGATAGCTGCTGTCGGTTCGATTTTTTGTCCTGTTTTACAAGAGCTGTTTCGACAATATTCCACTATCAGATTGCTGTAACGAATTTTTTTGTTGTTCAAAGCCTATTTCTCTTGGACTATAAGCTTTGTAATCAAAAATACTTTTAAGACCCATAAAACAAAATTACATGAAAATTATTTTTCATTAGTTTTCAGGCCCAAAACGGTCTATTAAATTTTTTTTGTTCATGAAAAACGGTGAATAACACAACAATTATAAAAGTTTTTTAATTTTTTGTTTTTTGGTGAGCTTTGTAGTTAAAAATACCTCAAAAAACCATAAAACAAAATTATAATTTAATAAATATTTCACTAGTTTTAAGGCCCAAAAGAATTTTTTTTTTTTAATTTTCAATTATTTTCCATGGAAAATGATGAATAACATAACATATATAAAAGTTTATTTTATTTTTTTCCTCCGTGGGCCTTGTATTCAAAAATACTTTTTAAACCCACAAAAGATAGTAAGAAACACTTTATTTTTCACTAGTTTTTCGGCCGACGAAAAAAAAATTTTTTTTTTTGTATCGGTTTTTTGCCATGAAAAATGGTGAATAACACATAAACACTTGCATATTTGCAAAAATAAATGACTTCATCGTGTTCAGCGTCTCAAACTGCATAAACAACAGTTATCATAGCATATTTTAAAATTTCAATTGATCTTAAAAGCATCAAAAGCTACACGGTTCGCTTCATGATTTTATTAAAATTATCGGTAAAAGCGTTTACCATAAAATGGTCATAAAATCAGTAAATGACCAGATACGATTTTACGGAACATATTTTTGGAATCTCCGAACACTAGATAATAATTGTGCATTGCCAGATTCGGTTAAGAATTTTTACCGATCTTGACTTTGCTTGAAACGAACCTTGTCGGCCAAAGTGCTAACCTTAAAATGGCCATAAAATGAGTAAATGAGCAGATCTGATTTCGCGGATCATGTATTTTGAACCTCAAGACACTATATAATAATTGTGCATTGTCATATTTGGTTGACAATTTAATCGATCTTGATTTTGCTTCAAGCGAACCGTGTGCAGCTATTATACTTAGAGATACATTGTCTCGTCGCAAAATTCTGTTTGCCAAAACTGCAAAAGCTTCTGTGTAGCAGGTGAGGTAGATGTGAATGCTAATATTCTCTCTCATTTAAAATCTATGGAGGTCCCCACACTGATTTTTGTTTTGAAAAGCTGTCCTGGAAACTAAGCTGACGGCGAAAATTGAAACGGAGCTAAGTTTGCTTAATAATAGATATTCAGAACTAAGCAATAAAATTGAGGCTATTGAGGCAGAACTAGCTGAACTGCGTAAAGTCAAAGCTGACCTCAGCGAGTTAAAACTTTACTGCAAGAAGTCTCAAAATAGCAACGATTTGTCATCTGACGCCGATTTATTTGGTGTTCCTTTTTGTGAGGCTGAGGATTTAAAAGATATTTTCATCAAAGTTTGCCGCCGGGTTGACCTCGTTCCGCCTCAAATCCGCGATATATCTCGCACAAGCAAAAAGCAGATTCAGCTGTCATTGCTAAGTTTTTTTCGAGATTCGACAGAAATTCTGTACTTGGTGCCGTTGGCAATTATATACGCAAGACAAAAAAAGCAGTATCCCTCGAAGACTTGGCTACAGCAGTATTTTCATTCATGAAAGTTTACCCCTTGACATTAGGAAAATATTAAAATCTGCGGTGAAGCTGAAAAGGCAAAAAAAACTGGTTAGTGTCTTTACTATTCGCGGTGTAGTTCATGTCAGGTGTCAGAGGAATGACACTGCAATAGCTGTACCTAGTGTGAATGATTTGAGTGTCTTTAACAATTCTCGTGACCATTGTGTTACTGAAAATTCCTAACAAAAATTTTTTTTTTACTTTAATTGATTTTTAACTAGTTGCTTTAATTTTTTAATTTCTTATTTTTGTAAAGATGTCTGGATATTTTGAACTAACTTATTTCTATTCTCTTTTGCCGGTTAATGATAATGCATATTGTTCTTGCATATATTATTTTATATAAGACCAAATCCATCTCAAACCATGCAGTCGGAGTGACTTGTTGTTTTTCAAAGTAATTAAGGAAATATACCGTTTCCCGGTTTGACTGAAAATTATTTTTTACGAAGTTATGCCCATTTAAAGTTTTAGTGTCAGAGCTTGAAAAATCGTTGAAAATTGTTTCAAAATAGTCGCAATTTCATCCAAATCAAAATAATTAACTTTTGTCTTTTGATTCTCATATAACTTCTGATATTCTGTCAGAATCTTGAACATTGTTGAAAATTGGCGGAGTTATAGCGCTTTTTATGAAAAAAAAACAATGCTGATTTTCTCAAAAACCCCAATATTTTTTTCGCTTAAAATTTTATTGTGGATTTGTATTAATATGATAAAGAAATGACATGAGTTTAATGCCTGTTAACCCACATTTGAGGTCAGGAGATTTTTTTTTCCAAAATGAAAATCTTAATTTTTTTTTTCATCATTTCCAAGCCACTCTACGGTACTATTTTAAAAGCAAATAACAACAACAACATTCCAAATTACTTTCTGCAAATCCTGCTTGAATTCTGCATACTTTTTTTCACCGTTATTTTCGTAATAACATTTAATTATGGGAAATATATAAAATTATTGTACGCAAATATGATATGATATGATTTCTTCATCTATGGAACCGTTTTTTTCTGATTTGAGCATGCGCCTCATAGACAATGATCACTTAGTACTTTGTGGTAATTTTAATTTTAATTAGCTAGTTTGCGACCATATTACTGAAAGGTATCATGATCTCGTGAGTACTGCTGCCTTATCAATTGTCAACTCGATATTGCCAACTCGTTATGCTACTAATGTAAGTCCTAGCCTACTGGATCTTTTCGTAGTTTCAGATATCTCAAAGCTTCTTATTTCTGTTTCCTTTATATCGGATCAAGACTTAATATTTTGTACTCTGGACATCAATTAGCCGGATTGTGCCGTCAACCGTTTCTTTCCGTGACTTTAGTTCCATAAATCTTCCTTTGCTTTTTGATGAACTGATTCGATTTAATTGGAGTGAATGCTGATTTTACAATTCCGTGGCCCATAAATTGGATTTATTTGTTAATAAAATTAATAACCTCTTTAGTACTTTCTTCCCAATTCGAACTTTTCATGTAAAAATAAATTATTGTCCTTGGTTCACTGCCAATGTCAAACATAAGCTCAAGCTAAGAAATTTTTTACATGGGAAATGGAAGAAAAGTCTAACCGTTGAAAATTGGAAGACTTATAAACAGGCTCGTAATCAGACTTGGGTATTTTTGAATTACATTTCTTTCAATTAAAATTACAAGTAATCATTACAATAAATTAAAAGTAATTGTAATTGAAATTTTTCAATTACATTAATTTCAATTACATGTAATTTAAAATAACAATTACATGCAATTCTAATTACTTTTGTAATTGGATTAGTAATGCATGAAAATGTTATTTTTAGAAAGCTGTAATCTATTACTTTCGCCAAGTAAAATGTAATTAATCACACATTTTTCAGCAATTACATTTATTAAAATTAGAAAAATTTTTTTTTTCAAGCGATAAAATTCACAAAAAATATTTATGTTATTGCATATTCTTTATATGGGAATATAAAGGAAGAACTTTAGCTCCAGCCTTTCATTAAGTTTAATGTTTGTTGGACATGTATAAATGACCTTATTACAGTTTGCTTAAACGCAAACAACAACATATCGAATGTAACATTATGCTTATGCATGTCATATGTTGGTACCGGAAATTTGTCTTGTATAGGAAATATCATGAGTATGGATAAGTGTCTTCAGATTATAAGTGTCAATTTGTTGCAGAGTGCCGAAAATCTGGCATACAGACAAATTAGCGATTTTACCAAGATAAAAACCCAAAATACAAAGCGATCATAGTTCAATTCTGGTTAATATACATGTGACCTTATTTGATGGCACCGCCAGCATAGTCACCTGACTTAAATGTGCTTGTAAATTTATGGGCGATTTTGGAAAAAAATTTTCGAATACACAACATTGCAAACAAAAATTACCTAAAAAAGGCACTTAAAACTGAGTGGAGCTATAATTTGCCAGATACCAATAAAAAACTTGTAGCTTCGATGCCAAACCATCTTTAAGTTGTAGATGACCAAAGAGGCTACCATACTACATATTTAAAATTACAAAATCATTATTTTAAACAATGTTTTTCAATTTATACCTGTCTGCATCAAATAAGATGTGACATGAAAATTAGTAGTTTATTTCGATTTTTTATTATAAAAATTCCAGGTAATATTTTTTTAAACTACAGTTTTTGTCCTTTCAAATGAAATCAAAATTTTTTTCATATTTCAATTAGTTTCAAAGTTACACAGCATTGAAGTTAAAAGTATGCACTGCATCAAATAAGCTGTGAGCCACTGTCGTTGCTACACTGCTATGGTTAAAATCTTAGACGACATCCGTATGCACTATGACCTTGATTAATTGACACTACTCTGTTGCTTAGATGTTTCCAAACTTATGCAATTAATAATACCATATATTACATATTTCGCAGTTGTCTACAGCAAGTTGGATTCTAAATCACTGCATAAGCTGCAGGTAGCCTTTACCAACGCTACTCGTTATGTGTTTGGACTACGCAGATTCGACCACATATCATCTTGCAATAGCAAAATACTTGGTTGTACCATTGAAAACTATCTCATGATCAGAAACTGTGTGTTACTTCAAAAGATTATTTATCTAAAAATGCCTAACTATCTCTTCGAAAAACTACGGCTCAGCATTTCGGGCAGAACTCATAATTAAATTATGCTTAAATTCATACATTTCAATTCTACCAGATTTTTTTTCATTAACGCCATTCGAATCTGGAATTTGCTACCCAATTCTCTAAAAAGTATTACTTGCATCAGCCACTTTAAACATTTGGTTTCTCAACATTTTTCGCGACGTTAGATTTTCTCTCTTCCATAATATCCAAACATCTGTTAAATACATTTTTGCTAGACTTATTTTTGCTACTTCTCTGTTAATTAGAATTTAAGAATTATTTTTAACCATATATCGGGCATTTAACGCGAAGCGGACAAGGGAAATGGGGTTCATGTTTCCAATTTCAGATATATTTGAATATGTTGTACCTGTATATGTCCTCGACACAGAAACAAAATATTTTTAGAATAGCAACAATGGTTTACAAAATATGGGTCTTTGAAAATTGGAGAAATGGTAAGGTATGTACTGCTTCAAATGCCATTATTCAGTTTAAAAAAAATCTAGTGAAATGAATTAACCACTGGATGTTATACTTCATTTATTGGCCTTTTCAACCTCATAGTTGGATTTTGAAAATAAATAAAAAAAATACACTGAAAAAAATTATAAATTTTTTTTTTTTGATTTTTTACAATGTTCGCCACACAAAAAAAAAATTTTTAGTGCATTAAAAAAAGCTTATATTATGTTTATACTTCATACCAAGTTTGTTAATGGTCCACCCAGCCGTTTTGGAGCTATATGCATTGCAATGCCAAAACCCAACGGCAGTTCTGTCCTCGCGTCGAGTCGTTAGCACGACTTATTATTTTATTGATATTTGGCTTATGTTCAGTTTAGCTCACAATCGAAATTGATTATAAACCAAATATTTTCTTATATGTTTTTGAATTTTAAGAATAAATATGGAATCAAAAAGTATCGCTCTGATTTGGTTTCGGAGATATAGCCATCGGAGGTTGAGGATACAGATTTTCTAAAAATCAATATAAGTCAGAAACGCCTGCATTGATTACCAAAATATGGGTGTCATATGAAAGGTAATTTAAAAAGCTATATTTCTTCAAAAATTTTTGAAATCCGGCTCGTGGTTTTCGAGATACTTCGACTTTTCTGAAATTTAGACCGATTTTTTTTCAAAAAACCGTTATTTTTCCAAACAAATCCATTTTATCCTACAGTTTTATTAACATATTTATAAAGCTCAATTCATCCCCTTCAAGATGATGTAACATTGAAACAAAAATTTTTGATATTAACCCTTTCTAACCCTAAAAATTAAAATTATTTTGATGAATTTTGGAAAGTTTTATTTAAATTTTTAGGGTTAGAATGTTAATTGACCTTACTTTAGTATGTTGTACAGCAAAAGACGTTAAATCTTATTGTACTTTGTCTTTACCAAATAAATGAAATGAAAATGAAATGAAAATCATGAATTCCTGAAGGAAATCAAGTGTGCAGCGTGCGACGAATCAAAATTTAATAACGAGTGTTAGAGACTCCTTTGTTTGTCCTTTGTTTTGACTCATCGCACGCTGCACACTTGCTTTCCTTCAGGAATTCATGACTTTCGATCGAAAATATTTAATAACTTCCGATCTAACAGAGACTACACTTTTTTGTAAAATGGGTTTTATAGACAAAAGAATAAGGGACAAAGTGTTATTTTTTTAAATGTATTCTAGTTGGGGGGACATCATGTTAAAACTATTTAAACATTTAAATTGTTATTATTTTTCATTTGTTGACAATATACATTTTTTTTTTAATTTACAGCAAAAGCTAACGTTATGGACTATTAAATAAAAAAAATCCGACATTGATCGGATCAGTAGAACTGGAGATAATAGACTTCAAGTATAAGTAGATTTGACAAAATCCATCCAATTATCAAAAATTCATGTGGATATTTTCGAAAAAAAAATTTTTCAGCAAAATCAAAAAAACATGGGTCGTCAAGTAATTTTATGTATATAAGCTGTAAATAAAATTTCGGACGATTCTAAAATACCAAGTCCAAATGCGGTTTGTAAAAGAATGACCGATATGTATGGATATGTGTTTTTAAGTTGCTTAATAAAGACTTGAAAACATTAAACACTGAATATTCTAATGGCAATACAATTAACTTATTGAGGAACGAGTAACCTAAAGCATTTTGTGGCGTTAAAAGCTGTAGGTCTCTATATATTTTCCAGTTCGTTGAAGAATTCGTTGAGCTGACGTTGAAGTCGAATCAAATTTAGTACAAATATCAACTCACTATTACAAGAAGAATTTATAATATAACGGAGAACTTAATATTATTTGAGAATAGATGACTGTGTGAATTCGATTCCTTTATACTCATGATATGTTACTGCGTTTTTATTGAAAAATATTTACTAACTTATCTCTGGTTGAGCATTGAGTGATGTAAATATTGTTAGTGTTAGTCCATTACCTTGTGAAAGTTATTTTGTCAAAGCTCTTCCTTCATACAACTTTTTATTCACAATAACCAGGGAATCTAATTTTTCCGGATGACACATCAGATCCGGACCACGTTGTACATTATCCATATCTCTACACCAATGGCTTAATATCTATGGCAACAAGTGACAAAGTGAAACAAATGGAACATTATGTTCGAAATGAAATAAATAAGCGCACTTTGTACACTTCAAGGTCACAATCCCAATAGCACAAAACGGAATGGTCGAGGTTCAAATCCATATACAATATTCAGGAATTGTGATGCCACTGTAAACTAGAATACACTGAGAAAAAAATTAACTAGAACCTGGTTAATTCAACTAGTAGACGTAATGTTTTGGCTTCGAGGGAAAAATATTGTTATTTCAACCAAAAGTCTGATTGAAAATAATAAAAATGAATCTGCGAATTAAAATTGTAGGCTTTTTTGGTCAATAAATTCTCAAATGCAAATAAAACAAATTCATTTCATTTTTCTCGTCCGACGTTTCGGTGGGTGTTTCCACTTTCTTCAGGGACAACTTTTAATCTGTTAAAACATGAGAAAAGTAAGGTTGACACTTTTTGAACTGCTTAAATATTTTGACAAATGTTGACTAACAAAAATTATTTGTTATTTTGTTTAAGAATTAACATTACTGGAACTGCACAAACATTTAGATTGAAACATAAATATTGCACGAATCCTTATATGAATAGAATTAAAGACGGCACAATTTAATAAATTAACATTTAAAATAAAAATAAGAATTAATAAAAATATCACATCACTACTGCTGCTGTTGGTTGAGGATCAAGTTATAATTTAGACTTAGTTTGTTTTTGTCTTCTTTGGTGTTCATAGTCATTTTTAGTTTTTCTTGTATGCGTAGTCTCTCAAGAGTATACTGTCGCACAAAGTTTTTTTCTTTGTCAAGTATCTTTGTTTTAGTGAAGTCAGCTGAGTGTCCCATTTCTAAAGCATGTTGTGCAAGGGCTGCGTTGGTTATTTGTTTTTTGATGTCAGCTTTATGCTCTGTCATACGTGTGCCTAGCATTCTCCTTGTTGTGCCAATGTATACGAGCGGGCAGTCAGTGCAAGGTATTTCATAAACTAAATTATTAATAGAGTTTAGCTACTACAGCTATTAGCCTTCTTAGCAATTTAGCTTGAAACTTTAAACCAAGTAAAAAGCTTATTAATAAATTATGTAAATGAAAAAATTATGCATGCAAATTAATTTGTTATATTTTTATAATTTTTTCTTAGCTTTGTCGCACTTTCTCAACATACCCACTCAGATCATAAATATATAAGCATAAAATTGCATGAATGCAATTGTATGGATTTATTTAAATGACCTAAGGCATAAATGTTAGAAAAAATTTACCCATCATGCGGTGGGGCTCGGACAACACAAACATAAAGACCAACAACCATTGAGCTACAAAATTAACTATAGTTATTTTTCAATATAAGCTTGAGTTGACCTTTTGACAAGCTAATATCATATACATCGCAATTGTTAATTAGAGTAGTCATGCGATTAAAAGGAGCTGTAGCCATATAATTAGTTCTAATGACTGGTTGGTGAAATACCTGATATGAGTTACGATTACTTAAACATTATTTAATCGAACTTACAGTCATTAAGCAAAGACCAATAGAAAGACAAAAGATGACAAATGGAATATGCGCACTCTGTACACCTCATGACAAGTCCCTCAGTAGCTCAAGTGTTAGAGCGGCCGTCGCAAAAATATGCAATTGCAATGCATGAACGATCAGGGGTTCGAGTCCATGTACAGAATTAACCAAACTGGTCTGATGAGGCTATTGGTAATAGCCGAAACATGTCACCAATTACCAGGTTAAAATTGTTCCATTTGTTATCTTGTCATGTTTGTTGAAAAATAGCATTGATCAATAAGTAAAAATTTACAATATTGGTCTTTGCTTAATGACTATAAGTTCGATTAAATAATGTTTAATTATAAAAATAATCAGTCGCTAAAATCAACTTTCTTAAACCATATGGAGAGCACGCCGAATTTCAAAAACATGTGGCTGGCAACACCACAATTTCGAAAAATAAATCATAGCATGACTTTAGGCCGACGGTCTACCGGCTATGGCAGCAAGCGAGAAAGTGACAAAAGATGACAAATGGAATATGCGCACTCTGTACACCTCATGACAAGTCCCTCAGTAGCTCAAGTGTTAGAGCGGCCGTCGCAAAAATATGCAATTGCAATGCATGAACGATCAGGGGTTCGAGTCCATGTACAGAATTAACCAAACTGGTCTGATGAGGCTATTGGTAATAGCCGAAACATGTCACCAATTACCAGGTTAAAATTGTTCCACTTGTTATCTTTGTCATGTTTGTTGAAAAATAGCATTGATCAATAAGTAAAAATTTACAATATTGGTCTTTGCTTAATGACTGTAAGTTCGATTAAATAATGTTTAATTATAAAAATAATCAGTCGCTAAAATCAACTTTCTTAAACCATATGGAGAGCACGCCGAATTTCAAAAATATGTGGCTGGCAACACCACAATTTCGAAAAATAAATCATAGCATGACTTTAGGCCGACGGTCTAACGGCTATGGCAGCAAGCGAGAAAGTGACAAAAGATGACAAATGGAATATGCGCACTCTGTACACCTCATGACAAGTCCCTCAGTAGCTCAAGTGTTAGAGCGGCCGTCGCAAAAATATGCAATTGCAATGCATGAACGATCAGGGGTTCGAGTCCATGTACAGAATTAACCAAACTGGTCTGATGAGGCTATTGGTAATAGCCGAGACATGTCACCAATTACCAGGTTAAAATTGTTCCATTTGTTATCTTTGTCATGTTTGTTGAAAAATAGCATTGATCAACAAGTAAAAATTTACAATATTGGTCTTTGCTTAATGACTGTAAGTTCGATTAAATAATGTTTAATTATAAAAATAATCAGTCGCTAAAATCAACTTTCTTAAACCATATGGAGAGCACGCCGAATTTCAAAAATATGTGGCTGGCAACACCACAATTTCGAAAAATAAATTATAGCATGACTGTAGGCCGACGGTCTAACGGCTATGGCAGCAAGCGAGAAAGTGACAAAAGATGACAAATGGAATATGCGCACTCTGTACACCTCATGACAAGTCCCTCAGTAGCTCAAGTGTTAGAGCGGCCGTCGCAAAAACATGCAATTGCAATGCATGAACGATCAGGGGTTCGAGTCCATGTACAGAATTAACCAAACTGGTCTGATGAGGCTATTGGTAATAGCCGAAACATGTCACCAATTACCAGGTTAAAATTGTTCCATTTGCTATCTTTGTCATGTTTGTTGAAAAATAGCATTGATCAATAGGTAAAAATTTACAATATTGGTCTTTGCTTAATGACTGTAAGTTCGATTAAATAATGTTTAATTATAAAAATAATCAGTCGCTAAAATCAACTTTCTTAGTTACGATTACTCCTACGATTAGTGTTAAAATGAATATAATTCAGAAGCTCTGGCGCAGCAAGCGACCCTGATACAAGCTGATGCAAGTAAATTATACCCGCATTATTTCTACGAGTGCTCAAAGTCTGCATACGTAATAACTTTAAACGATCCTCATAAGGAGGAAGGTTTAAGAGGTCATTCCAGTTTAAGCCCTTGAGAGCAAACCGAACAAAATTTTTTTGGATTCGTTCTACTCTATCTATATGTATATTGTAATATGGAGACCATACTTGGCTAGCATACTCTAAGTGAGGACGCACAATAGTATTGTATAAAGTTACTGTTACTAACGGGCTATTAAATTCTTTTGCCCACCGCTTTATAAATCCAAGTGATGACGAAGCCTTCTTACAGATTATATTAATGTGTTCATTAAACGTCAATTTAGCATCAACATGTATACCAAGGTCTTTGACTATATCGACACGACAGATTTTCATATCATTAATTGTATAATCAAATTCCACATTAATTTTCTTTCTAGAGAAGATCATAGTTTGGCATTTATCAGGATTTAAATGTTTGGTGTAAGAACACCAAACTTCAAATGATTTCAGGTCAGACTGAAGGGCAAAATTGTCATTATCCACCTTCACAGTCCTGTAAATTTTCATATCATCAGCATATATAAGCAGATGAGAGTTTCTGATTATATGAGTAACATATTGATAGCCAAAATAAACAGGAGCGGCCCCAGGTGACTTCCTTGCGGAACACCTGAAAACGCTGTAAAAGGAGAGGACAACACCCCTCGAAATCTTATTCGATAAGAACGATCAAATAAATAAGATTCAATCCATCTGACAAAATTTATAGGAAATCCTAGTTTATTTAATTTAAACAAAATCAAACTATGTGGTAATTTGTCAAATGCTTTACTAAAGTCTGTGTAGATACAGTCTACTTGCGACCCAGAAGCAATTGAACTTAAAGCAAAAGACGTAAAATCAAGAAGGTTAGAAACGGTAGATCTGCCATTAACAAAACCGTCCTGACGAGTTGTTATGACTTCACTACAGCACACCTTAACTTGATCATAAATAATTCGCTCAAAAAGCTTTGGTATTGATGATAACTTGGCTATAGGCCTGTAATTAGAAAAATCATTTTTTAATCCTTTTAAAAAATAGGACTTATAAAAGATTCCTTCCAAAATTTAGGAAAATAGCCATCATTAATAGATTTATTAAAAAGAAAACTGAGTGGTTTACTCAGGTTAAGACTACAATTAATTAAAACTGTGGCTGGAATGCCGTCAGGCCCAGAACCAAAGTCATCATCAAGGGATGCAATATATTTTACTATAAGTTCAGGGGTAAAAGATATTGCAACAAATGGAACCTGAGGATCAGTATTCATATACTCAAAGTAGTTGACATCAGGGCTAAACACTTCAGTCGAAAAAGATTGTTTGAACAAATTAGCGAATAACCCAGCTATAATTTGGGGATCGCTGGTGAGCCCGTCGATAGTCTTGAATTCTGATGGAAAACCATCCGACTTTTTTTTAGAGTTTATGAATCCCCAAAAATTTTTGGGGTCATGAAGAATATTGAGCTTCATTTTATTCAGATAGCCAGAATAAACTGAAGCTGATTCGAGCTTAAATTCTTGGAAAAGCTGCATATACGCTTCCAGGTCAATGCGGTCCTGACTACAAACGTATTTATTCCATGCCCTATTGCGGCCGTTACGTATTTTCTTCAAATCCTTAGTGTACCAGGGGTACGAGGAATCATTAACATACCGCAGAGTATATGGCACAGATAAAGATATTGCCGAAAAAAGTTCTTTATAAAAATAATTTACGCACTCATCTAAGACGTTATTATTAAAAAATTCTAACCAAATGTTAAATCTATCGTTTAGGATATTATTCAATTTCAAGAAGTCAGCTTTCTTGAAATTAAATTCAAAGAATCTGCTAGAAGAATTGGCAGTCACTATGTTATCTCTATCCGATTGGTACAACACACTCTGAGGTGGATGGTACGCATCAACCTCAGATAAAGCATGAGGAGCATTTTGCACAACATTACTACTGTCTCTAGTCAAGACTAAGTCCAGTTGTCGATTGTGGGAATTT
Source organism: Meiosimyza platycephala (assembly GCA_963662105.1). Lineage (NCBI taxonomy): Eukaryota > Metazoa > Arthropoda > Insecta > Diptera > Lauxaniidae > Meiosimyza > Meiosimyza platycephala. The sequence continues at coordinate 44,973,392 of OY759210.1, read as the reverse complement.
TTAATACAACTAACTTGTTGTAAATTAGACAGGATTTCGTCAATAAAAATTTGTTCTTGTCGAGTTATTGGACTAGATACAAAATAATATGTACCGTTGTCCGAAATATTCCATTTTAAGTCAGGCAAATTAAAGTCACCTAACAATAAAATATCGTCATTGGTATAAAGTTTATCTATGACAAATTCTACGGCCCTCGAAAGGTGCTCGTAGACTTCTGTGCTACTATTGGGAGGAATGTAGGCGTTAAGGATGTACAAATTGGACTTAGAAAAAATTACCTTAACACATAAAAGTTCAATACTAGCACAACAGGGAATATCAATTAAAGAACTAGTATGACTATTTTTTATAGCAATTAATATACCCCCTCCAACAGGAGACGAGTCGTCTATATATCTGTCTCTTCTAAAAACATTAAAGCTATTATCAAACAGTTCCTGATTAAGAAAAGAGCTGTTAAGCCAAGTCTCGGTAAAAATTATAATATCTTCAGAAAAGTTCTGAGTAGATAAAAAAATGTCATGCGCTTTCGAACGCATACCCCTTACATTTTGGTAGTAAAGGGATAAACGATTTAGTTTTTTGGTCCAGAACGAACGTTTTGGACAGCCTTGTTTTTTTTAGATTGAAACTCAGACTTAAAGACATTATTAACCCACATCTTCGAATTATAAACAGCAGCAAAATGACAGGAAGCCACTGTAATTTTAAAAGATGAATATGTAGGTTTGTTACCGATTTTCCTACAGGAAATAAAAGCGTCAGCAGGAATGACATTTTGTTGCCTTATGAAAACCCTAACAGTATCAGCTATTGTGTCAGGGTGTAAACGGGAGATAAAAATGGATCTAGGTTTAGGCATAGCTTTCAAAAAAATAGGAACAGTAGATCTTATAGCAAGGGGACTATTATCTACTGGACTAAGATTAGTGGCGTTAAATGCTTCAGGTAAAGTTTCTAGGGGAGGATTTGGCGAAACTCTTTCAGGGATATTGGCTTTGCAGTTCGGTTTTTTAGTTGGCTTGGTCTTCTTCTTTGGATTTTTTTTCTTCCTAAGTGAATTAGCTTGTTTGGTGCCATTTGAAGCCGAGGGAGTGGATGCAGAAGCGGTAGGGACATCAATTATAGTTTCATTGGATGGCAAACTATCGTTAGGTGAAATGGTTTCATTAAATTTGTTTTCAGTTTGGGGACTTAAGACAAGATAATTGCTTAATATATCTCTAAAATTAGTATTTAGATTGTTTAAATTATCCCCAAATTGTTTTATTTTGTCGAAGAAAATCGACGGGGAAAAGGCACTGCAGGATGGACAGTACCATTGCAGACCCGAACGGTCAGAACATAATAATTCTGTTACTGTGGTGGTCAAGTTTGCACAAGACGCGTGAAACATCTGCTCACACGGCCCTGAACAAGGAAACATGGAATTCAAGATATTCTGACTTTTGCATAGATCTCCTAAGGAACAAGCTAACAAGTTATCAGAAGAAAAATAGTTCATATTTAATAAAGAAATAAAAAAATGTAAAAAAAAGCAAAAGAAAATATTAAAAAAATAAATAATTAAGAAATCAAAAATTTTTTTTTTTTTTGGTTACAAAAGTTGAAATATTTTAGCAAACAGATGAAACAATGTGTTAATGTTTACAAAATATAGACACTATTACAAAGCAACAACAAAAAAGCAACGTAAGTTTAATAGATTATTGTAAAAAAACAAAGCACAAAGAGGAACAGAAAAATTAATGCGCGCTTAAGCTGCAGCAATGCAAGCAACTATTGCTTTGCTTTAAAATTAATAGAAAATTTTAATTAATTATCACAATTTTTTAAGCAAAAAAACAAATTTTTAAATTACAATTATAACACAGACACTAAATGAAAATTAGTAGACAACATAAATTAAAAAAATTTAACAAAAATGCACTAAAATATTACAAAAAAAAGTCACAACAATAAAACACACTACCGTCACCGACAAATAGACAAAGTCAAATAGTTGCTCTTTGTTAATTTTATCTTTCGTGTTAGTGAATATTGTGCTCAGAGTTTTGTAGGGTTTGTGTGCATAGGTAACGTTCTCGCAGTGCAGCATTGCATGCATATTTTTGCTCTCCGTTAGCTTGGATGTATGTGATGCTGTGATATTGTTTCTTATTTGTTTCCATCTCATTGTGTGTTGTTAGGGTGGCTCCAATATTATTAAGTTTTAATTCTTGTAGTTTCTTATTAATTAACGTGGTAACCAGTTTATCTGGATAATTATTCATGTTGAGTATTTGTCTTATTTTTTGTAGATTTTGTTTTTGGAATTGTGTGTCACTTATCTTCAATATTTTGTTTATGAAATTCTGTACTGTGTTGATTTTTTGCCCCATTGGTTGTGTGGAGTAGAAATTCATCATCCGTCCAGATGCTGTTGGCTTAGCGTACACGGAAAAAACACCAACTCGAAATTATTGTAAATATTAATGAAAATTTAAGAAAAATTAGTAGGTAATTTAGTAATTTAGAAACGGTTCGAGTGTCTATTAAAAATTACTAAGCGTAATATAAAAGTTGCATCAAGCAGGCATTAATTTTTCGAATGCAAGTTTTTAATTTTTACAAAGTAGATTTTAAAATTTCTGCAATAATTTATTATATTTTAAAAGGACTGTACTATTTTTTAAAAAGTACATTATAAAGTTTTTATGATGAAATAATAATAACTGAAATTTATTTTTAAATTTTTTGGTGTGTTGAACAAAATTAGGGCTGCCAGCGAGTTTCCGTTGCCGCTTTCCCGACCCCGTCCCAATTCTGTTCAACACATTACTTCAAAGCCAATTAGTAAGAGTTTGGCAAGCCTTATATATTTATTTTTTTGCATGAACATGTTGAGAACTCAAACAGAGTACAAATTAAACACAAAAGAGAAATAAAATTCAATATAATAAAAATTAATAATCTTGAAATAATTTTTCTATAACTACTTTTTAAAAATTATAAAGCGGGAATCATATATTACAATATGAAATATATAAAAATTCTAATGTGGCAATTTATTAAAATTTAATAAATTCTTTGTAAAATTTCAAAGTTTTTAGGTGATAATTAAAATGAAGAAAATAATTTTTAATATGCACTTATTAAAAAATGTAAAATAAAAATATTTACAAACTAGAATAGAATTTTTAATAAGGATTTTCTATTTATTACTATAAAAAAGTAATATTTGTTTTCAGATTTTAATTTTTATAATCTCCTATTAATTTTTAATAAAATTTGAGTTTGTGTTTTTTCCGTGTACCAGTTTAGAATAATTTTGTTGTTGTGTCTATGTAGTGTTGTGTCCAAGTATGGAATAGTTCCGTTGAGTTCCTCTTCAGTTGTGAATTTTATTTTTTGGTGATATTCGTTAAATATCGTTAAAATTGTCTCTTTGTCCTTAGGGTTTATGATGGCCAATATATCATCCACGTATTTCACTACGATTTTAAATGAAATGCCCTTTTCTTTAAGTTTTTCAGTTGCATCGTCAAGAAGATCGTCCAATATTATATCTGCTATTGTAGGGGATAGTGGGTTCCCCATGGGCATGCCATATATTTGGTGGTACAACTTTCCGTTGTAGCTTTGTCTTTAACACAAAATTCTAAAATTTTCAGAAATTGTGGTTTAGATATTTTGGTGACTAGTTTGATATTGTTCCATTTATTCATTATTGTCTTGATCGATAAATGTATTGGGATGTTGGTGAAAAGTGATACTACATCAAAAGAAATTAGGAGGTCATGTTTTTCAAGCGTGATATTATCGGTGATATGTTTTAAATCATATGCGTTTTTTATGTTGTATTTGTCTGAACCTATATGTTTTAGTATCGTTCCTATATATTTGGCGAGTCTGTAACATGGAACACTGAAAGAGGTAGAGATTGGACGAAGCGGTATGTTATCTTTGTGTGTTTTTGGCAGCCCATATAGTCTTGGAGCAGACGATGCTGAGCAGTACAGTTGTAATTTTTCTTTGTATTCGATTATGTTGTATTTATGGAGCTCGTTAACAATTTGGTTGTTTGTCTTTTGAAGTTGTGGCGTAGGATCCTTTCTAATGGTCTTGTATGTAGTTTTGTCATCCTGTAAGCTGTTCATATTTTGCACGTATTTATTTTTATACATTACTACCGTTGTATTCCCTTTGTCTGCATTTATTATTATTATATCGTTGTGATGTTTTTTCATTAATTGTTGTGTTGTGTGGTAAGCCTTTAGTATAAATTTTTTTTTACTTGTGATGTTAATTTTTCTTTTATGTCTGGATATTCTGTCCGCTATTTTTGTTCTGGCTGCTTCCTTGTCTTTGTCATCTTCTATTCTTTGTATGGCTTGCTCTATATCCGGTATAGTTTGTATAGGTGAAAAATTTGCATTGTCTACAGGTATTGCAAATTTTGGTCCAAGAGACAATATCCATTTACTTTCTTCTGGGAAAACGATATTCGTATAGTTAATAAGCCAATTTTAGTTATATCTGATTCCCATTGTTCGAAAAAGGTCAAGTTTCAGTTTCTCAATTTTTGAATAGATGGTGATCTGTGTTTTTGTCAATGTAGCGTAAATTTGCAACAAATTTTAAACTTGGTCGAACATTTACACCCACAATTAAAGAAAAATGAATCTAGTTAATCCAAAGCTGTATATGGTTAAACTAACGTGACCAGATATTTTTGACCAAAACGCGGAGCAGGAAAAAGTTGATGAAACTTTTTTTAAGTTTCTTTTGTTTTAACTGGAAAAAATTGTATGTAGGTACTAAAAAAAAGCTCCTCACTTTCAAATCCCGAAATCAGATATTTCCATTTATTTTTAAGGAAAATCATATATTGACTACATATTTCCAAACTAAATCCATTTCAAACCATACAGTAGGAATGATTTCAAATTGCGGAATTTAAAGTTTTAATGTCAGAGCTTGAAACACAGCTTAAATTTTTTTCAAAATAGTCGCATTTTCATCCAAATCAAAATAATTAATTTTTAGATAGCTTTTTCGCTGACTGTACTTCTGTGGGTTTTGATTGTTTTGTTTGCTTGACTTTGTCAGCGAAAAAGTTAAATATGCGTACAATGTTTTTATATCTTTACCATGATAAAAAGTTATTACGAAAATAACGGTAAAACAAAAGTATGCAGAATGCACGATTTGCAGAAAGTAATTTGGAATGCTGCTTTTGTTATTTGCTTTGAAAATAGTACCGTAGAGTGGCTTAGCAATGATGAAACACAAAAAGTTGACATTTTGATTATGGAAAAAAAATTTACTGATCTCAAATATGTTTTAACAAGCATTGTCATGTCATTTCTCTCTCATATTAATACAAATCCACAATAAAATATTAAGCGTAAAAAAAATTGGGGTTTTTGAGAAAATCAACCTTGGTTTTTTTTTATAAAAAGCGCTATAACTCCGCCGATTTTCAACAATTTTCAAAATTTCTTAAAGATTCTGACAGAGAATCAAAAGTTCTATTAGAATCAAAAGACAAAAATTAATTATTTTGATTTGGATAAAAATGCGACTATTTTGAAAAAAATTTCAACGGTTTTTCAAGCTCTGACACTAAAATTTTAAATGGGTATAACTTCATAAAAACTGATTTTCACTCAAATCCCTTAATTACTTTGAAAAACAACATATTTAATCGGCAACCAATTCCGCAATTTGAAGTCACTCCGAATGTATGGTTTGAAATGGATTTGGTCTCCAGTTATTTGTATTATTTTTTGTATTTTCTAAAAAAAAAAGGTTCTAACTCACCGAAAACCCTAGCAAAATGAGACTTATTATTTTTAATGAAAACGCGGAACGCACGGAGCAGAAAATCAAAAACGCGGACTTGCTCCGCGAAAAGCGGATCATATGGTCACGTTAGGTTAAATTCAATTGATTTTTGTTAATAACATTAACCAGGCACCTATTTAAATTCACCAGGATACTATTTAAAATGACTAGGAAATTGCAAAAAAAAACAAAGCCACTTACTTTTTATTTTACTGACCATTTCTATGACCATTCCTAGCACCCATCGATTGACACCTCTCCCTTGTCCAGATCGGACCAACCTTAGTTTCAACCTATAAGTGCTTTTTCATATGGAATATTCACTTTTTCTGCTGCTCGGACTGCTCGGAAATCCAAGCCCGGAGGTTACTCATTTTATTTTTTGGCCACGTTTCTATGATCATTACTAGGACTCATCATCATTCATTGGACCAACTCTAGTTTCCCATATTGGCCCTAAAATTCCTTTATCAGCTTGCGTTAATGCTCCATACACAGGCGCTAGAGAGCAAGCCTGGCAACATTCATAGATCTTTACTATGTATGTTAGGGTGGTTCAAATGCGACGCCCCCCAAATCGGGTCGAAACAGGATAAAAACATTTAAAAAATTTATTTAAAATTTTTATCTTTAACACTTACTCGGCCTATTTCAAAATGAAATTTGACTTAAGTGAAAATCAAATACGAACCCTCCCAATCGCTTCGAAATAAAATAAAAAAATTTAAAAAGTTAATTTAAAATTTTTATCTTTAACCCTTACTGACCTTATTTCAATGTGAAATTTGACTCAAGCGAAAATCAAATGCGACGCTGTCCCAATCGGTTCGAAACAATATAAACAAATTCAAAAAATTTATTTAAAATATTTATCTTTAACCCTCACTGACCCTATTTCATTGTGAAATTTGATTTAAAAAAAAATCAAATGCGATGCCCTCCCAATCGGTTCAAAACAAGATAAAATATTTAAAAAAATTATTTAAAATTTTTATCTTTAACCCTTACTCGGCCTATTTCAAAATGAAATTTGACTTAAGTGAAAATCAAATAAGAACCCTAAAATAGCTACAGCAATAAATTATATATCAAATTTAAGAAGGCATCGAGCAGAGGGTACTGAAATTATCAGCTGCGAGCACTGATCAACTACCGAAGCCTTGCCATAGCGAGAAGAATTACTTTCATATGATATTAATATATGTATATAAGATCTATTTAAGAGTTCCCAACTTATAATGATTTTAAGAAAAGCAATATCCGCAACTCCACATGACTATATCTCGAAAACTAGACTCGTAAGATACTTTTTTTGAATATATTCTTTCTTAAAATTCAAAGCCACTTGAGAAAAGTTAGTTTAAAAATATGGCTGCTTAAGTCGAATTTCACATTGAAATAGGCTAAGGGTTAGAGATAAAAATTTTAAATTTTTTTATCCTGTTTCGAACCGATTGGGAGGGCGTCGCATTTGATTTTTGTTTAAATCCAGTTTCATATTGAAATAGTGTCAGTAAGGGTTAAAGTAAAAATTTAAATTAACTTTTTAAATTTTTTTATTTTGTTTCGAAGGGATTGGGAGGGCTCGTATTTGATTTTCACTAAGTTAAATTTCATTTTGAAATAGGCCGAGTAAGAGTTAAAGATAAAAATTTTAAATATATTTTTTAAATATTTTTATCCTGTTTTGAACCGATTGTACATTTGATGTCGTATATGGGTCAATCTACCTCGTTTTTACATTCAAAATTAAGATTTCTTAAAATCAATTTATTTTCCATACTTTGTCTAAAAATATTCGATACGAGTTTTTGGAAAAAGTTTTTGAGGACTTATTTTCGATAATACGAGTTTTGAAAATCACAAAATTTAAAAATACATGAATTTTCAGATTATTTTAAAATGTACACGTCAGAGAGAACAGTTGGGGATAACAGTTAGCAATTAAGTTCTATTTTCTAATTGTTGAATTAAAAATTTTCTTCTCTTAAGTTATAAGCAAAAATTTTGCAATTTAAAAATTAAAATCGAAAATTTTCCTAAAACTTTTCGTTTAATTTTATTGATTTTTTTTTCAGAGAGAAACTAAAATCTTAGCAATCATTTTGCAAACTAGCTGACAAAATTATAGAAAAGAATCAATGCAACGCAGTAACACAAATGGATAACGGTAAATGCACCGCTCACGGTTGAATTACCTCTTTGCTATGATTTTGTTAGTTAATTTTTGCGCGTGGCGATATAGAAATATTTATATCTAGAGAACCACGGCTCGGCCCACTCTAAACTAAATTGCAAACTGATTGCTAATATTTTAGTTTCTCTCTGAAAAAAAGTCAATAAAATTAAACATACCGTTTTACGAAAATATTCGATTCTAATTTTTAAATTGCTAAATTTTTGCTTATGAGACGTTCTTTTACATTCCGAACACTTTCTGACCGACACATCTTGGAATCGCTCCAAATTTTTTTACATATTCTAGGCATTATATTAGTGAACACGAAAATCAGAAATGATTTGTTATCGAATGTATCGAAAGATATCGAGTTGCGAAGGTCAAAGGTTTTACGTTTTTTGGTGTTTTACGCTCATATTCAAATATTCTCCAATAAATTTTAACGGAAAAATTATTTTTTTATATCGTTTTAGAGCTATTAAATGAAAAATTAATATCTTTTGTAACAAATCAATTGTTTAAAGTTATTTTATAGAGTGAATACCATTCGATATGAAACTAAAAAAAGTACCACTGAATTCCTCGACAAATTTCCTTTAAAAACTAATTTTTTTAGAGTGGTAGCCAAATACGGACTATCCCAAATATATTAATTCTTCCGCGCACCTCTGAAAATACTGCGCGACGCTGCACTGTTGTCCCGAATCTAGTTTTGGTTCAAATATTGCTGGAGACCTCAAGTCTTGTCGGAAATAAACAATTGTTTTTTGAAATAAAAGCTAACAAAAATGCCAATAAATCGAAGGAGCCCGAATTTCGGAAAAAATAAATTTTTTTATTATTTTACGTTAAGTGCCGAAAAAATGTTTTTTTTTGTTCAAAAATGGCTAGACAGCGCAAATTTTGTAAGAAATTTAAAGTTTTTTCTTTTAATTAAAGCTTATCAAAATTCAAACAAATTTCCAGAGCCAGAATTTTGAAATAAAAATATGCTTTTTCGAAAAAAGCCAAACAAACATTATTTTTAAATATTTTTTGCTTCAAAAATTGCTTGAGACTGGAAATTTATTATATATATATATATATATATATATATATATACAAAAAAAAATTTAAATTTTTCGTATTGGGAAGACAAAATTATCATCAATTGTTTATTTAAAAGTTATAAACAAATGGGAAAATAATACTATAAAATTTTTTTTTTATCATGAGTAGAAAGTGCAATCAATTGTTAACACGTGTACCAAACTTTATAATTTTATGTTAACAACTTTAAGAGGAATTAAGTTTTCAATTAAACTAGTCGGTGAAGGGGCAAATGGGGAGTTCCCCCAAAATGTTGGGTGTCATTTAGGTCAGTTTGTTTAGAAACGTCCAATCTATAGATTAAAAATGGTTTCAGATGTGTGCCTTCAATTTTAAATTTTCGATATTTTTGCACGTCTATAACCAAGAATATGTATAATGAATATGATTAAACATTATTTAATCGAACTTACAGTCATTAAGCAAAGACCAATATTGTAAATTTTTACTTATTGATCAATGCTATTTTTCAACAAACATGACAAAGATAACAAATGGAACAATTTTAACCTGGTAATTGGTGACATGTTTCGGCTATTACCAATAGCCTCAATAGACCGTTCATGCATTGCAATTGCATCGCAAAATATGCATAAGTAAAAATTTACAATATTGGTCTTTGCTTAATGACTGTAAGTTCGATTAAATAATGTTTAATTATAAAATAATCAGTCGCTAAAATCAACTTTCTTATATAATGAATATGTATACAATTCTTAACGCAAAAAAGTAATAACAAATTATAAAACATCATTTAGATTTAATTCCAAAAAATATGCAACATTTTCATTACAATGAAATCTAAATAAAGTTGTATGATTCGTTATTACTTTTTTGTTTTCAGAATTGTATATATGGGCTATTATAACGAAATGGGTGATTTTTAGATATCATAGAGAACAAAGAAAAAGTCATCGTAGCGACTTTTAGATTTTTTTATTTATTTCGTTTTCAAGTTATTTTAACATCTTTATGTGGGAAATGACATTGGTCATGTAACAGACGAAGATGGACAATTACTTGGGTTCACGAACGAACTTGACGAAAGTAAGATGAACGAAACGATACAGGCTTAAAAACGAAAACTAACAGACTTTAAAAGAAAAGAAAAAGGACGCTACGAAAAAGAACGCGAGTCAGTTGAATTTTGGCTAACTTACAGAACGGACTAGAAATCGAAAAAGAAAACTGTGAAACAAATGTGTACTTATTTTTAAATACTCAAGAAATGAAATAAAATAAACAGAGTTAAACTTAAAAAACAAAGATTTTATTTAAAAAAAACAATGGTCCTTATTATGAGTGTCAATAAAAACGACTTGACTTGAATTGAAGCGTGTCAATGAAAATTGACTCACCGTATCATATAATCATATTGACTTGACTGTGTGTTATTGTGAATTTTTCAAAGTTTGACAACTGATGTTGTTATTTAAATTAAATAATTTATTATTTGACAATTTCGTTTTTGTAAAATTGTACAAATAAATGTATGAAAAATGAAATGTTGCAGGGAGACATGGCCGTGTTGCACCGGTAGTTGACTGCTCTTCGTAAAATAAGTGGTGCTTCATCAATGTTTCTCTAACAAAATCTATTTTGCTGCAATCCAGTAATTTGCATTTTCAAAAAATTGGTTGAAGACTCCTAGACCAGTACCATTTTACCTTCTTAAATTTCAGAAAAACAGCTTGAAATTGCAGAGTTCAGGCATAGGTTTTCAAAAACAAGGGGCAAAATTAGAGCCCCCTCCGCCGCATCAGCATTGTCATTTCTAGAAACTTCTTTATGTTCAGGTACCCACATTATTTTTATGAGGTTATTAGAGCTGCAAGCTCTGCATGAAAAACTCTAGCGTACATTGGTAGGAGACTTTGCCAAACTTTGATGTAATCTACATTTATATTATACACTGGCATCGAAATCGCCACGATGTGATGTGATATAAGCATAAATATTATTCAAGTGGGCTGAGGCGGCCAGGCCGTTAAGTGTATGCCAAAGCCGTGGGTGGCCGCTAAACCGTTAATTGGAGGTAAAAGCAGTTAATTGGACGTAAAATTATTTTATACAAGCAAAAAACGGACATACATCTTGTCCTCAAAATTAATGCACTACATTGTACAATTTATTTTAATATTGCTGACCAAAAGGTCGTGAACTTTTCCCTTTGTATTTTTGAAAGGCCGTCAATTCTTCATTTTCAACTGGGAAACCCTGTTCAGTTGTCTTAAAACAACATGAAAAATGATCCAACATTTAAGAAGCTTAACTTAAGTTCATTTAATCCAATTAAAAACTGTCAGTCGAATCTAGTTTTAGAGATGTCATCGAAAGAAATTATGCGCGCGATTTTTAATTAAAATATTTCGCTTGAGGTGCTATTTAAACCCATACCAATAAGGGGAAGGGATGTAGAGGCACGTTACGGCTTCACTTCCTAAACATTCTTGAAGAACAATATTTTTGAACTAATTTAAAATAGGGGAATAAATCCTCATCAATCCGATGATGGCTCTGAATATTTCATAAAAGAGGACATTTATTAAAAAAATATGTATATAAAAAAAAGTCCATATTTTAAACTATTCCATATAGCCTGTTAAATTACCTTTCATATGGCACCAACTTTGTGAAAATCGCTTGAGGGATTCCTAACTTATAGTACTTTTTATAAATCTAATATCCGCAACTTCTGATGGTTCCGACACTGGATCCGACTTACACTTTTCGTTTTCATTTTATTTTTACCCATACAACTCTAATCTCCTAAAAAGAAATTCAAAAATTGTCGCTAAAGTTGACTTGTTTCCCTAGTCGAGAGTTCTTTCGATTGATAGACAAATAATAATCAATTTTATTGACTCCAGTCGAAAAAATTGTCACTTATAATAAGAGTCGGTCATTCACAATAGATTGCAATTGACTGGTGTCGACTGTTGACAAATATTGACACTTATAATACGGGAGTTGACTGAAATCGACAAGTGTCGAGTCAAGTCGTTTTTATTGACACTCATAATAGGGGCCAGTGATCCCACATTTTTGGTGTCAGAAGTGGGATACTTAAAAAGAAATCTAAATCAACTTTAACTACAAAAACAAAAAAAGTGCTTAAGTGCTCATACAAAAAAAAAATAGTACAGTTTCGTCCGTTAAAACTTGCAGAATTTCAAAATTTTCCGTATAAACGAAAATTCTGCAGACAGCAATTTGCATAAAACCAAATCGGGAAATCTGCAAACTGACGGTAAGCTGTAAGCTAGCAAGCGAGCGAAAAATAATACTGATGAAGATTTTACAAAAGTAATTTGTTGATTGCAGACATCAAACAGTCATGCGAAAGAAGAGTCATACCTAAGAATAATATTTTTGAGAACATCAGAACTAAAGCAGTAGCGGATTTGAATCAAAATATCAAATCGCAGTCAACTAATAGAAGACATTTTGAGGAAATGTTTTCGTATAAATAGAATTTTAAAGCACCGAGCATCAAGAAATCGTAGTAGCAGAAGTGTAAATTGCAGACATTAAACTGTAAACGATCACAGAGTACATAAAAGGAAATTTGAAGTTTGCAAGCGGCACGAAAGCAGAAAAAAAGCAAGTAGTTATGTACGAATAAAAAAAAAAAATTAAAAGATCACAAAATTGTGAGTAAATATATTTTGATTATTATTCAGATAATTTTGAAAAATTAAATTTTATTTTAAGCTATGAATAGAAATTTGACTAATTTAACATTTTAAGAAAGAGTTTCACTTCATAGATGTTTTATGTATTTTATTAAAATAAAAAGATAAAAAAATTTTAAAACAAAAGCAAGAATTTTCAATAAGTTAAAAAAAAATTTGGTTAACCCAAAGAAAAAAAAAGGATTTGTTTGTTTAAAATAATTGCTGATTGAATTTCAATTTACTACAAATTGTCTTTATATTTCTTGATCTTTTATATTTTATGTATTTACTTTATTATATTGCTTTCATTATATTTCTTATTTTATAAATTACAATAAGACAATGGACAGAGAAACTATTTTAACATTGACTGTGACTGGACTCAAAGACAAGTTGACTGAGTTAGGTTTGTCGGTTACAGGACGCAAAACTACATTACAGGATCGACTGTTTGAACATTTCAAGATAGCTAGTGGTGATGAGGACTCAGAAAACAGCGGTGCATATTCAAATGCAGTGTCCGAGGTTTCTGTGGAGCGTTCCACATTTACTTTAAAAGATATACACGATTCATTTGCCCAATTTTCTGGTTTTGATTATCCAGAAGTCAGCAAATGGATGCAGGATTTTGAAGAAAATACCTTAACGGTCCGATGGAATGATTTACAAAAGTACATCTATGCGAAGCAACTATTAATGGGTGCTGCACAAATATTTGTTCGAAGCCAATCAAATGTAAAGGATTGCAAATCGTTAAAAACCGCTTTAGTTAAAGAATTCGGAACTAGTTTGTCTTCCTTAGAAATCCACAAATTACTACGGAATAGACGCAAGAAACCACCAGAAACTACTCGTGAATACCTTTACAGTCTTCTTGAAATTGGAAGTCCAATTAATTTAGATGAAGAAAGTATTCCTGATTCCAAGTTCAATAAAAGTATACTGTACCAGACCAGGTCTCTGGGGGATTTGAAAGAAAAACTGAAGATTTATGAAAAGGCTCGCAGCAATACTTCATATAATCCGAACTCAAGGGGAAATTTCCAACAATCAGCCGTGTCAAGTCAAAGTTCGTCAGCCAAGCCAATCATCGATAGAAGGTGTTACAAGTGTGGTTATCCCAACCATCTTGCAAGAGAATGCAAAAAACCTGGTCTTAAATGTTTTAAGTGTCTGAAACCTGGACACTGTGCGAATAAATGCAATTCTCGATCGGAGATAAAGTCCGAGGAGGGACAGCTCAACACAGTGACAAAAAATTCATCTAAAGGTAACATTATTCAACGTATTTACCGGACGTACAATGTTATTACGTTAAACAACTCTGAGTTTGAGTCTTTAATCGATACCGGCAGAGACCTATGTATAATTTCAGATGACATTTTTGAAACGTTAGAGAATACAAATCTAATTCCAGTAAAACATGAATTAGTCGGAATAGCAGGGGCTACAACAACTACTTTTGGATACTTTAGAGCGATGATAAAAGTAAATGATCTCCTTTTAAGTATAATCTTCCATGTGGTTAAGTGTAAGAATCTTAATTGGGCAGTAGTCGATGTCAATAATGTTTTAAAATTTGTGGATATAAAAATAAGTACAGGCGGTATACTTTTTACAAGAAAACTTTCATGTGATGAAAGTAGTAACAAATCTGCGCAATCTAAATAAAGCGAAATTGAAAATATTTTTAAGAATCCAACAGAAAAATGCAGTGAGCTGAAAAAAGAGTTTGCAGTAATTTGTGCATCATCAGAATTACACGAGCTCCAGGCTGAGTCGTTATATAATTTGTCTCATTTGGATACAAACAATCAATTAAAATTAAAAAAATTGATTGAAGGCTATGCTCCAACCAAGCCTTTAGTATCACCAGTGGAAATGAAAATTATTTTAAGTGATCATATACCAGTTTGCCAAACCCCACGAAGACTTTCCCATGAAAACCAACGAATTGTTCAAAACCAGATAGATGAATGGTTAACAGAGGGTGTAATTAAATCAAATACATCGGAGTATGCCTCGCCCATAGTTCTTACGTCAAAAAAATATGGATCGAAACGTCTTTGCTGCGACCATAGAAAATTATACAATAAAATTGTGCGCGATAATTTCCCTATGGTGCTAATTGACGATGTTTTAGAGAAACTTCAAAATGCTAAAGTGTACACGACGTTAGATTTAAGAAATGGATTTTTCCATGTGCAGGTAGAACCAGGCTCGAGAAAGTATACTTCTTTCGTTACACATAACAGTCAATATGAATTTTTGTATGCTCCGTTTGGATTATCCAACTCACCTGCAATATTCACAAGATTTATAACTGGAGATTTTAGGGAGCTCATTCAAGATGGAACAATTACAATGTATATTGATGATATAATAATGCCGTCGAGTACGGAAGAGGAAGGAGTTTTAAAATTAAAAAGCGTATTGAAAGTTGCAGCCACAAATGGTCTTCGCATCAAATGGAGTAAGTCCCAATTCCTAGAAAAAAAAGTAACATTCCTAGGATACATTATTGAAAATTCAACTAAAGCCGTCAGTAGAAGAAACAAATGCAGTTACTAATTTTCCTCCGCCAAAAAATACGAAAGCTATACAACAGTTCCTGGGGTTGACATCATATTTTCGTAGGTTCATTCCAAACTATGCAGTAACTGCTAGGCCGTTATCAGAACTTTTAAAAAAAGAGATGCGAAATTCCGGTTCCAGTTTGAGGAAGTAGCGGCGTTCCAGCAGCTTAAGGATGCGCTGATTAGTGCACCAGTACTACGACTGTACGACCTTAATGCAATAACAGAAGTTCATACAGATGCCTGTGCTCTTGGTTATGGAGCCGGTTTACTCCAGAAAGATCCAGATGATCACCCAGTGCAGTACATGAGTAGAAAGACAACTCCCTCCCAGCAAAAATACCATTCATACGAGTTAGAAGTACTAGCAATAATAGAGGCCTTAAAAAAGTGGCGCATATATCTGATGGGATTAAAGTTCAAGATAATGACAGACTGCAACGCTTTTACTATGACGATGATGAAGAAGGACGTTCCCTTGCGAGTAGCACGATGGGCAATGTTTATGCAGGAGTTTGACTACAAGATAGAGCATAGACCAGGTACAAAAATGAAACATGTGGACGCACTCAGTAGAGTTTCATGCCTTATGTTACAGGACTGCTTAAGATGTCAAATAAAAGAAATGCAGACGAAAGATAATTGGACTCGGTCCGTGCGAAAGGTGTGAATAAAGAATACGATGATTTTTATGTAAAACATGACATATTATTTAAAGACCCAGTGAAGGAATTGATTGTTGTTAGAACGGGAAATAATTCAAGCAGCTCACCGTCAAGGTCATTTTGCCTCAAAACGACCCCAAGATTTAGTAGAGAAGTCTTATTATATTCCAGAGTTGACGAAAAAGTTCGCAATTGTTGTAAATAGTTGTGTTGAATGTATCATGGTTGAAACTAAAAAAAAAAAGAAGGATTACTGAATCCCATATATAAAGAGGATAGATCACTTGGCACATATCACATAGACCATGTTGGTCCAATGGAAGCTACTCATAAAAAGTACAATCACATTTTAGTGATTGTGGATGCATTCTCTAAGTTTAAATGACTTCATCCGACCCGAAGTACTGGTGCTGGAGAAGTAGTGGACAGATTAAAAAGGCAAGCCGCTGTATTATAATTACCGATAAAGGTACAGCGTTTACCTCACATGCTTTTGGGGACTATTGCAAATCAGAAAACATTCAGCACTTGCTCATCGCGACCGGTGTTCCAAGAGGAAATGGCCAGGTGGAAAGGATTTGCAAAATTGTAGTACCAATGATAGCAAAACTCTGCATAGAAAACCCGCAAAATTGGTATAGATACACCGAACGTGTTCAACAGATGGTGAATAGATGGTGAATGTCTCCAACTGAAAATTTTAAATTACCGTGTTTCAAGGGTTGAATTACCGTGTTTTGAAGTAAATTACGGTGCATCAGTTTAAAAATTACGGTGTAAATAATGGTGTTATTATATAACACTGCTTAGAATATTTGTACAGGATAAAAACAGAATATTATATGTAATTAACGTAAAACTATTTTAATAAGGTGAAAAAACGAATTTTTCTAAAAAAGGTTTATTGTAGTGACCGAAAAAAATAAAATAAAAACCGTTTAAAAAACTTTTTTTGAGTTTAAAAAAAATAATTTTCTTTTTATTTGCCGACGTTTCGCAGTTTTTTGACTGCTTCATCATGGCTGCTTTTTCGGTCACTACAATAAGCCTTTTTTAGAAAAATTCATTTTTTCTCCTTATTAAACATAAAAAGTGACCTTTATAAAATTTAAATATGTAAAACTATTTTATTAATTTGCATAAAGTTCACTATCACAATAATATAGTGGTCAGAATCAGAAAAACTAGTTTTTGTGACTAGTTGTCAACATAAAATTTCAATTTTAAAAAACAAAAAGTTAGACGTATTTCTTACTTTAAATTCATTTTATAAAATTGATTTGTGAATTTTAATACATAGTTCAAAATTGAATATTAATTCAAAATATATCTTCAAGAAAAACCATGGCTGAAGGATGTGCTCCAAAAACAAATCGAAAACATGGCCGGCTAAAATGTTAATTTCTGTGGAAATGCACATACATATATCTAAATGAAAAAAACTACTTACAGCTATTCTGAGTCTGAATCTTCTAATAAGACAATATCTTTTTCATACATGGAAAGTTTCATTTTTTGGATCGTGACACTGGTTGGCCTAAAATCAACATAATTTTTGCCAATCCTTTTTATGGATTGTTGGGCGAAAATATTGCCCTTTATTGTCTTTGTCAACAATTTATTTCTTTATTTCGTCTTAATGTCGTTGACATGACTGAAAATACGCTCACATTCTGCATTAGAGTGGGGCAGAGAGAGCACACTGAGCAATAAAACTAAAAAAAACCGCTTGGTGATTCGTAAGCGAAATTACGGTGGAATACGACACCGTAATGGATGTTTACAGTAGACGGTAGATTGGGCCAGATTACGGTGGATCTACCGTAATTACGGTGTCATTGGAGACACTGATAGTACCCCACCTCGCAGCACTAAAATCTCCCCGTTCAAATTGATGACAGGACTCGATATGCGGACGTCAGAAAATAAGAATTTACACGAACTGTTGTCGGAAGCCGTAATAGATGAGTTAAACACCGAAAGAGCAATTTGACGAACTGAAGCAAGAGAATATATTAGAAAGATTCAAGAAGAAAACAAACGCAACTATAACAAAAAGAGGATTCCCGAAAAGGATTACAAAATGGGTGAAATAGTTGCTATAAAACGAACTCAATACAGAACTAGCATGAAACTTAAACCAAAATTCATTGGTCCCTACCAAATAGTAAAGAGATTCAACCGTGGTACATAGATATACCGTAAAGAAACTTGGAAATTTTGAAGGACCACGTACTACAACTACCGTGGATGAATACATTAAAAATGGTTCACCCCATTCGAGACGAATGGTTGGCCAGCAAGGCCGAATGTGGGAAATGACATTGGTCATGTAACAGACGAAGATGGACAATTACTTGGGTTTACGAACGAACTTGACGAAAGTGAGACGAACGAAACGATACAGACTTAAAAACGAAAACTAACAGACTTTAAAAGAAAAACAAAAGGACGGTACGAAAAATACCGAAAAAGAACGAGAGTCAGTTGAATTTTGGATAACTTACAGAACGGACTAGAAATCGAAAAAGAAGTTATATTTAAAAGAAAACTGTGAAACAAATGTGTACTTATTTTTAAATACTCAAGAAATGAAATAAAATAAACAAAGTTAAACTAAAAAAACAAAGATTTTATTTAAAAAAAAACAGTGATCCCACATTTATCACTGGATCTACAGTAAGAGTACTCAAAAGGTAGTTTGCTGCAAAATACACTAACTCAGAGCTTCGGAGGCGACAAACATTTTATTGATTACGGAGGCGACTTTTCACTGAAATATGCGTCCTGGATCTGAGAGAAGAGACGAAACACATTTTCCGGACAAATCGTCACATTACAAATGAAAACAAAATGTCAAAAGCGAAAGGGAAATGTCAAACCTTTGAAAATATTCATAGCATTTTTTTTATTTTTTTTATTTGTTTGGTTTCATTCAAGTTTAACGAATATATAATATACATTCAATGAAACATATTCAATTATTACACCTAGCTATATGTATAAGCTAACAAGCAATTTTTGTATATTGGTTTAATTATAATAAAGTGTGTCGGTAAATATAAAACTGACCAATTATCTTAACGGAAGATATTAAGCATCTTGAGCCAGGTCTAAAGGCTTTGTGCTTTTTTATCGGCGTGGCATCCATTGAGTTTGCAGAATGTTCGATGCTTTTGCATTAACATGCTTTCGGATTCTTAATTATTGAGCCTTGGCATAGGATTTTATCTCATCTGCAACTGAGTTTACACCTAAGTCTCGATGAAGATCACAGTTACGGACGTACCATGGAGCATTCGTTATTGCTCGAAGTGTAGTGTTTTGAAAACTTTGAATTAATTTTTTATTGGAGTTGGAAGTACATCTCCAGAGTTGGGCACCATATGACCAGATGGGTCTTAACACCTGATTATATATCATAATCTTGTTTTGGATGCTTAAAGCAGAGCGTCGGCCTAGTAGCCATTTCATTGAATTAAACTTGAAACTGAGTTCTTCTCGTTCCTTTTTCACATGTTCATTCTAGCGCAGTTTTGCATCTAATGTCATGCCTAAATATTTAGCTGAGTTGGAGTGCGGGATTTGTATACCATCGATGTAGAGTGGCAAATAACGCATTCCTTTATTTGTGAAGTTAACATGAACTGTTTTAAGTTTATTTAGCGTTATTTTCCATTTTCGAGTCCATACCGTTATAGTTTGTAAGTAAGATTGTAATCTGCTTATTGCTTCACTTTCTGTGTCACCTACCGTGATCAATGCAGTGTCGTCAGCAAATGTGGCTATTGTTGTACCCGTAACATTTTGGATATCGTAGGTATATAAAAGATACAAAAGCGGGCCTAGTATACTACCTTGTGGTACTCCGGCGTTGATGTTGCGCAATTCAGAATATGGCTCACCATGCTTTACTCTGAGGCATCTATCAGATAGATGTGAGTATTCATATGGGAGGAGAAGTTAAATTTTTTTGAGTAAACCTTCGTGCCATACTTTGTCGAAGGCTTGGAATACATCTAGGAAAACTACTGAGCAAACTTTTTTTTCCTCTAACGATTTTTCTATTATGTTGGTTATACGATGAACTTGGTCTATAGTGGAGTGCTGTTTTCTGAAACCGAATTGATGGTTTGGTATAATTTTTCTTCGGTCAATTATGGGACTCAACCTTTTTAATAAGGTTATTTCAAAAAGTTTTGACATCATTGGGAGAAGCGATATTGGCCTATATGAGCTAACCTCATTGGCTTTTTTTCCGGATTTTAGTATCATTATGACTTCTGAAACTTTCCACAATAGAGGCATATATTTCAACTTGAGAGAAGAGTTTAAAATCTGTGTCAGTTTAAAAATGCATTTGATTAAAAGCTGTCGCAGTAATTCCGTTGTTATAAGATCAAAGCCTGCAGCTTTTTTCAGCTTTAGTTCTTTGTTAATTATTTCAACAACCTCGAGTTCTGAGACGAGTGGTATTACATCATTTTGTTGAGTTATTGGGTCAAAATTAGTATCACATGAACTCTGGTCATCTTCAAGTGATGTGAAAACACCAGCTAGGTGGTCAGAGAATACGTTTGCTTTCTCCTGTTCATCTCTGGCCCATTCGCCTAAATTGTTTTTAATTGGTGCATCTTGGATGGAAGGCCTGTTTATATTTTTAGTACACTTCCAAAGCGAGTAGTTGGTGCTTTTATCGTAAGTTAGCAGAGTTATTTTTGATTTAAGTGCCTCATTTTTAAATTGATTAATTTGCTGACTCAGCTCCTTAGATATTTTATTTAATTCCGTTTTAAAGTGCGGAAATCTTTTTTGTTGCCACTTACGACGAATTTTTCTTTTCTCTGACAGAATCATTAGAATATTTTCAGGATATTTATTGCTTTTCCTTTTCAAAGAAGTTGAGGGTGTGCTACGCCATGCTGCTTGCTGAAGAAGTTGGGTGAAGGACAAAAGTTCATCTTCGAGTTGGTTGAAAGTAGAGATTTCAGCTGTTAAATTGATATTTTCATCTGTAAGTTTTCGAAAATACTGCCAGTGTCCTTTTATTTTGTATAAAAAAGGTTGTTTTTTACACATTATGAAGGACTCAAACAAAGTGAGATAAACGGGAGTAGGGTCGGAGTTTAATTCCAGCCCATCTTCGATTAAAAAGTTGTTTAGTGGTAAATGTTTGATTATATAAAAGTCAATCAAATCGGGTATTTTTGTGGATCAGATGGACAATATGTTGGTTTACCGGACGATATAGTTTTGCATCCAGTTGATTGGATAGCTTTAAGCAGTTCACGACCCTTGGTAGTACAAAGACGAGAGCCCCAGTTCGTATGTTTGGCATTGAAATCGCCACCCATAATAAATCTGTGCTTGTGTGTCTCTATAAGCCTTTCATATTGATCACTTTTTATTTGGTGCCTGGGGGGGCTATATACAGCTGTCAGCGAAAGTTTGTTTTTGGACATTTCAGTCGTAACTGTAGTGGTTTGAAACTCATCAGTTGATAATTTTCCATCCTCATAGTGTTTAATCGTTTTTCATATTATAACAGCAGATCCACCACGGGCACAGTTGTTGGGGTGTATTGTGTGGAAAACATTGTAATATTGAAAGTTTATATAGGACTGGCTTGTAAAGTGCGTTTCTGCAACAAGACAAATATCTATGTTTTTTGTTAAGAGTACGGCTTCCAGTTCTTTATGATGCTTATGAAGCCCGTTGGCGTTCCATAACATAATTTTTAATTTGCCAGACATTACTGAAGCTTAGAAATGCGTTCTTCTAGTTTCAGCATATGCTTATCTAAGGATGCATATTGTTTTTCTTGCCCGTTAAGTTTGGCTAAAATTTGTGCAAGCATACATTGTTCAACAGTTGTTGAGTTTTTTTCTTTAACTACATCAGAATATGTTGCTTTTTAAACAGCTATTGGTTTAGTATAAGGCTTACTCGACTGGGCGCTAGATCCAGCATTAGAATATGTTGATTTCTGGGTAGCTATTGGTTTGGTAATAGACTTACTTGGCTGGGCACCTGATCCCAGAACTTCGAACCGAGATCTTACAGTGTGACTGGCGTGAGATTGCTTTTTTTTCTTTGCTCGAATTTTCTGCAATTTCTTTGCCACAACACAACCACGGTAACTTGCTGGGTGGTTATCATGGCAGTTGCAGCATTTTGGTGGCTGCGAAGCTGGTTTATCGCAGTCTTCAGATTTGTGATTTTTTCCACATTTAACGCATCTTGCAGGCTTGCCGCAGTAGTTCTTGGTATGTCCGAATGTTTGACATATTTTGCATTGCGGAATAAGTTTTGAATGTCTTTCTGGTTCAATGTTAACAATGCTATTTAATAAGGATTTTATTTTATAGATTTTGTTTATGTCTTCTGTAGCATCGAAGGTTAATATAAACATATCTACGGCTTGCTTTGATTGCCATTTTAGTTTGTTGGCAGCGTGCAAAGCATTAAAACCTTGTGATTTCAGATCTTCAACAAAAGGTTTGCATCACACGAATGGTGTAAATTTATAGCTATTACTCGAATTGGTCGTACTTGCTTATTTTCGTAGCTATGTCACGACATTTCGGATGATGACAAAATTTTTGTGATGTTCCTATAATTATCTTCAAAAAAAGTTTATTTTATAAATGCCATTATTAATTAGCTTCGTAAAGAATCCTTTTTTTGGCATTTTCTTTAAAAAGACTTAAAATTTTTTGATATTCTAAGTCACCAGAGATCATAATTGGGGGAGGTCGTTTTGTTTTACTCAACGGTTTTGTGACGAGTGAAGGTTTCAATACCGGTTGTTGAACTTCAGCAGTTTCTGGCGAAGATTCAGCTTTACGCTTTTTATTTGGCCTTCTTTTCTTTAGAATCTAGTCAGTTTCGCATGTCAATTCATCTTCATCTGTTTCGTATTGCACACTACTCTGAATTTATTTTTTTTGTTGATTCAGGTTGCCACCTAACTGAAGGGCTTTATTTTCTGCATGAAGTTTGGAGTTTTCCTTCTTAAGTTTTGATATTTGCGCTTCCAAATATTGAAGTCTGCTTAGGAAGGTTTCATTTGACACTTCAAGTGCGTTTAATTTAGTTGCATTTGGTTCTGATATAAAAATACCAGACGAAGATGCTGAGCCGAAATCGTCCCCTGCAGAGAGTGTCTCTCTTAAACTCATTCCGACCCTTAAACTATTTCAGTTTTTGTATAATTTTTTTTTTTCTTTTTTTTTTCCATCAAAATGTTACTCTGGATGCGGCCTTAAAATTCGCTACTTTCGTTATTTGTCACAAGGGGCGCTATTTTTTTTTTTTACAACTCTGCCCCAGTATTTTGACAGAAGGGAACAGCTGCTTTGTTTTAATATTTTCCTTTGGATTAGTGCAAATTACAGTTGGTGGTTTTGTGGCAATAATTTTTATCGAAATTTTTAGTTTTAATTTTAATTTTTTACTCAATTGCATTAACAAGTGCAATGCAAGAATGATACAGACGACTTACCGGGACCACCGCAGCACGGAAAGACTCCGAATCTGACCAATTACGGCTATTAAACGTTTTTTTTTATATTCTCAGCCAGAGCACAGGGAGAACGCGTCCGTCACTCGACGTTGTTAGCACAAACATCATCATTATATTATAATATTCATAGCATGATAAGCAAAAACTGGCAGGTTACGGCAAAAATTATAAATATCTGAAGATATGTATTCGTACTCACGCCAAAAAAATGCTGAATGCTGACTTGTCTGGAGTTAAGGCAATCTTCATTTTCCACACGAAATTTAAAATCTGTTTGACTCACCTTCGTACGCAATTTTTAATTATTTTTACTGCAAAAATCAGGATTAAAATGAAGATTTTTGTCTACGAAATGATTGCCTTGACTCCAGACAAGTCAGCACGATGCGTGAGTACGAATACATATCTTCAGATATTTATAATTTTTGGTTACGGTAGCGACACTCTTTTTTTCTTATCGTTTTTAATAACTCTTGTCTTGTGGTTATGAGATTTGACCCCGATTTTGTAGTATTATGTTCTGACACTTGGTCTTTGTAATTATCAGCCCACAAAAATCGTTTATCGTCTTGTTTTTTCAGGATATATCACATACATATGTATACATAGGAAAATCGACGGACAAGTTTTAAACCTGTAGCGCGGGAGTGGGAGGATTTTTGTAAACTCCGCGGCAATTAGGTGCGCGAGCATACTACTACTATTTTAGAAATTCTGCGCGCAAAATTTCGAACGAGGGGTCGCGCGAGCAGACCGTTAGTGTATTGCAATGGAAAATGGACAGGTTACGGAGACGACATATCTGTAGATTCTCGCCCTATAACTTTTTATTAGAGCAATTGAATATCGATGCGTATGATGGAAAATAAATTACCTCATCTTGAGGATAATTTGCGAAGAAAAAAAAATTGTTGAGCCTTTACATCTGACCAAACTATACACTGACATCCATTACACCCATTTCGTGATAATAGCCCATATACGACATCAAATTTAGATACATTTCTATAAAAAATTCAATATTTACCAGCGTTGTAGTTATTTTCTGTTAAATTTATAAATTTTCTTGTTAAAAATACTGAAACAAAAATTATGTTTCTTTTCCTTCAGTGTAGGTAAAAATAAAAGGAAAAACGTAAAAATTGCTCTGAAAAATATTTTATTTTTTTAGAACGGGTACCAGCAAGGCCTTCCAAATGGGAAATTTCCTCATTTTCTTCAGCAGTTGTAACTGCCAAAACGAACAGACTTCAATTTCTTTACATTGCACATTCAACCTTTCTTAATCATAGTAGCTTATCACCTTAAAAAAAAGTATATAGTTCTACAATAGGCAAACGACTTGCACAAGAGTTTTATCCCTATAAGAAGCTTAACCTTATATGTATATCAATTGACTACTTACAACGTATTGAGGCATAACCTGCTGTTGGTACAAAGCCATCGCGGTTTGACTATCCATTGCTTCCTGCACGTCACGCATAGTATTAATGCGCAAAAAATCGGTAGGCAGTTGACCAACTATAGCCTGTTAAAATAAAAATATAAAATATTATTTTGGTTAATAATGAGGTTTTTTGACCAGTAATATATTATTATATATTAAAGCCTGAACCCATAGAGTCCGTCGGGTCCGTTGCGTCAACGTATACAACTGACAAGACGAAAATAAAGGAAGAAGACGGCCCAATGAATACGTCTGCAACGCATTTCAATTCAAACGAAAAATCAACAAACAGCTTTTCGTTTGATAAATTTCGTAATTTCTCCTGTATATTCTGCTTTTATGTATTTTTTTATATGAAAACAATTTTTATTTTCTTATCTTACTTTTTTATTTATATTTCACACAAACTCGCAGTTTAAACGTACGTCAAAAGTTGAAAATTACCCAACTTCATCCGTTGCGTTGACGGATAAGTTTTGATTTGGCCGCTCTTAATACAAATGTATGGATTTCATCTAAGTTGTCAACGAACTTGACGGACTCTATGGGTTTAGGCCTTTATTCACGTAGCCTGAATGAATTTGTACTTTCAATGAGTATAAAAATGAAAATACAGATCATAACTCTGATCTTGAATTTAGGAGAGCTTAAAAAACTGGAATCGTAACGACATTTAAAAATTGTTTTTTCTGATTTTCTTATTTAAATATCGAACTAAAACAGAATCATTTTAATATGCGCTTTTAAGTGACACTATTTTCAAATACTTAAGGCAAGATGTGCTTTTAGTTACAAAGCTATTATATTTCTTAATGTGTCCTTTACTTCCTCACAGATAATGGGGCCACCACAACTCTTTCAACGTGCACTTTCAGTAATGAGTGCCTTCGATTCTCTCCAACGTTTTTTGATTCACGTATTTCCTGTTCTTCCTATTATTTACACAATGATTAAGGACGCAACATGTGCCCAATTGATTTCCATTTTCGTTACTTGACTTGAATGGATTGAGCATCTAGGTAGCAATTGTTGGTGAACACTTGTGAATTTTGTAGTAGAGTGCTGTTGGTTAACCAAGTTTCAGAGCCGTGAAGGAGAACTGACTTCAATTTACACTTAAAGTTTATGAGATTCGACTGCCAGACTACGAAGTTGAGCAAAGGTGTCTGACTGTTGATTCGAGCATGGATGTCCTTATTGGTAACGCCATCAGGCCTTGTGACGCTACTTAAGTGTATAAAGCTATCTACTTTTCGCCTATCATAAAACTATTGTTTGCGATGGTTGGGCGGATGGATATGCTCTTAGTTTTATATGATCTTTCGAAGAAGACCTGACGGTAATGTGTTTTTTTCTGACTGTTGGAATGCTTAGTGGCGATGAGGAAGATGTTATCGGCATAAACCAGGTCTTCCATATGCTCGCTAAAAGTCCATGGAATATCTTAGCAATGCTAAACACTCTGCCGCACGCGGAGAACTGTGGTAGAACTCAAGCAGAGGCTGCGCGACTCGTTGTGTACGCTGCGAAATGCGATTCGGCTCGACCCGATTACGTTCGGCTCTGTTTTTGTGTACATTCTAAGCCTTTTGTTCTCCCCTAATTTTTCCTGACATATATTGGTGTAGGTTTGGCTAACACTGGTCTAGAGCTATGATAACATCTTCTCTTCTTACAATATGCAAGTCATTCCGAAAAGCATATATCGACGAGGGAAAGGACTACCATAAACTCGGAGCTTTCCTTGTAGTCCTTATCGTTGTAAAAAACAAGAGTATGCCTTTATTAAGACTGGCGAAATCCGTATTTAGGTTTTGCAATAAATTACAGACGATGATTCTCATTGTCAAATTCTCATTTAGTGTTTAATAAATTTTCTTTATAACGTACATATATTTATTTATGTATTTACGAAAACATAAGTTGTGCCTGTTTACTCGTCTAAAGTTATCTTAAACTAACTCGTGTCTGTTTATTGCAGATGATAGCGTGAAAATGAGAGAAACAAACAGCTTTTCAAACGAACCGCTTTTCACTTTCTCTCCGATAGTTAACAAAAATCGCTTAAAGAATTTCTGCAGTAAAATGTTGTCAAGTGTCAAAAACTTAAATGTTTAGTTGTCAATCAAAAAACTTAACTTTAATTTATATTATTACCAATCAACTTACCTATATTATTTAAATTATATTGTTTAAATAGAAATATACAATTGCGCAACTAAATCAAAATAAAAGTTTCTAGCGAATTCAAATTTGTTTTGAAAATCGTAAAATAATATATTTTTGGTTTTTGTATATTTTTCTCTCAAATCATTTAACTAGAGATCAAACTACTATACGAAAGTAAACATACACAGCTATAGTTTACTAGAACAGGGGTTCTTAAACTTATGTAGTCCGAGGACCCCTTATTGAGCTACATTTTTTTTGCGGACCCCAGAGCCCTAGACATTTGACGTCGTTCTTAAGGTTAGGTTAGGTAGGAGTGGCAGTTAGTTACAAAACCGACTCACTTAGACCAAATGTAATCCATTGTGATACAACAGGATTTCTGACTATACCCTCTCGTTGAACCTACATATAATAACATGTCTAACGTCATCCAGGTCATCAAATGAAAACGAACCAAGTGTTTTGTGGCGTTTTCTAGCAAGTGCGGGGCAGAAGCAGAGAAAATATTTAGTGTTTTCTTCTTCTTCCACATCTCCAGAACTTCTACTGAAGTCAAAGGACCTAACACCTACAGCCCCTTCATGGTTGGCTACTGATTTTTGTCTCCGAGACGATACAGAAAGGAGACAATTTTAATTTTCGGCTTCATGGTTGGCTACCGTTTACTGTCTCCATAGTATTAAGTTCCACACTTTGTGGATGACAAAAATATTGACATTTCTGGATTTACTTGACATTTGTGGCGAAATTTGAATATCTGCCAAACATTTATTAACATAAATTTTGCCATTAAATTTTTGTAGGTTCATTTCCAATTTTCGACTCAACAAAGAAGGTTTATGTACGTTTGTAACGAAATAAAAGACTCTTTTAGAAACCCAATACGTGCATCAAGCATGCCACCCGCTTTAAAATTCTGGTTATTTTTCAAAAATTCCAATATTTCGTTCATATTCCCTTTTGGTGGATTTTTGTACTGAAAGAACATTTTGAAATACATTTTTTGATATAAATTGTAAATATTTTTTTAATTACGTGCACTTTTTCAATTTGGCGACAGCAAAATAGCTGTCTCCGAATTTTGACATTTCTGGATACAACTATAAGAGACTGTTGCCAACCATGTTGAGAAAAAAAGTGTGGAAGACATTGCCGCGGAGATACTTCGCCAATGTCGCCAACCATGAAGCCAATTTTATCTCGGCGACTAAAAAGGCGAGATTGTAGCCAACCATGAAGGGGCTGCTAATCTCTCCGCATGTCTGCCGAGTTATGACTGCAACAACTGACGAGACACTATGTATAGTGCGGGAAATCAGCTCTGACGAAGGCTTGGCGTCCGGCCAGATCTGCCTTGTTATATTGCAAGTTAATCCTTGAGTCCATCTTTTTTTAGCATTTTTTACCTTTTTTTCTTTAAGCAGTAACTTGAAGGTAGCAAGTGGCATGCCAACACCTTCCTTGTCCTGAGGAATTTGGGCAGGAGTCCCCTGTCTAGCAAGTTTATCAGCTTTGCAATTGCCGTCAATTCTCCAATGCCCTAACACCCAGATGAGGTGATAATTAAAATGCTGGACCATCTCATTTAGAGACGAGCGGCATTGTTGGGCCACTAGTGAGTTTAGAAAAACTGATTTTAGACATTTGATAGCAGCCTGACTATCTGAATAAATGTTTATATCCTTTCTGGATACAGCATTCATCCTCAGCCAGGATGCTACCTCTTCTATCGCTATAACGTCTCGGTCTTAAGACTAATTTCTGGCTCAATAATGACAGCGACACTCAGGTTTGCCAACCGTACGGTTTTTATCCAAAAGTCTGGTTTTTGAAAGCTTTGTCCAGTTGTCAAACTCAACCAGACATAAAAGTATTTTTATTTTGCTTTAATTTTTACGGTTTTTAAAGGTATTTTCAACACTATGTCCAGTTTTTGAGGGTCCAAAAGTTGACAAGCCTGCAGCCACTACTTTTTAATAAATATTTTGATACTTATACATTATAACTCTCTGTATTTTAATAAATCTTGCGTATTTAGAGACGCAATTTTTATTAGGATTTTCATGTATTAAAACACAAAATAAATAAAAATTGTGGAAATAAAAAAGAATTAAAAAAATTACAAGTCAAAATATATATGTACATTAAACTTAGACAAATATCTCTTGGTCAAAATTTACAAAAATTGAAGTTGTTGTCAAAGAGTGGGAAGAGTTAGGTGCTGGGCATCCCGGGTTTGAACAAAAGTAAATGCATGCGTTTTTCTTTAAACATATGTGCAATCATTCAAAAAGCCATGGCCATGTAGAATTTTTAATAAATGAGCTATTTGAATAAAGCAAGAACTTTAATGATGTAAATTTATTTGATGTCAAAATTGTTTCACGGACCCTTGGAATGGCTTCGCGGACCCCCAGAGGTCCGCGGACCACAATTTAAGAATTTCTGTACTAGAATGTTCAGTTCACTGTGCAAAACCACCATTTTTTTTATGGATATGGTCTGATGTTTCAAATTTCAAATTCAAATTTCATTTTAGTTATCAGTCATTCATTTACAAACCGCACGGATTTCAGAAAATAAAATCATTTAAAACTTTATAAGTTAAGTATAAGTAGTCTTCGCTTTTCATTTTTGGGGCACAAACTTTATTTCGGGTCTTCCGATTCCAACCTATATATTCACCCTTATTTTGTAAGTCGTCTTCGTCTTCGCTTTTTGTCGTCTCTAATAAATTGGCATCGTCTAAAACGGCTTTCGATAACTATCGAAATCTTCGCCTATTTTTGGCATTTACGAAGTCGCCTTTTGACGAAAGCGACTCTCGCTTTCGTTGATTAAATGTCGCCTAAGTTTTTACAGACGACGACCGTTCGTTCGTGTGAATTTGAATGTTTTTTGTGGAAATTTTATATTTTATTTAATAAAAAAATGAAATGCACTAATCAAGACCAGTTTGGCAAGTTGGTCGAGTGAATGCAGACAAATATTGGCATAGCAAATGGTTTTAAAAAAGGCATTACCGTCGATTTTAAAAAAGAATGGCCATTCGTGATGGTGATGGTTGGCGATAGGTAAAATTTAATCATTAAAAAACCAAAATAAAAATACAAATAAAAGTGTTTTCTTTTTTTTCAAAAAGGTTTAATTATTTGACGTTAGCAATATTAAAGATGAATTTTTTCTCAATTCAAGTTATCGATTTTTTCCTGAGTCGTCTCGATTTTGTTACACGATACCAAAACTGAGACGAAGCGACGTCGAAGCGAAGACGACAGAAAATCGAGACGAGAGTCGTCGACGACTTACAAAATTAGGGTGATTGACACTATCATGATATGGGCTGGAATCGGATTCCAGGGAAAGTCCGAAATAAAGTTTGTGACTCCAAAAATGAAAAGCGTGGACTTCAGTTTCTACTCATTGAATTAGAGACGATGGAAATATTTTGGAAATTTTCTATTTTGTATCGAATAAAATTAAAACCTCGCAGTTTTTTAATTATTTTTTTATTGAAACATGTATTGGGGGTGTTAACCGTTATTATAAAACATAAATTTGGTATTTACACAACGTCTATGTGAATGTGGCAGCTGCCAAAGTAGTATGTATCAAAATAATGTTGAGTTTGTAATTTGATATAATTGATCATTTTTGCACTTTTCTCTTTTGGGTTTTGTTTTTTGTATGTGTTATGATTCTTAACATGTTCAGAAAACAAGGCGAAGAAGTCACTTGATAATTTCTTCAAAATTACACCACTATGCCACCAAAACAGCCATTTTATAAGCGAGAACCGTTATTTTTGAAAAGCCGACACTATGGGTAAAATAAAATATATTTCTGATGCTCAAAGGTCACGGGTGGCTGTTGAAAAAGGTCAAGCTACACCGTAATATATAAAATTATTGAAATATCGAAGTCCTCTGTGAAAAAAATCGCTAAAAGTGTGAATATGTCTGTTTTTTAAATGTTCCCCCAAATAATCGTCAGAATTGTCCAAAAAACCAAAAAAAAACTTCAAAAAATGGCCAAACGATTGTGGAGAAAACCATAATGGAACGAAGTGCATCAACGCAATCAGTACTGAACGACCTCAACGAAGCTGGAGTCGACATTTCGCTCAATACATTGTGACGCCGATTTAAAGAAAATGGCTTGAAAGCTAAAACTTACAAATGCTATGTGCAAACGGAGGCTGTATTGGGCTCAGATTCCGCGTAGCACTCCCAACGACTACTGGAATATTTTTTTTTTTTATTTTAAACATCCTTATTGGATACGTTTAGTACAATCTTAACCTAGTTAATTTATTACTACTTTTGATTTGTACCTTAAAAAATTATATATTTTTTTTAAAGTAAAACGAGAGAGGGCTTACTGTACCATTGTGCAGCTCCCAAAAACAGGATAGTTAGTATTCATGTCAATTCATGCGGTTTTATTCTCTTGAGTCTCCTTAACTCATGTGTTATGTCCAGAAGTTGGATGGCCTCCACGTTTAGGTGAGTAAGTAGTCTCTTTTCATGGTTGATGGCATACTCATGAATCACATCGTTGACCCATTTCACCTCAAGGTCATTGTGTAATTCCACATTAGTCACGTAGCGGTAAGCATTAGTGATCATTCTCAAAATTTTGTTTTGGCTTCTTTGGATGATATCGCAATTAGATTTCTTTGTGCAGCCCCACAACTGTATACCATACGTCCAGATTGGTTTAATGATAGATTTATAAAGGAGCACTTTGGAATATAGGTTTAGTTTGGAGTAGTGTCCAATCATCCAGTACATTTGTCGTTGTTTAATTTTTATTTGCTCGGCTTTCCGTCGTACATGATGTTTCCAATTCAGTTTATTGTCCAAATGAAGTCCCAGATATTTGGCAGAGCTCTCTTGAGGAATAGGCACCCCATTAAGGAAAATCTGTAGATCGTCCCTTGTGGTCCGCAACGTATAAGTGACATGGGTTGACTTTAGTTCATTGAGCTTGATCTTCCAGTTTATTGTCCATTGGTTGACTTTATCTAGAGCGTGTTGAAGATTCTTCACTGCACTATGTTGTGAATCGCTCGCTGACATTATAACCGTGTCATCAGCAAATGTTCCAATGAATGTATTTTTTGTTACAGGAATATCAGCTGTATATAAAAGGTAGAGGAGAGGTCCCAAAACACTTCCCTGTGGTACTCCAGCCAAAATTGGGTAGAAGTTCGAATACGCTTCTTCATATAGAACTCTGAACTTTCGTTCTGATAGGTAAGACTCCAGAAGTTGACAATAGTTTTGGGGTAGTATTAAGCTCATTTTGTGGATGGGACCCTGGTGCCATACTCTGTCGAAAGCTTGAGAAACGTCTAGGAAAACTGCAGGACAGTATTTCTTTTCCTCAAGTGCCTTTTCGATCGCAGTTGTTACTCGATGGACTTGATCAATAGTTGAGTGTGCATTTCTGAACCCAAATTGGAAGTCGGGAATATGGATTAGTGGTTTGAGACGCTTTAGAAATAACTTCTCAAACAACTTGGAGATCGAAGGTAAGAGTGATATCGGTCTGTAAGAAGTCACTTTTTCTGCTGGTTTATCTGGCTTCTTCAACATTATAATTTGAGCAGTTTTGAAGCAGCTAGGAGTATATTTTAACCGAAAACAGGCATTAAATAAATGTGTTAACATAATAACTGCTATACGCGGTAGTTCCTTAAATAGGCCAGGTGATATTTCATCAACACCAGGTGCTTTTTTAGGATTGAAGTTTTTGTCAATTTCCATAGCCACTTCTATCGGTGTGACTCGTATAATATTTTTGGTTGGTTGATATATCGGAGCCGGATCAACATTAGTTTGAATATTGTGTGGTTGGAATACTGTTGCTAAGTGTTGTGCAAAGAGCTCAGCTTTTTCATCGTTTCTTCTTACCCAATGGCCCGATACATTTTTTATTGGCGGTACTTGAATCAAAGGACGCTTGAATCTTCGAGTTGCTTTCCATAATGAGTAATCTTTGTCTGCATAAGGACTCAATTTGCTCAAATATTCATCAACGCAGCTCTGTTTGTATGTTTTTATAGTTTGGTTAACATTATTGCTCACCTGATTAAAAATTCTCTTGTCAGCAGGATTTCTTGTTCTGTGCCAGGTACGCCTTGCCTTCCTTCTGGTTTTGATCAGTTCTCTAATCACAGCTGGATAGTTAACTTTTTTTTCTGGTTTTTCTCTTGGAGGTGGAGTGGCTTCTTCAGCCGCGCGCCGTATGTGATTTATAAATGTTTTTGTTTCACATTCCAGTTCATCCTTAGTAGTAAGCTTCACATTTAAGTTGATTAAGCTGTTCAGGTTTTCTCTGAAACGCGCCCAATTAGTGTTTTTATTTGTGAGATTCTGTCTTCTTGTTTTTTTGATGATTGAAGCACTTAAACTTAGAAGGACTGGTGTGTGGTCTGATGTTAGGGCTTCCATACTTTTCACTTCTATAGAATTGTTGGCTATTCCCTTCGAAATAAAAAAGTCTAATAGATCAGGAATCTTATTATTATCCGTTGGCCAGTATGTTGGGGAACAGGATGAGTGGAATTTACAACAAGATTCATTGATTGCCCCCAGTAAATTATTGCCTTCGCTAGGTGTAATTAATCTGGAACCCCATTGAGTGTGTTTGACATTGAAGTCACCTCCAATAATAAACCTTGGTCCAAGTTTTTGAAAAATCTCCTTATACTGAGTTTTCAGTAATTTAGGTGTATTTTTATTACGTGGTGGAGAATATATTGAGCCAATATTCATTTCAGCGCCATTGTAATTAATTGCAACTATCGTAGCTTGAATATTCACTTCTCTAATACCTTCCTGCTGATAGTGCTGTATATTTTTTTTAATTAAAACGGCTGTGCCTCCTCTAGCACGTTCACTAGGATGTGTCGTCCAGTACGCACAGTATCCCTTTATTGTGATAAAACTTTTGTTTGAGAAATGTGTTTCTGATATTAACGCTATGTCTATATTATTGGTTCTCAAAAATATTTCCAGTTCATTGACTCTTTGGTTGAGTCCATTCGCATTCCATGTTATAACTCGAAGGAATGGATTACTCATTTTGAATATTTTTAGTCTTTTTTTTCGAGTTTGTCCACCCTATTAGATAACTGGTCGATGCTATTTTTAATATCGGCCTGGAACGAACTGAGTATTTTAACTACATCTGCAATGGTAGGTTCCTTACGACTAACAGTTGATATTTTCTCATTTTTGTTTTGCTTATCAGTTGCTATTTTTGTGATTTGCGCATATGATAACCCAGATGTGGATGGCATGCTCTTATTAACGAGTTTATCTTCTGTTTCTTTTAATCGTTGTACAACAGAAGTCTTAGTTTGTTGTGATTTGAATTTTTTTTGATAAACGGGGCATCCCTTATAATTGGCGGGATGTCCTTTTTCGTTGCATAAAGCACAGGTTGCTACACTGTTACGGGTCTTACTGCATGTAGTAGTATGATGGTTACCTGCACATTTTACACATTTGGATTGTCGACAGCAGAAACTCTTAGTATGACCCAATTGTTGACAGTTAGTACATTGGGGAATCACATTATTTTTTTTGGGTGGCTCAACTTGCACTTTGCAGTTAAGCAATTCTTTGATGTCGAAAACGGATTTATTGTTTTCACGCTGTTTAATATCAACATAAAATAACGGAAATTTGTTTATTTTCTTATCGCCATTTATGTTTTCCTTTTTTTGAATATTCAGTACACTGACCACTTCATTTCCCATACTTTGAATTTCGTCTTTAATATCTTTTACATCCATTGATGGCGGTAGCCCCCTTACTACGAATCTGTAAAGCCTTTCACTCTTTAGCTGATAGGTGTAATATTCTAAAAGTGGACATTTTTTACTCTCTGGAATATAGTGACTTACTTTAATTCAGTTAAATTCAGTGACGTCAACGTAAAATTCTCAGAAATTTTCTTTTGAATAATTTCTTATGTATGATTTAAGTTGGGTTAGATTTAATTTTTACTTTTTGTTTTAGAGGTTTTCTAACCAATGCTTTTTTAATTGTGATTAGAACATAAAAATTACAATTTAATACAATAATTTACATTCTACACTAATTTTAACATTTTATATATAACACTTACTGTATTTAAATTAATTTAAAAAAGCTGATTTTAAAAAATGATTTTAATTTTGAAAATAAAAATTTAAATTTTTGAATTTACAAAAACTATTGCAAATATCCCTACACTTAACAAAAACACTTGACTGGTCGACAGTTAACGATGGAGTAATTGTTGTTGATGTTGTTCGTATCTTATTTGAAGTTCATCGCGGCATTTTCCCTTTCTTGTACACGTAAGCATTCCAATGTCAATCTCCTTTTGTTTTTGTTTTCTGTGTCTAAAATTTTTGCGTTCTCAAATTCAGCTGTATGATCTGTTTCATGTATATGTTGTGCTAGCGCAGTTCTTGTCTTTTTATTTTTGATGACATATTTGTGTTCTAGCATTCGTATTTTCATAGTCCGCTTAGATTGTAAAAATCACCCACGTTCTTCAGTAGTGGAAATAAATAAATGCCTAGCTGAATATGCTGGAGTACACGTAAGTGACGAAACTGTTCGCAGGAAACTCAGATGTGCCAGTTATAATGTAAGAACTCCACTTGTCAAGCCATTAAAAAGCGAAGGTAACCGTAAGAAGTGATTGGAGTTTGGAAAAAAGCACTCAAACCATATTTTTTTTCCACAATCGGGTCCAAAAATTTTATATTTTGCCTCGTCGCTAAAAAAAAACGCTAG
Source organism: Meiosimyza platycephala (assembly GCA_963662105.1). Lineage (NCBI taxonomy): Eukaryota > Metazoa > Arthropoda > Insecta > Diptera > Lauxaniidae > Meiosimyza > Meiosimyza platycephala. The sequence continues at coordinate 44,937,429 of OY759210.1, read as the reverse complement.
ACAAAACCTCTTCGTTGCAATTTAAGTGCATTTATCAAACTTCAAGCGCTTTATTTGGTTACCCTTGCTTATTAATGGCTTGACAAGTGGAGTTCTTACATTATAACCGGCACATCTGAGTTTCCTGCGAACAGTTTTGTCACTTACGTGTACTCCAGCATATTCAGCTAGGCATTTATTTATTTCCACTACTGAAGAACGTGGGTGATTTTAATTTTTCGTATGATAGCCGCCTTATCTCGAATGCTTAATTTCGCTGGCCTATCGGAGAGTTGAGAATAATGAAACCCCTTTCTTTCAAAAATGCTGTGAATAGTTGAAATACTTCTTCTAACGTTGCCAGCAATCTCCTTAAGGGTTCTTCCTTGATCACGCAAGTTAAAATTAATTTTTTTTTCTTCGAAAGTTTTTTTTTTTGATTTTCTGACCATATTTCTTTTTACAAAATCGCAATAAAAAAAGTCCAACACTAAATACCGAAAACAAAATGGAAACTGAACTGGACTGCTTAAATCTTACTGTAAATTGATTTTGATGAGTGTTCCACTACTTTTCGATTACTCTTTGATCTAACTTTTAAGATATTTTTCGAAATTCCGAATACTTTTGTGCACTGAATTTCATTAACTTTTTGTTTATAAATTAATTTTTATAATTTAAAAAAAAAAATTACGAAAAAATTTTGTTAGTAAATAAAATTAGATATACACAGTTACAATTACTTAGTTTGATTTTTTAAAAAAACTCATTCGCAATAAAGTAAAAATTTACAATATTGGTCTTTACTGAATGACTGCAAGTCCGATTAAACAATGTTTAATTACAAAATAAGCAGTCGCTAAATATCAAAAATTTCTTAATTTATACGGAGGACACGCCAATTTCAGAAACTATGTAGCTGGCAACACTACAAATTTCTAAAAATTGATCATAGCCGTGGAATACAAGATTCTTGCCGGCTGTGACAACAAGCGAGAAAGTGACAAAGAAATAATAACAAATGTGATATACGCACTCTGTGCAGTTCAAGGTCAGTTCCTCAGTAGCTCAAGTGTTAGAGCGGCCGTCGCAAAAATATGCAATTGCAATGCATGAACGGTCAGGGGTTCCAGTCCATGTACAGAATTAACCAAACTGGTCTGACGAGGCTATTGGTAATAGCCGAAACATGTCACCAATTACCAGGTTAAAAATTTTTCCATTAGTTATCTTTGTCACGTTTGTTGTAAAAAATAGCATTGATCAAAAAAGTAAAAATTTACAATATTGGTCTTTGCTGAAAGACTGTAAGTCCGATTAAGCAATGTTAAATTACAAAATAATCAGTCGCTAAATATCAAAATTTTCTTAATTTATACGGAGGACACGCCAATTTCAGAAATTATGTAGCTGGCAACACTACAAATTTCTAAAAATAGATCATAGCCATGGAAGACAAGATTCTTGCCGGCTGTGACAACAAGCGAGAAAGTGACAAAGAAATAATAACAAATGTGATATACGCACTTTGTACAGTTCAAGGTCAGTTCCTCAGTAGCTCATATGTTAGAGCGGCCGTCGCAAAATATGCAATTGCAATGCATGAACGGTCAGGGGTTCGAGTCCATGTACAGCATTAACCAAAACTGGTCTGATGAGGCTATTGGTAATAGCCGAAACATGTCACCAATTACCAGGTTAAAAATTTTTCCATTTGTTATCTTTGTCATGTTTGTTGTAAAAAAATAGCATTGATCAATAAAGTAAAAATTTACAATATTGGTCTTTGCTGAATGACTGTAAGTCCGATTATACAATGTTTAATTACATAAAATAATTATTATCTTTGAGGCAAAATTGTAAAACCTTTAAAAATTGTGTTCGTGGTATTTTTGTCAAGTTTTTAATTTTGTCCCATTGTTGAAAAATAATTTTAATTGCTAGGTAAGTCGGTATGTTTGTGAACAATGAGACAACGTCAAAAGAGATCATAATGTCGTCATCTGTTAATGTAAAATCTTTGAGTTTATCTTTTAGATGTATTGAGTTTTTAATGTTGTATTCGTCCGAAATTAAGTATTTTAAAGTTCCTCCAACGTGTTTTGATAATTTGTAACATGGAACGGCTACTGAGGACGAGATAGGTCTTAAAGGTACGTTAGTTTTGTGTATTTTTGGTAGTCCGTATAGTCTTGGAGCTGTTGCTGCTGAGCTCATTAATCGGAGTCTGTCATAGTCGTCAATATGTTTCTTTTCATGTAGTTTTTTAATTAATTTATTAAATTTGTTTTTCAATTCATTTGTCGGATCAGCTCTCACTGTCTTGTATGTTTTCTTGTCTTCTAGCATTTGGTCCATTTTTTCTACGTAGTCTTTTTTGTACATTATAACTGTTTTGTTCCCCTTATCTGCATGTGTAATAATTATCGTGTTTTTGTGTTTGTTAATAATTTTTTTGGTTTTTTCGTAAGTTGTCAGTATAAATTTTTCTTTCTCTGAATTTCTCAGTCCATTTTTGAAAGTTATTAGTTTATTTGTTAATTTAGATCTGGCAACACTTTGTACTCTTTCATCGTCTATAGTTTGTATATGCTGCTCTAGATCAGAAATTATGTGTATTATGTCCTAGTGTTAACAGCCACTTACAGTGTTCTGGAAATTCGACGTCCGTGTAATTTATCAGCCAGCTTTCATTATATATGAATCCAAATTGCTTGGTGTAGTTTTGTTTTAGATTTGCGATTTTTGTGTCGTGTGTTCTTCTTATGATTTCTGATGTGTTGTTATATATGTATTTTTGTCTTGATGTATACTCTAAAAAGTCTTCAGTGCTTAGCATTGCTTTTAAATTAATTTCGAATTATTTATTTATTTACGTCTATGGATAATTATCCTTACAGACTTAGCACTTAAAAGTATAAACTACTATATACAATAACAGGGAGAATAAAGTAAATCATTAATTAATATTTAACAAAGAAATAATAGTATTTTTAAAAACATTCTTTGGCATACAAAAATCTAAATCAGAATTTCTATAAATTGTATTTAAAGCTAAAAGAACTCGATTTAATGGCTCATTAATAGCATAGTTTGATCTATGAGTATCTATGTAGAATTAATCAAAGTTGAAGTGACCTTGATGGAACATATGTATAAGGACAGTAATTCAAGAAGCTAATTGCAAATAATGTTACCATATATCAGATCATATATGATCATAATACTGTGAAGTAATATCCTAATTTCAAGCGTTGATAAGTTAATGAGCATACAACGGGATTTGTGTGACGGAAACGGCTCTAAAAAGTTTAGTGAACGCAATGCAAATTTCAAAAATCTTTTTTGAACACATTCTAAACGCTTTATATGCATCGAATAAAAGGGATTCCAAATAAAAGATGCGTATTCGAGGTTCGATCTAACGAATGATGTGTAAAGCTGTTTTAAAGTGTATGGATTAGAAAACCCCACACTATTACGCTTAACGAATGCTAATAGGGAGTATGCTTTGGGAACAATGCGATTCAAATGAATATTAAATTTAAACCCTGAATCAAATGTGACACCCAAATCTCGTATATCATTAACCCGGACTAAATTCGTATTATGAAAGTAGTAGTTAAAATAAATGGGAGAATTTATTTTAAAGTAAGTAACTAGGAAACATTTATTAATATTCAAGGATAGACTGTTGTAGTTAAACCATGAATAAACATTATTTAAATCTGTCTGAAGTAAAAGAGAATTTGATTTATTCTTTACTTTAGAGAAAACCTTTAGGTCATCCGCATAAAGTAGGAAGTTTGAGGTTTTGAAGCATTTTGAGATATCATTAATAAAAATTACAAAAAGTAAGGGGCCAAGGATACTACCTTGGGGTACCCCAGAGGTTACAAAGGAAGGACGAGACTTCACATTCTCAATGACAACATAAGATACTCTATTAGAAGATATGTTCGCAACCAAGAGAGGAAGCATGAGTTAAACCCAATTTTGGCAAGCTTTACTAATAGTATATTATGAGGTAGCTTATCGAAAGCCTTAGCTATATCCGAATATATAACGTCAACCTGATAACGATCCTTAAACGCAGAAATGCAGTAATTAGTGAATACAGCGAGGTTAGTTGTGGTAGACCTACCAGACACAAAGCCATGCTGGTTATGGCAAATAATGTTTTTACTGGAAAGTAAATTTTATTTTTAACAATTTTTTCGAAAAGTTTCGAGACATTTGTTAACTTCGAAATTGGCCTATAATTCTGAACATCATGCTTATTACCAGCCTTAAAGATAGGTGTTATAAGAGAAATTTTCCACTTATCATGTCACACGGATTTTTAGGTTTACGACAGTCACACGTCGCAAACTGTCGTAAATGTCACAAATGTCACAAAAGTCACAAATTCGCAAACTCCAGATCTACCTCGATTTCACAACATTGAAATTGTTTGTTAAACAATTTGACCTACAAAACAATATACTATGGAACTTGAACATGTTTGACAAACAATTTTATGATCTGAACCCCCCTTAGAGGTAATCGTGAAATGTCATCGAAAATTCAAATGCAAGAAATTCCGTTTATTGTTGTTAACTCAATGTTTGTCAAAAAGGCTCGAAGGTTTACTACGTTTACGACCTTCAGTCGCGCGACATTTGTGACAAGCCAACACTGAAGTCAATACTGAAAAAACTATCCACTTGGTGTATTTCATGTGCCTGGTTAACATTCGTTTGAACTGAAACATTTACGTCAGCGGTAGAAGACCAGTTTAACTTGCTCAAATTGAAGTCGCCAACCACGCAAAAATTTTCCCGAATTGTATTATTTGTGGATAAAGCTATAATATTATCAACATGTGTGTTATAGATATCTGACGAACTATTCGGCGGGATATATGAAGCACAAACTGTTAAATTACCATTGGGAAAATGAATACTAACGCATATTTGGTCCAAAAGACCTTCCAAGTCGTTTATGCTAAGAAGTGAAGAATGGAGATTTCTTCTTATAGCAATAACTACTCCACCTTCTCTTAAGCAGCTAGTACGTAACGCATTTCGATCCTTCCGATAAACTTGGAAGATGTTGGGAACAGCAACTTCCTCATCAAAGAAGTTTTCGGTGAGCCACGTTTCGACAAAGATTAATACATCATAATTACTATCAGAACAGAAAGAGCGGACCAGATAAATTTTGAAAATAGAAACGATTTTTTTTTTTAATTTTGAAGCATTTGAGTTGATTGATGAAGTGTTTATTGCTTTACTAATTGCTCTCCTGATTTTGGAAAAAATTTAAATGGACGGACATTAACTTTTGCCGGCCATAAATCAGAAATCATTAAACTTTCATAAGACGAATCCAGGACACCCAATTTAAAATTGACTCGCCTCAGCGTTTCCAAAGCAACATCTTTTTTCACTAATTTAAAGCATTGAAGATGATGTTTTTCTATGTAACCGTGGTTGGCAACATATTCAATGATTTTTTCAGCAGTAACCGAAGGCGCAAATGAAGACAAATGTAACCACTTCACCCGCGCAGCTACATCAAGTTCAGCACTAGGATTAGACCCAACTACGAGCACTCTTTTATTTTTAATATTTTTCTTTACCATTGTCCATTCTGAATTACGTTGTGAAGACAGAAGGCGAATTTCAGTTGAATGTTTGGTAGGAGTTTGAACAAACAGATTTTTAGTAGCAGGAGTTGGAGTTACAGTAGCAGTAACAGCAGCAGAAGCAGCAGCAGCATATGAAGTAGTTGCTTTTGAACAATCAACGGTTGACGGCGCAAGATCAATACATATAAACAACTGAAGGAGCAATTGACGGTTGACAAGAATCAACAGGGTTAATTAACTCGGGAGCGGCGACATCAACAGCAATAACGGCAGCATCAACATGAGCAGCATTCGCTAACACCGAAGTCACGTCACCGTAAACTTTATTTTCCGAAAATTATTTTGTAAGTGTTTGACCTCATTAGAAAAAGCATCAAATTCACTCAGCTTACGTTGTACCGAGTGCAGCTCTAGTTTTAAATCATCAATTTTTTGCATTAAGAGTGTTTTATCGTTTTGCAAAGAGCTTATCAAAGAGAGTGCATTCACATTATCAGATCTCAGAGCGATAATTTCATTATACACAGCTTGCAAGGTCACTTCTTTCTTGTTGCACTTTTGCTGCTGAGACAGAGACAAAACCGGTTTGCGTTGTTGTTGTTGTTGCTCTTTAGAATAGTTCACAGATTCTGAGCAATTATCAACTAGTACTTTTTCTGGCGGAGTAATTGAGCGCGGGGGTGAACGGATAGAACTGCGACGCACACTCACAAACTTTGCAGTAAAAAGAAGAATTTGATTTTTACATAAATTCAAAATCAACTGGCATAATATTTATGCAGTCTAAGTGAAATAATTCACTGCATTTGCAACACTGCACACCAGGCCGAGTACGATCAACCTTTTGACCACATAAGCAAGGAATTTTAAATAATTAAAAAGACGTTTTAAGAGAAAGTGTCCAAGTAGAAACGACCGAAAACGATAACGCCACACTCGCGCACATACGATCGAAAAATATTATTGTTTTTTTCTCTTTATTATTTTTGAAAGTAGAATTCAAGCAAAAATTAGCACGTCCGCACAGTTCGAACTGATGACACGAATTTCACCGTGGAAAATGTAACTTGTTGTGTTTTTTATGTCAACGAACTTCAAAGAAGATACGAACAACATCAACAACAATTATGCAGCAATACTCCACCGTTAATTGTCGTCCAGTCAAGTGTTTTTTGTTAAGTGTAGGGATATTTGCAATAGTTTTTTTAAATTCAAAAATTTAAATTTTTATTTTCAAAATTAAAATCAATTTTTAAAATCAGCTTTTTTAAATTAATTTAAATACAGTAAGTGTTATATATAAAATGTTAAAATTAGTGTAGAATGTAAATTATTGTTGTTTCTTTTAGAATAAAAATTTTTGGCCCTGAAGATGTCAGTAAATAACTGACGAAACGTCGGCGCAAAATTGTAATTTTTATGTTTTAATTACAATTTCTTATGTTTTTATTTTTTTAAAGGTCATTTTTAGTGATGAGTGCCTGCCGGAAGCAGTATCCCAAAGGGTCAGATTTGCTGGCAGAAGGCCTCAAGAGAGATACTCAGCCAGCTGTCTAGTTCCAACTACGAAAACACACCGTCTGTTATGGAGCCGCATAACCTCCGAAGGATCAGGGCCTATATACTTTTTTGATAAAACAATAAGCTCCGAACAGTATATTAAAATTTAGAAAAATGTTTTGCTGCGCTACACCGAGACATTAGGTCATTCGAAGGATAAATACACATTCATACAAGATGGAGCTCCTTACCATACGTCCAGAGCCAGTATGAATGTCCTGAACTCTTTAAATTTAGAAGTTTCACCATAGTCGGGCAATTCGCCGGACTAAAATGCAATTGAGAACTGCTGGTGTTATTAAAAATCACTGGTGTACATGCGACGAAATAACACCATGGCTCAATTAAAAGAAAATATTTGTGCTGTGTGTAATAATCAGTGTACGAAAATAAACAGAACAATTCGTTTTGTACTGAGCCGAAGCGCAAAATCTTATTTATTTTCTTTAGTGTGCAATCCAATGCACAAAACAATATCAGTACAAAACAGAAATTTTTACTCGGTAAGCTACAATATAAAAATGGTTTTGTGCTCTTCGTTTGTTTGAATTTGTTTTGCATTTGTGTTTGCACCGTAGCTCGTACATTATAAATTGAAATAGTCAGTCGATTTGCAATTGTTTCGTTTATTTTACTCATCAGCAAATTAAATTAGTGATGCCACCGGTTTGCAAAACTTGCTTACTTACACTATAACAAATCTTATGAGAAAAATAGTAGAAAACATTGAATAAATTAATTTGTATTGTACCAACCAGAGAACGTCATTAAGTAGCTCACTGAGGGTTTTGGGCCACTTTCAAAAATATGAGAAGTGTATGTGCATTTCAAACGAAAGATAGTTTTGGACATAACTAAGAGAGGCTCGGGACCCTGTAAAAAACGGGTTTTTCTCGAAAATGGGTCGAAAACGGGTACCATGGTTTGGTGACCCATTTTCGGGTCAAAAACGCTTCTTTCCAGGGTCCCGAGCCACCCTTAGTGATGTCCAGAACTATTTTTTGAGTTATCTTTCGTTTGAAAAAAAAAATTTTTACCGAAAATGGGTCGAAAACGAGTTCCATAGTTCGGGGATTGGTCAAAAATGGTCCTAACCATACTTAGGGGAAACTCCTGATGTTCAAAAGCCATTTTGGTCCTTTCCCCATTGTTTCAAGGAAAAATTTGTTTTATTTGTTTTTTTTAAATTTCAATATGTAGGTAGATTTCAATATGCATTAAATTTTTTTTTATTATTTCTGAAAAAGTTGAAATGTACTTGTTTTCTAATTAAGCTGCGTTTTATGTTTATTTTTTTGTCGCATAAGTCAAAAAATTCTTTAAGTATCGAATCGGGTGGCAACTCATGTTTGACATGCCTTAAGCTTCTCAGAACTCAAAAATGCTCGCTTCACATATTAACGAACTGATTTTGTTTCGTTCCCTTTCACAGAACATAATGAGAATAAATTAATGTTCTGTGCTCAGAGACGTACAAAAGAAGAATGGTTGTGTGCATTCTCTGTTTATGGAAAGTATATGTACTCGTTGGAACTTCGGGTCGCTAACTTTATTAGGTGAAATAAAAGTTTTGTGTGTGCACAGTACAATACTGAATTGTACCATAGTGTACATTTTCGTACACTGGTAATAATGACCCATATTTAAAGGAAATGATAATTAATTAAATTTCAAGTATGCTGAGCAGAATAAATGAAGTGGTTAAATCCAGAAGTGGAAACACTAAATATTAATTTTTTTCTTAAAACTCTACAAAAATATCCAGAATACATGATTCAAAAAAAATAAACAAAAAAAAAAATTCATGGTATTTATTTTATTTGAGAAACTCTAAGAATTTTTAATATTTTTTCACCGTCCGTAATTCAATGAGTAGATACTGTACTTAATCGGAAATAAAGTAGTTCTACGTAGGCTGCAATTAACCAGTGATACCATCATATTTCAGCAGGATAATGCAGGATTCATTCAGCAAAAATAGTAAAAGAATTTTTCCGGGACCTAAATATTATTGAAAACTGCTGGGGATGTTTGGCTCGACAGGTGTATGCAGGAAACAGGCAATTTGAGCCCATCCACGAGCTCAAAAACATATTACCCCACTGGGAGGCTATTCTTCGAAAATACGTTAAAAAGCTATTTAAATCCTTACAAATGCGAATAACTGAAGTGGCAGAGAATAAAGGAGGATCACCTTATTATTAAAATAATGTTTTATTTTTATTTTTTTAAAACAGTTGGAACGAATTTAAGTTGTAAAAATTTTGTGCTATCTGTTGGACGACTAGTTTGCCGCCAAATAAACTAAACGAAAATTAAATGAAAACCTTTAATTCGATTTAAATAAGAACACGATCTGTTCAGCTTTAGGTTTTCTCAACAACTAACTTTAATTCATTTTTCTTACACCTATTATTTCCTTCATGGATAATCTTAACAAAAAATATGTTCTCAAACAATTGTAATTAAAACTAAAAACAGGGTGGTTTGAAACCAATAAACTATGTTAAATTAATATCATAAAATTCATTCTTAAATAAAGTAGTGAAATGACTGAACACCGGCCACCTTGGCAGCAACCGCTGCTAATTGAATGGAAGTAGGGCCAGTTTTAGTAGGCCCCGGTTTTGGTTCGAATTGTAGCGACGAATCGAATTGGTGCTGCACCTTGAACGTTTTCGCCATCTTCTGCATCTTCCGGTCTGCGCCCACGAAATTCGTGGCATTGTCGCAATGAATCGTTGGAGAGAGTCCACAGCGGCTGACGAACCTTTTAAGATAGAGAATAAACGATCAGTGTATATATCTGATACAAGATCTAAATTTATTATTTTCGAAGTGAAACGAATCAATAACGCTATATACATTTTTAAGGGTTGTCGACCTCGGATTTTTAATGTTGTATGTAAAGCAAAAGTCGACACTACAAATTTGCGTTAAGATTTTAGGTTTATATCGAAAACAGTGGCAGCGCCTAACCATTTTGCTACATGCTTCACGTGCATATACTAGCCAAATTTGTTGGCTTAGTCCAAAAAATACTTTCGGTCCAGGATGGCAATTCGAAACGTGTAAATGTCGTAAGTATATATGCACAAAATGTGAATTTTTTGGCATTAGCAATGAAATTTTTTCATCAAGTGGTATTAGTGTATTAAGAAGTCGCCCACCAATACGAAGTAAATTAAACGAACAATTTTCATCCTTATAATTATGAACGAAAGGGCTTAATTTTTTAATAATTGGCGAAAGTATTTTTGACTTTGCCGATTTTTCTATTTCCTCTGAAAATTCAGCTTTCTGAATTAATTCAATAATTTTCAGGAATGCCCAATGCAATTCATTTGCAGTCGGTGCATCTTTCGCGTACTCCTCGCCTTCTGGCAGTTTCTTAATGAAACGGAGTATAAAAGAGAAAGTTCGCAGCACTTTTGCATTCGAAAAACGAGTTGAAATATATTCTACAAGCTCGTTTGAAGTATTTTTGACTGCGAGGAGAGCAGTATTATTTTTCTTCATCTCTAGAACACTTAGTTGTAGAGGTAATTCAAAGTGACTATTTTTCAGCCAAAATTCAGAATCTTGCGAAACTTTTTTAGCTAAGTGATTTTCACATAGCTGCTGCTCAGCAGTGTATGCTTTGCATTGTGAATTTTGTGGCATGTCTTCTAATGCCCAAAACTTTTGAACGATGGAATCAAGAGCACCATCAGTTTCAGTAATAGTTACTGAATATTTTGCATATTTGCATTTTGAAACTGTGTGCCCTTGTTTTAAAAAATTTATGCACGTAGAAATTTACTTTACAAAATCGAATCGCTGTTGAACCGATTGTTCCAAAAATGTTGGACAAAGATTAATAAAATGTCCCGATGATTTACAGAAAAGACATTTTCTGCATGTCTCAACTTGCTTAGAACACAAAAATGAAGATTTGCTTGAAGCAGTTTTATTCTGCTGTGGCTTATTGTAAGCTTCTCGTGGGTTACTGGAAGGAACCACCGAAGCAATTTGTGGCTTATTCTTGTCTATAATAGACAGTAGTAACGATTTTGTAACCACATATACCTCTTCCATATCAGGTCTGAAAGAGTCCTCAGAATTGCATTTTTCGATTTCCGTTTGGCAAGCCATTGCTTGATCCAAATAGTTATTTAAAAAATCGAGACGACAATTCAGCTCGAAATAATTTGAAGAAATTTTATTCTCAATAATTGCGCAAAATATAAATGTATATATGCGCAAAATATTGCTCATAATTAATCCCCTTTTTTTAGTAGATTTAGTCTTTATGCGCAAAACATTGCTCATAATTAATCCCCTTTTTTTAGTAGATTATCATGGACTTCAGTATCGTCCATGATACTTACCACAGTATCGTTTGTGGTTTCACTATATTTTCCCATCATAGGTTTGATTCAATTAAGTTTATCGAAAAGTAATTTTAATTAATTACAAACTTAATTGTCACTTGTAGAATGCGATATGCAACTACTTTGCCAACGAAATATGAAAAATGGTCTAACACGAAAGTATGCAGGTACTTATTTGTCCCTTCAAATTTTACAAATGCTGTAGTTTGCTTTGAAATTAAGAGAATGAATTTCAAGAGAAATCCTAACTTATGAGCTCAATGATCATAAGTTGAAGTGCTACAACGAAAAATATTTAACCCCAAAATCCAACCACAGAAACTAGAAATAGCAAAAACGAAATGTTTCTGCAGTGTTAAGATGTATTGGGTTGCACCTATTCTCTTAATTTGCAATGATAACAACAACGAAAACGAAATGTAGCAAACTTTTCTTGAGTAGCAACAGCACTCAATATATTATACAGCGTATGTATGTGTGTTTGTACGGCTAATTGCAACCACTTTGCGCTAGCTATGTACGTAGACCAGAGAACTACATTGAGTAGCTCATTGAGGGTTATGAGCCACTTCCAAAAATATGAGACGTGAGTGTGCATATTGCATGCAATAATGAGTGTGAATCTGAGTAACACTCACTAATACTGAATGCGTAGATAGCATGCAGCTCATGAATGTGAGCTGCTTAATAGCTCTAGTCTCATGAATGGGAATGCCTGAAAAGCATTCATGAATCAGTGAATGGCTTGAGCCACTTAAGTTGAACTGTGTCAGGAAAAAATATTTTTTTTGCTCCAATCGATAGGAAAATTTCGAAAATGGCCTTTGGACATCACTTTGGGAGACTCGGGACCCTGGAAAGAACAGTTTTTGATCCGAAAATGGGTCCCGGACCATGGTACCTGTTCTTGACCCATTTTCGGAAAAAAAATTTTCTGTTCCAATCGATGGGAAAAGGTCGAAAATAGACTGTAGACATCACTTGGAGTATCTCCGGACCCTGGAAAGGACCGCTTTTGACCCATTTTTGGGAAAATTTTTTTTTGCTCCAATCGAAGGGGAAAGTCGAAAATGGATTTTGAACATCACTTGGAGTACCTCCGGACCCTGGAAACGACCGTTTTTGACCCATTTTCGGAAAATTTTTTTTTTGCTTCACTCGATGGGGAAAGGTCGAAAATGGATATTGAACATCACTTGGTGTACCTCCTGACCCTGGAAAGGACCGCTTTTGACCCATTTTTGGGAAAATTTTTTTTTGCTCCAATCGAAGGGGAAAGGTCGAAAATGGATTTTGAACATCACTTGGAGTACCTCCGGACCCTGGAAAAGACCGATTTTGACCCATTTTCGAGAAAAAAATTTTGTTTTTTCAAACGAAAGATAGGTCAAAAATATTTTTGGACATCACTAAGGAAGGCTCGGGATCCTGGAAAGAACCGTTTCTGATCCGAAAATGTGTCCCTGGGCCATGGTACCCGTTTTTGACCCATTTTCGAGAAAAGAATTTTGTTTTTTCAAACGAAAGATAGCTCAAAAATATTTTTGGACATCACTACGGAAGGCTCGGGACCCTGGAAAGAACCGTTTTATGATCCGAAATTTTGTCCCTGGGGCATGGTACCCGTTTTTGTCCCATTTTCCATGATGAGTGAGCCACTGCAGTTCTCTGACGTAGACCAACGATATGAAAAAACTTTGTTTTTGTTTACACGCAACTTATGACAACTTTTGTATGTACATAAGTTGGAACGATTGAAAATGAAATTTATGTAAATGAAACCTCCGTAAGTATGTGTGTAGGAACGGTTTATTTTATACCGGGACTCTCGCACGATTTGGCGGAACCCTGTAATACATAAGCGGTACAGGCGCTTATGTAATTTCAAAAGGATCTTTCTAATTTTCTCAATTATATCGAGTATTTTTGATAAAATTGGACTTGAATTTACTAACACGCGTTTCACTAAGAAATATTTATGTTGATTTAAATTGAAATTAAATAAATGCGAGCAATAAAGATTCTGCTCCAATTTGAGCGACAAAGTTACTTGCACAATTATGCAAAATCTGACTCGGCTTTTTGCCGGTATCTTTTTTAACAGTTTCCCATTGCTTTACTGGTCGCATTTGTTACCTGTTGTGGCTCTTCCCTTATGCACAGCTGGCAGAAACAAACCATTTTTCCACTGCTGTGAAGGTCTCGTTGTGCTGGTGCTCCTGGTTGCAACGGAAAGCAACTCCCACGACGCAGCGACTGTGGGGAACCTGTTATGGTTACGGCAACGGCAATACAGCAGCAATAAACGACAGGACAATTTTTCTGTTTTTTATTTAATTTTATTGTTTTTACTACCGTTTTTAAAGCACAAAACTTTTTCACTAACTGCAATTCAATGTTTTTTAGCAAAACTTCGCACAATTGTCTTTCTTTTATATTTCACTTTAATTGTTTTTTACGACCGATCAAATTACGCGTTTGTAGGCTCGCATACCAAAATCTTTACTTACACAAAATGTGTATCTACTTTTTTTATGTTTAAGCAGCTTTGTCAGTTGTTGGTTTGCGGCTGTGTTTCAATTGTTAAAAAGCGCAATAACATAGAAACGCACAAATGACACTGAATTTAATTATTTTTAATAATTAATTTAATATTGATTAAGTATTTATGAGTTTACGCGCGTCAGAAACAACACCGAAATTACAAAATATACGACACGAGAGTCTAAGTCCCTGCTCGGGCGCCAAAATGTTGGACGACTAGTTTGCCGCCAAATAAACTAAAAGAAAATTAAATGAAAACCTATAATTCGATTTAAATAAAAACACGTTAAACAATAAAAACAATATAAAATTCATTCTTAAATAAAGCAGTGAAATGACTGATCACTATCGTTTTGTCGCACCTTAAAATTGAGTTTTTAGTATAATTCAAAAATTCATTAATGTTTTTAGCAAATTCTTTATGAGTTATTTATTTCCTTAGCTTTCAGAATATAAACCATGACAAAAAATTTTTAATAATTGTTGTAAATCCTTTAAAACACAGAAAATTTAGTTGTGATATCGTTTTTTCGCGGACTGTAGTTTAGTACTATCAGAAAGAAGATTGGTGGCAACATACAACCTCCGCGCACACCTGACTGGGGTTCAGAAGGATCAGAGAACTTCCCGTTATACAAAACTCTACATTTGAAACTTTCGTATTGAACCTTGATCAGCTAATCATTTAACTGCCCGACGATAATGCAAGTGGTTTTTATTTGATCACTACACAGTTCGGTGTAAAGCCATCCGTTTTTTTCCGGATAAGTGTTTTTTTTTGCGCCATGTGTTATGACCAGTGATATACCGGTGACCAAAAACCCAAATTAAATGCTCAGCATTTAATTTGGTTTTTATCGGGTTTTTTGTAAAATCGTTTTTGCAATAATGGGTTTTTCATTTTATTAAAATATATTTTAACGAAATATAATTGAATTGATGGGTCGCTCTATTAAACTTAAGAATTTTCAGATTTTTACCTACTATCAATGAAGTAGCGATTTTATAGCGTCATTTCATATGAATGCAATGTGTACACAACGTGTTACGGTATCATCATGGTATTGTTTCCTGGGTATTGTAAATGTCCAATTGAGCGGTCTTTGTATTTATAAAAATTAGCGCTAAAATGTGAAAAGCTGACAGTGTTGCCCTAGCACTATTGGAAGCCGAGTTGCACAGTAGCACACTCCAAAAGAAGTACCACGCCAGATGTACTTGTGAAGCCAATCAACTTAGCAGCAAGAAAGCTTGATCCAAACTTGGATGCGAATTGTCTGCAAATTAATTTCTCGGTGATACAGCCATAAATATGGGATTGGAAGAATGTGATGTAATGGTGGAGTTCATGGAAAGCGGCAGAAAAAATGCATCCGTTACTATGGTGAAAAACATACATATGCACCAGAAAGTAAACTGACTCAAGTCGCCATTCGAATACTATCGGAGCCGACAACATCAGCGGCTGTAGAAAGGTCATTTAGTAAAGGGTCTAGCCGTGTTTGCATGGTGAATGTGTCCCCAATAGGAACTATATTGTTACCTATACCAACATGTAGGGCATGTGACTGGTAGTCTATATAAGTATATATTTCGTGTCAATGATGGCGTTCTTAAGATATATGAAAAAACTGTCAGAAACGGGCTTTTCTTTGAACTCGTATATTTTCTACTACTAGGAAAATAAAATTAAATTGAAGTGTAAGGAAACATTCTAGAGTTTATAAAAATATTTATTTGATAATTTTATCCGTTGTATATAAGCATTAAAATTGTCAATAAAAATTTTATTTTATATTTTCTGTAACTTGCTTTTGAGTTACCACTTCAGAAAACACATTAAATGTTGCTCTATATATCCTTTAGTAGTGTGCCAAGTTTCATTAAAATCGGAAGGGTGCAACATATAAAACAAACAATTGAAGAGTATCCCACGTAGTAACAAACGCGAGATGACAAAATATCACATGAATACTTTTTACCATAATGACATACACATAGCCACACAAGCGAACATACAATTCGATTTTCTAACGTCACAATCAACATTTCAAAATTCGTTTTGACGCAGCTTTATTTTATTTAAATAAATCAAACAAAAAAAAATTTCATAGTTATAACGGTAAACGAGTTGAAAGTAAAACACATGTATGCACATTTGTACGAGATGTCATTATACTGGGATTTCCCTCTTTCTTTCTTTTAAAATGCTTTGGGATTCTTATGACATGTTAATCGAAAAACGCTCTTTCTTAACTTCTAGTTGCGTTTCGGTATTCATACTAAGTGCATTAAAAATAATATCTGCGTTTGCTTTTTGCTATCTCGTGAATGTATTGATTTCGTTTATTATGTCTGGAAAGTGTAAAATCTGTGGCTATATTTTGCGTAAAGGTGGAAAACGAAAAAAAAATTATGAAAACTAAAGACGAAATACAAGTTTATAGCAGTTCTTGGTGGTCAGCCGAATGCACTAATTAGTGGTCCAACGAGTTTGGACATATGATTAACAGATAGCACATATGTGCCGCGCCGCAATCAGTGACATTTGGTAGTGTAGCCATGACCTCCAAGTTGGTGGCCGCAGGAAACAGCTCTCCAGGAAGTTGAGTCTTGACTGTAGGGCTAACTATCATAACTAGGCGAGGGTATGGTAACTCCTAAAAAATTCCCCGAATCCAAGGTGGAACAACATGTGCCGAGGGATGAATGGCTAGTGGGTTATATAGTCGTTAATATACGAACTCGGGAAGTCTGGCGAACTCCCGTTTCAATCTAGCCTTATCCATACATGCAGGCTCTGTGTTGATGAACTTCTTTTTCCCTTGCTCGGGCTGGATCAAGGTGTTATGCGATCCGTGCTGAGGATCGTTCAGGTTGGGGGCCCAGTTCAAAAAATAACCCAATCGCTAACGGAGCATAACCTGACGACCTCCGGTATTAACCAGCCTTACCCACGCACCTGGACCTTTGTGTGGGTGGACATATTTGTCCTGTACTCGTGGGAACTATATGGATCTTAATAATAAAAACAAAACAAACAAAACTTCTGAGGCCGGAGCTCGTAAAAACCAGAAAAAAATGGCGATAACGCCGACACCTCATCAGGTGGAACCAGCGCTGGCCTTCGAGTGGCTGGACCTTTCCTGATGGTAGGAAGGAGGACGAGGGCTCTGGACTTCACGTCCAACCCTATTAGCGCACTTAACTCTGGGGAACCTTCACTGCCCACTCTAGAGTCAACCAGTTCGGCAACGGCCATGGCCTCACAGCCTGGTCAGCCAAAGTCGGCTGGGCGATCCGGGGATCCAGTCTTGGACAAACCAGTTCGGCAACAGCCACAGCCTCAGGGCAAGGTCAGTCAATGTCGGCTGGGGAATCCAAGGAGCACCACTCTGTTGGGAAAGGGATTAAGTTCTCTCCCACTAAAAGGAAACTCCCTTCGTTGGGCGAAGGGGTTTGATTCAGGGCCCGAAAGTCTTGCAGAAAATACCGCTACAAAAAAGCTACCTAAAAGGCAGAGGTCTCAAGATGAGACGTCTGATGCCAAACGGCAAAAAACAACCGGCAAACGTCTGACTTTTAGTGAGGTTGTAAAAGGATGCAAGGGAAAAGTTTTGGCTGTACTTGAAAGGGCGGCGGAGGACGAGGCAATTCCACGCGACCAGTGGCAGTGGGTAGATGCTGCGTTAGCAAATACCCTCTTCCAGATACTGGAAGTTTCCTGGTCCTGTGCCGTCCTGCGAAGAGGCAGGCTGTTACAAGGCCTTTTTAAACTGATTTCCTGTGAGGATGAGCGGTCTGCCATGCTATATAAGGCAGCTGTGAGTAGGGGAGGTTTACCCAGGCGCGAGACTGGGGGCTGTTGAGAAGGATGCTATTCCCACCAGACCACGGGCTCGCGCCTGGATACCCAGCACCCCGTCAGGAGAGGACGCAGTCCTGCGGATGCTCCGACTGTGGAATCCCAATCTTCCAACTCACAACTGGAAGATTGGGAAGTTAGAAGCACTAGTCGGACCATCGGTGGAAGTATATTTTTCCAAAACTGAACTCGCTTCATCGCGTGCTTTTTTTTTGACAGGAGCGGCTTTTTCTAGCAATACGCCCATACAGATTATCTGCATTGAGCCGTCTTTTTATTAAATTCCGTGACACGCTAAGCCCATATTCTTCATTCTATGCCAATAAAATGCACCTTAAGGCATGATAATGACCCGAAACATACGGCCAACATCATCAAACCCTGGCTCCAGCGCGAGAAAATAAGCGTTGTGGACTGGCTAGTTCAAAATCCGGACCATAATTCCAAATTAAATTTATGGGGTGATGTAGAGCCAAAACTATGGAATAAGAATATCAAAAATTTTGACGATTTGTAGACTGCAGCGCTAGAAACTTGGTGTTCGTTCTTAAGGAGAGGTGTCTAAGGCTTCTGTAGAGCTTGAGCCAAAGATGCGAAGCGGTCATGCAAAATAAGGGACTTAGTACAAAATAATAATGATACTCAATAATGGGCACCATCACACATGCAAAATTTCGTTTTCATCTAGTGGTACAACAACCATATGGAGAAAAAATAAGAAAGCAAGCGATACACGTCTTGCCTTCTTCAATGCTTGCGGTGAACTGAACTGAAAACGCATTGTGAGCATAGAATAACTTATTTATGGTTTGCACTGAAAAAAATTTTATCGTGCGCTTGAAAGCTTTTATTTGCTTTGCCTATTTTAGGTGAAAACCAAATATTCAAATTACTTATACTTATTGGGTTGTAATCAAATTAAAAAAACATTCTTGCATTAAATTAGTATTAGTATTAGAAAATTGCTATACATATATTTATTTTATTGTTAATTTGGAGGAATCGGAGGAATTAAGGGAAAAAAAGAATTAATTTTCCTGTTCACTTGGAAGTATTTTGTATGTTATTGTAATAAAACTATTAATAAGAGCTTAAAATTAATCGTAAGAACTTAAAACTAATAGAAAAAAAAAACGGCGGGTTGCACTCTGGGAGTGCCGACAGAAGTGAGAACTTAAAATAATATAATTGAAATTTGTTTTCATGATGTTTTGTAATGTTTATGGAATAATTTTCACCACACCAAACAACTCATGGCTGTCTCTTTCACACCAGTAAAGAAAAAATAAATGGAGGAAAGCTAATGTCAAGTTTTCAGCTTTTAAAATCCAGTGTCATCCTGTGTCGGTGATGACGTGGAGGAAAGCTAATGTCAAGTTTTCAGCTTTTAAAATCCAGTGTCATCCTGTGTTGTAACTCAATTTATGCATATGCCCAAAAGCACGCAGCAAATTTCTAAAATTACCATATACCAACTGATATTGGTAAATGGTATATGGTTGTTGTCTTGGCTACTGATCTATCAACATAGATCTAAAAGCATGCTACATAATTTTAAAAATATTGTCATCGTGACGTCATGAATGTCGGTGGCCTGTCGCCAGTTTATACATTTTTCCTCACCTGCACAACGTGCCTAAAGAAGTTCACACTTCAAAAACTTTAAATTATTAATAAGTTGTTAAACTGTGACAATGTAACTACCCCTTAATCTTCTATTTTTCTTTGCTAATGGGAAAACTGTTTGGATACAGTTAGTTTTCAGTTCTTTTTTAAGTGATTTTCTTCTTTTACTTTGAATTCTTTTGTAAGCTGCTGAACATTAAACACTTGTTAATATAAAATATACTATTGTTAATATATAATTGAAGGACTTTTTATTGAATATAAACAGGTTATGGGCCCAGAAACATATTCCTGTATAAATATTATAAAAATAAAGCTAAGTAAGTTTGTCTTCAAGAAGAAATAATTTTGCTCTATATTGACAGCCGACGGTGCAGAGGTTAAAAAATTTTAAGGTTACGTGCGAAAAGCCTCGTGGATGTTATCGAATACTGGTTCAAGTTTATATGACCAAGGCAGGATAAAAAATGGAATTAAATCTGATCGGAAATCACAGCGGGATGAAGCTGGAAGGATCCAGTAATTGGAATATCTGGAAGTTTCAGACTACAGTATTGTTACAAGGTCAAAAATTGTTAGGTATTGTTGAAGGAAAAGATCTAAAACCTGAAGCTGCTGCAGATAAAGCCACCTGGGAACCCAAGGATGCCAAGGCGCAGACTCTTTTGGTTACGAGGATGGCGGATAGTGTCATGCTGCACATTATTCCATGCACAGTTGCAAAAAGAGTTGGGACTTCGTATTATATGGATCTTCGTTATAAAAACAAAATAGCAGGTGTAGCAAAAACAGTAAAATATTCAATGAATGAGTGGCATGAAAAATTAGCGCATCAGAATTTCGATTACGTGAAGAAAGTACTCTCGAAAAATAACATTGAAGTGAGACAAACCTCTGTTTCTAATTGTGAAAGTCGTTTGGAAGGAAAAATACATCGTTTGCTATTCGGTAACAGTGAAAATGTTAGTACAAAGACATGTGAGTTGATTCATGCGGATACATGCGGCCCCATGGAAGAAATATCAGTCGGCGGTACGAAATACTTTGTGGTATTAAAAGACGATTTTTCCAACTACAGTTCTGTTTACTTCGTCAAAAATAAATTTGAAGTAAAGAATTGTATAGATGATTTTATAAACAAGGCTGAAAATGTAACTGGAAATAAGGTCAGGGTATTTAGGAGTGATAACGGTTTGGAATTCGTAAATAAAGAAGTGAAAGAAATTTTCTCGAAGCGCGGCATAATACATCAAACTAGTGTCTCGTACACTCCTGAATAGAATGGGAAAGCAGAAAGAGAAAATAGAACGCCAGGACAATGTTGAGTGCAAGGAGTTTACCAAAGAAATTATGGGCAGAGGCAGTAAGTACAGCAGCATTTACTTTAAATAGAACTGGAAAAGGCAAAGATGGAGAAAAATCACCTTATGAAATTTGGACCAGCAAAAGTTACGACATTCATCAGCTGAAGGCTTTTGGCACGCCACTGTATGTGCATATTCCGAAGGAGAAGAGAAGAAAATGGGATCGCAAAGGCGAAAAAGGATTGATGGTTGGATATTGAGAGACTGTGAAAGGCTATCGAATATATTTTTCACAAAAGAATAGTGTAGAAATAAAGAAAGATATAGTTTTCTTGGAGCAAGAACAAACAATCAAACTTAATTTCACTGAGGAAAATGAAAAAGAAGGCAATAGCAACGAAGAGTCCCATTATAACACGACTGATGAATCACACAATGAATCAGCAGCTAACCAATCTGAACCCAATAAAAGCAGCATGCTGAATTCAGATGAGTCTGGAAGTGAATATGATCCATGCAGTGAATAAGGTGAAAGTTCTTTGGAGCCGATTAACACGACGGTGCCACATCAAAGAGAACGCATCAAGCGCGTAAGAAAACCACCCATTTTCTATCAATGCCATAATGTCTATAGCGAAGAAAGTGAACCCATCACCTACAAAGAGGCCATGCAGAGTAAGGATGCTGATAAATGGAGTGAAGCTATTAATAGAGAACTGCAGACATTAAGAGATAATAACACTTGGGAGTTATGTGATGTTCCGGTGAAGGAAAAAGTTATCAGTAGTAAGTGGGTATTTAAAATTAAAAGAAGTAATAAAGTTTTGCAGTACAAAGTCAGGTTAGTCGCTAGAGGTTTTGAGCAAGAAGATATATTAGACTTTAATGATATCTATGCTCCAGTTGCTAAGTTGTCAACCTTTAGACTTTTTGTAGTGATTGCAACTAGATTAAAGTTAGGAATTTATCAAATGGGTGTGACAGGGGCATTTCTGTATGGAGAAATAGATGAAAATATCTTTATTAGTTTACCAGAAGGAGCTTATACTGATAATAACAATGTTGTTAAGTTAAATAAGTCACTTTATGGGCTCAAAAATTCACCAAAATGCTGGAACACTAAATTTAATTATGTAATGTTGAAAGAAAGGTTTGTAAGGTCAAGCTGCGATTCTTGTTTATACATAAAGTGCGATGGTGATGATAGAATATATGGGGAGAAATACGTCAAATGTCCTAGCGCGGCGCGCGAGCGCTAAATTCGGTTGTTTTCAACTCGTGCTGGTGCTACATAAATGTACCTAAAATAATTTTCCGACACATCATTTCGATGTATTTTTTCCTCAGCTTTCCAATGGTTTTGTCAGATTTCCCGAAATTTTCCATTTTCCTGGTGAAAAATCACAAAACGTGTTATATCTCAAAAACGGTATTTTTAATATTTTTTTTAATGCTTTTAATCGAAAGCTGAGGTTTTTTGAAATTAAAAAATTTATTTTCCAAAAAGTGCTTTTGCAGTTTGCTATGAGAAATACAGCGCGAAAGAGTATTTGCGCATGTATTTTGTTCCTGTAATTTTTTCTTCAACGCATCGACTTCTTTAACTCTTGCCGTTACTCAAGTCACTAGAACAAAATACATGCGCAAAAATTCTTTTTTTAGGTGCATTTATGTAGAACCAGCACGAGTTGAAAACAACCGAATTTAGCGCTCGCGTGCCGCGCTAGGGCATTTGACGTATTTCTCCTCATATGTGCTATTGTATGTCGACGACCTATTCATTTTTGGAACAAACGACGATTTGACAATGCAACTGAAAAATGTATTAAATAGAGAATTTAAAATGAAGGACCTAGGATTCGTAACAGATTTTTTAGGTATAGATGTCAAGCAAAATATAGAAACAGGTGTTACTGAATTGTGCCAAAGAAATTATTTAGAAAAGGTTTAAGATGGAAAACTGTAAGCCTATGTTGACGCCTATAGATCAAAATTTTAATGGAAAAATTTTCGAAAACAATAAAAATGTGGCGGATAAAAATACTGAGAAATTATGTCGAAGAATTATAGGTTGTCTCATGTATGCGGTTTCTGGAACTAGGCCTGACTTATGTTTTGCCGTTTATTTGTTAAGTAGATATCAATCATGCGCAAATGACATGTTATTAATTGCATTGAAAAGAGTGTTGCGCTATGTTTAACATACTTTGGATTATAAGTTAATTTATAAGTGTAAGGATGCTTTTTTGAAAGGATTTTGTGATGCAGATTCGGGAGGTGATCTCAAGGATAGGAAATCAATTACAGGCTATCTGTTTAAATTTTCAAATTGTTTAATTTCTTGGAGTTTAAAGAAGCAAGTGTCTGTCAGTTTGTCCTCAACAGAGTCCGAATATATTGTAATTAGTATGACAGCTAGTGAAGCCTGTTGGTTAATTTATTTATTAAATGATTTTGAAATCAAAAATATATGTCCAGTGACCATTTATTGCGATAATCAGTCTGCTATCTCAGTTGCTTGCACAGATACTGTCAAGCGTTTGAAAAACATCGATATATGATATCACTTTATAAAGGAATTAATTAAGAAAAACAAAGTATGTTTGAAGTATGTTAACACTAGTGAACAACCAGCAGACATGTTTACAAAGTCCTTAAACAAGGAATTAATTTTAAGATTTTTAAAGAAATGGGGTGTAGGTAACTTGGAACATTAATACTAATTTTTGTTTGTGTAAAATAAATAAGTTAATAACACGAATGCCAGAATTATTTTGAATAACAGCAACGGTATTTTATTTTGTCTGTATAAAATATATAACCAATAAGTTACTGAACACTTATTTTTATTGTATTAGGTATAAAAGTTTGAGGTGTAATAACATTGAGAGGAGGTGTTAAACTGTGACATTGTAACTACCCCTTAATCTTCTATTTTTCTTTGCTAATGGGAACACTGTTTGAATACAGTTAGTTTTCAGTTTTTTTTAAAGTGATTTTCTTCTTTTACTTTGAATTCTTTTGTAAGCTGCTGAACATTAAACACTTGTTAAAATAAAATATACTATTGTTAATATATAATTGAAGGACTTTTTATTGAATATAAACATAAGTAACTTAAAACTATAATAAGAAACTTAAATTAATAGCTAGTAAGTATATAGTCATAAATTATAAATGTGTCAAATTTTTTTGGGTGTATCACATAAATCGCTTCAGAAAAATACGGTTGCTAACAACTATCTGCCGCATGTCTTGCTTCGCTGGCTGCTGAAGAAGAACTGAGTGTTGTTGTGGGTACACATTAGTGTTGGCAAACTATCGATGGCACTATCGATATTATCGATAGTTTTAAATTTGTTCTCACTATCGATTGTTTTCTAAGACTATCGAATGTTTTCACTATCGAACATTTGCCACCACTACTGCAATTGCGTTTTCTTTGTTTTAGCTACTCCATTACAGGCAGCAATGGATAAATTTTTATTTAGCGAAAAGGTAACACATTTTGTTTATATTGGTGCATATTTCAAAATTAAATTCTTAATTTAGGCAAGGATAAAACTCTCAACTGTTCCTGTTCTTCTGAAGAAAGCAATGAGTGCCTACTTGAGGGCACTTCAAAAAGGTACAAATTTCTTTCAACGGTAAGATAAATGTTAAAAATTTTGGTGACATGAATCTTAAATTTCATTTTTTTGCTAATGTTTGGAAATATTTTAAAAGGTCAGATGACAAAAAACTGTCTAAACTGTGTCTAAAATGCAGCAAAGAATATAATACAAGTGGAAACACTTTCCAAGTACGAGCTCATCGAATCAGTCCAGCTTCAATTCAGTCGATTCATATTTTAAAAGAGCTGTGGAATACGATTCATCTTCTAAACGAAAAAACGACGTCGATACTGCTTAGGCGCAATTGGTCACCGAAAGTTTTCAGCCATTCAACATTGTTAACGACAATGCATTTCGAAAATTTATCAAGGTGTTGGATCCAAGATATGTTCTTCCAAGTAAAAATTCGTTGAAAAATGTACATATTGCAAGTTTATATGCAAGCCGAAAGGCAAAGCTGTTTAGCATTTTAAACAACGTCAAAAACGTTGCATTAACTACGGATTGCTGGTCATCAATGAATCATGAAGCCTACCTTACAATTACATGCCAATTTACTGATGAAGAATATATTTTGCGCCACGTTGTGTTGTCCACAAAAAAACTCATCGATGTAACAAATCATAGTGTAAGAAATATTGCGGATTCCATACATGAAGTGTTATTGGAATGGTCAATTTTGGATAAAGTGTACTGTATTACCACAGACAACGCATCCTCGATGATAAAGTCATGCG
This sequence comes from Meiosimyza platycephala, assembly GCA_963662105.1. NCBI lineage: Eukaryota > Metazoa > Arthropoda > Insecta > Diptera > Lauxaniidae > Meiosimyza > Meiosimyza platycephala. Next base: position 44,912,195 of record OY759210.1, on the reverse strand, counting down.
AATTGCTAAAACTACGACATTTGCTCACAACTTGAATTTTTCAAAAACAGTACCATATCTATGGAAAAATTTTAAATGGAGCAAAAATCTGAAAAACCACTAAAACTGAAGCAAGATATCGCAACGAGATGGAACAGCACATACATTATGATTCAACGTATCATTCAAACAAATACAGCTATATCAAGCGTACCACTATCTACTCCAAAAGCACCTCCAACTCTTACAGCTGACGAAATACAAACATTAACAGAAATGGAAAAATTACTTCTTCCGTTCTTGACCATAACAGAAAAATGAAGCGGAAATTATGTTACAGCATCTCTTATTATTCCGCTTGCAAATGGACTATACCGAAATATAATGGAGAAGAGAGAAATCTGAAAAGTCAAATTGGCCTTGAAATTTGCCTAAAATTAATGGACGGAATAAAGAAAAGACTGATTTCTTATGAAAATAGAACACCAACACGAATGGTAACAATTCTAGATCCACGATTTAAAAAGGAAGCGTTCATATCTGACAACAATGCCAATGAAACTTCAAATTTGCTTGAAAGTGAGACGATAAGTTTGATGGGACAACCACACATACCACCATCTTACCAGCTGGAAGAACAGGAAGGTGAAAATACACTTTTTTTCATTTTTGGATGAAAGCAGCATTAATAATAATTGAAAAACGGTCACAGCTAAAACAAAAAATGTTGATGCTATATGTTTCTTAAATAAAAATAATTGGTTCTAGTGAAAAAAATATCCCGGAGTGGTATTCTGTAAGGTGATAGCTATCTCATAAAAGCAAGCGAGACAAAAGTGCGATAGTTGATAATCAACTATCACCTTACCGAACACGACTCCAGACTTTTTCTATTGCAGTGACATTGTAGGGACAATATTAATTTTTTTTTCTTTTTTCAAGTAATCTAACTATCGATAGTTTCTAGAAACTATCGTCCACTATCGATGGTCAGGACTATCGATAGTTTGCCACCACTAATGTGGAGCGCTAGAACTTCGCCACTCCGCACGTTTCCGCAAACGCGTTGCACTATAATTGTAGTTTTGAAGTTACACATATTTTTGTAACAAATCTTCTTTTTCTTTCGAAATTTTCATAATTCTTATATTTTCTATTTATTACATTTTTGCTACACAAGGTAACCTTTCAATTCAAACTTTTAGCAACATAATTGCGTAAGGAAAATTTCACAAGCTCACTTGAAAATTTAAAATAATAATGGAATGCAAATTTTTCAGCAAAAAGGAAGTCTTGTGGCACTTTTATGCTTTGAATAAATTTCATCGTTTTAGACATAAGCTTTTTCTATTTCTTTTGCTTTATGTTTTTATATTAAAGTATTATTGGCAATATTTTTTTTTTGTTCAATTTCTAAATCTCCTCTTTGGGAGTCAAATATTAAAAAAAATCAACAGGGCAGTTTAAACACGTTTAACGAAAACGAAAAAAAATCAAAATTTGATAGACTACATCGCGTCACGTCCGCACGCTTTCAACATCCAAAATCGACTGACTTAAGGCCCAACTAAACCATGCATGCTTTGACTACAGTCAGCTTCTCCAACTGTGCGAATACACACAAATCGTATATCAAAACTAAAACGTACTTAACAAAAAATTTCTTTCAATTTCCACAAATGTCATTTCCTTAAGGAAAGAGCGAAACTGGTCGCACTTTCTGTACGGAATCAGTTGTCTATGAATGTATACAAAAAAAAATGTATTTGCAATGGATCCAGAAATGGAAACTGCATTTATTTTTAAATTAATATAAAATGGGGAAAAAAGAAAATGTTACTACAAAAAAATAGACGTATTTTATTATAGTCGAAATGTAAATGAAGGATTGGAGTGCAGTTGCAGAAATATGCAAATTAATATACACACACAATACATACAACAATTTGATTGAAAATTCAGTGATGCCACATCTGCATTTGCCAATACTTTTCTCAACAAGCCGTGCGAATAGTACGAAGTGAACTATTTTGGTTTCTTTTTATTTTTTAACATTTATAAAATGATCATAGGTTTGCATATTTTTTGTTTTAAGTATCTTAGTTAATGTCATTTACTAATTGAATAGATTTGATTTATTTAGGAAATATTTCACATAAAATTTATGCAATTGTGGGAATATTCCATAGGTTTGCAACAGTGGCTACATTGTTTCTAAAGTTCATGTAAGTACAACATAGCCACTTAAAAGACTTCTCTGAGTTTGTTATGCACTTGACAGACTTTTCGTTCGGATTTGACAGTAGGTTACGGCATAGTTTAGTTGGCCCTTTATCGCCAAGCAAAGGCAAAACAAAAATTCGAAACGACGCGCTGTTCAGCGATTTTTGGTTGATCAGAACGCACGTAGCCAAATTTTGAACGAAAGGCGAATGACATGTCAGTCTGACATTTTTGGTATGAATTTTTTTGCAATGCCAGTTTCCGTTAGATGGCGCATTGCCAAAGGCTAGTTTAATATTGCAAATTTCTATTTTAACTGCCAACATCGGACTTGTGCCGTTACAGATATTATAACGAAAGCTATCAAAAATAAAAAAAAATAAAAACTAGCTTGAACCAGAGAACTGCATTGAGTAGCTCACTAAGGGTTATGAGCATAGCTGAGCACCGTTAATCAAATAGTTAACTTCGTTAATCGCTAATCCGTTAATAACAAAGTTAACTTTGTTAAACGTTAAAGCATTAAATGGATTTTTTTATATTGTTGCGTTTGAACTCTGAACAAAAAAAAAAGACGTCTATAATTGGAGTGTTTAATTTAGTCAGCTGGCATAATGTGGATATTCATGAACATTAATATGTTGAAGTTCTCGTCTGAAAGCGCGGCTCGTTTCGGCGTTGAAATATAATTGCCCGTGGAAAAACGATGTTCAACTGCAGCGCGTGAGGATATAGCAGTATTATATTTAATAAATAGATTTATGAATATCTGTTCGCCGAAGATACCGCATCGTTGAACAAGTCTTTTGATTTCATGTCAAGCCACATTTTGACAAGATTTATGCTTTACTCTTTAAAGATTTGTGGCTCTTAGGTTTTTCTTAAGGCTCAGTGACAGAATTTAAAAAGTCTTTCTCATCATCGTCGTTGTTACTCGCGTTGCTGCCTCCGCCAATTAAAATATCTCTGTCCTCCCAACTTTCGGCAGCTTGTCGTATCGCTTCTTCTACCTTTTTTCCATGCATTTTTTTACTGCATCCACTCGACTGCTGTCATACGTTTCCAGCCATATCGACCGAAACTTCGGGTGAAAAGCCGCGACAAGTTGGCATTGCCCGTCGTGCAGAAGTGGTCCTAACCTTTTTCTCTATGCCGTTCAATAAGGCATTGGCTAAAGCTGTGGTAATTTACTATGCCTTTAGACTCTATATTTTTTAATTTAAAGACAGTGTATTTTTAAATGCTATAAATGTAAAACAATTTGTCTAAGATCAACCTAAACAAAGATATTCAGCAGTAAAAGAAGGAAAAAGGTGTTATAGTGAAACATGAAGTAATTAAGCAAACTATGGGAGTCAAAAGAGCATGTACAATATTTTTATAGAAACGAGTACGAAGGCAATGCCTGCATGAAACATCTCTTCCTTTCTTTTCACAAGAAAATTCATTCACGTCTTCAACCACTTCAGTTAATTCCAAACAAAAGTCTTGTGCTCTGCCTTTACTTACATTTCATGTTTTTGATTCATAAGTATAGAGATTCCATCCAAATCAATTTCTCAATCAGCAATTGGTAGAAATACAACAAGAATGGTTAGTTTGTTCATCATTTTGCTTAATATTATTATGAGAATGTTTCTTTCTTAACTGGGTTAAGGATTAACGGACTTGGGGAAATTTAACGGAAGTTAACGAGTTCGTTAACGTTTTTTTAAGTTAACTTAAAAGTTAATCCGTTAGTCGAAATATTAACTTCGTTAATTTACGATTAACGGATTAACGAGTTAATGCCCAGCTATGGTTATGAGCCACTTCCAAAAATATGAGACGTGAGTGTGCATTGACCCAAAAAAATCGAAAGTGCTCGGATTTTCGGTGCTCTCGATTTTTTTACCGTATTTTGTCTTGTGATCATTTTCTCATATTTACACGGTTGAAAAAATAAGTATAAATTTTAATATGAATATCAGTATAAAGTCGATTTATATGAATTTAGGTATAAATTTAATAACTTTTCAACATATAAAAACCAGCTATGCGGACAGTTGTTTATGTTTAATTTTGTCTAATAAAACATCAACATTCTGTGGCCGAGCTAGCAAATGAATGGGGTCGCATTCAAATTATTCTATAAATGAAGCAGGTTCAAATCTCAGTACATTCAAGTTGTGTTATTCAAATCATTTTATAAATAGAAATTGCAAATAAAATAAAATTAAAAAGAAGTATCTGTTCCAGGACTTGAACCCGTGTGTTCTGCGTCCCAGTCAAACGTTCTAACAACCGCCATAAAAATACATTTTTTTCAATATCGTTAAAATTACACATAAACTTTTCAGTATAAAAAAAATTTTATATCCACAAAAAATTTTATACTTTGGAAGTTATAAAATTCTATACGATTTTCCTATGGATTTATATGAATAACTAAAAGTTATTAATTTTATATTGATATTTTCAACCGTGTAGGTAAAAAAAATATTAACCCGTTATACTCCCAGGTCGGATATTTTTGAGAAAAAATAAGTTTAAAAAAATTTAATTTTTTGAGGCAGCGCGCAACCGACCGTACATATATAAAATTTTCCACTGAAGCAGTTTCTTAATCTTTTGGGCTCGCTAAACAAGATGCAATCATTTTTTTTCTTTTTATACGGTATTTGTTTCGTTTTTAGAAGGATTTTTCGCCAAAATAGAAGAAAAAATGGATAATTTTGTCAAAAAATGGCCGATAAATGTGACTAAACATTTCTTTTTTTTTATTTCAAGTTTGCAACCCTGTAAAGCATGTAAAAATCTATAAAAATGATACTTTTAGAATTTTTTTTACCTGTATTTTCATGGAAGATAAGCAGAAATCCGAAGAAGAGATATGGAGAAAAATCGCAATTTCACGTACAGGCGTTCATATCTCGAAGAAATTTCTATTTTCCGCTGTTTCTCAGTATGCAGTCCTCTAGTTTATATATTAGTGTAAGAATTGAATATTAGTATTGCATTCAAGCCAATATTATTTGAAAATAGCTTGAAAAACGCAAGAAAAAATAGAGAAAAAGCAGAAAATTGTCCATTAAAATCCATCTATAACAAGCTTTTTAACCCAGACACCAGACCATACTTTTCCGAAGGCTTTTGGCACGCTAAGTTCAAATCCGAGCTCGGAATTGCCACATGACCTATGGTTTTTGAGATATCCTAACCTAAAACTGCAAAAATCACTGCTTTTTGCTATTTTGGAGGTTATGTTACACCTCGAATTTTTCATAATAAAACTTTTAGCAGCATCTGATAGTCTCAGTCTTTCCTTCCAATTTTGACATTTCCCTATCGATTGAAGCAAAAAAAAATTTCCAAAAATGGGTCGATGAGGGTCCTTCCAGAGTCAGTAGCTCACGCAGCACTCATATATTCATACGAAAGGAAACGAAATAAAACGGCATTTACTAGAAGTGATTGTGAATCACACTCGCATTCACAGACTTCGCCATGAGACTGAATACCATTCAGTTTTACAAAATTTTCTGTGAGCGTGAATCTGTGTGAATCAGCTGAAAGTTTCAACAGATTCATGAATGCCAAAATGATGAGTGGCTCACTGCAGTTCTCTGGCTTGGACTAAAGAAGCAGAGGACGCGTTTACTGAAAATAAATCTTACGAAAACACCCATCTTGGCCTGTCCAGATTTCGCAGTTAAATTTACCCAGCAAACAGATGCCAGCCACTATGGGCTAGGAGTTGTGATCACCCAAGAAATAGATGGCGCTGAGAAAATTATACCCATATCCAATAAGTGTAGCTGACTTTGTCAATTCTGAAATAAAACAACTACAGTGGTCGGAATATACTTATATTTTGACAAATACGTGAGTTTTAGCGTTCTTTCTGCAATGGCTAACTGTCAATGCTAACGGTACTATATACTTATGTAAAAACAAAAACACATGGTAGGCGTCAAAAAGAACAAAAAAGCTGCGTATTTTTTTTTGTTGATTTAAGTGCTGCAGTATATTTAAAAGATATAAATCCATTTTGTGGGTGGCATAAGTATTTTGACAATTTGACATAGCATGTTTTCAAGGCAATGGCTTGACGGCTGTGACAACAAGCGAGAAAATGACAAAGAAATAATAACAAATGTGATATACGCACTTTGTACAGTTCAAGGTCAGTTCCTCAGTAGCTCATATGTTAGAGCGGCCGTCGCAAAATATGCAATTGCAATGCATGAACGGTCAGGGGTTCGAGTCCATGTACAGCATTAACCAAAACTGGTCTGATGAGGCTATTGGTGATAGCCGAAACATGTCACCAATTACCAGGTTAAAATTGTTCCACTTGTTATCTTTGTCATGTTTGTTGAATAAAAAATAGTATTGATCAATAAGTAAAAATTTACAATATTGGTCTTTGCTGAATGACTGTAAGTTCGATTAAATAATGTTTAATTATAAAATAATCAGTCGCTAATATCAACTTTCTTAATGTCTAAGATTATTGTAAATTTTTAAGAATTAAAAATTTTGTTTTATTTGTAAGAAAATTAAAAATTCAATTAAAAAAAATCTTCAAAAATATAAACAACGAAAATTTAATAATCAAAAATAAAACGTTTTACTAAAAATATATTTGATTGAACCTGATGCTAAAACTGGCGATCTCACCAGGCACCAAAAAAACGCTCAACGACATCACCCAACAACGTCTGAAGAAAGTAAAAAATCCAACAGAATTGATTTCACCTTTAAAAAGCGACGTTTTCAAAACGATTTCGATGCACCAAACAGTAAAACCCCAGTAAAAAGAACAGCGTCAACAAACACCGAAGTTACCAACGATAATATTTACATTGATTGCGTGACATAACGAACACGTTAAAAAAAAAAACTATAACACCCGGACAGCAGCAATCCACTACAAGTCACAACAGTAATAGCAACAATACCAGTAGCTCCATTGATAAAAACAACAAATCCATCAACATCAACAACAGCAACATCAACAGCAGTGCCAACAACAGCTTAAAGCACAACAACAATAAAAACAAACTCAAATTCATCACAGCAGATCATATTGCAGCATAAAATTTCACAACAGCAGATCACAACAACCACAATCGGTGACACTACCAACCCCTCCTCACACTACAATGAGTTTAAGTCGTACCCCTCCTCACCCTGGACAAATCCCAACCCATTCCACCCACTCCTCTCCCCATGGAGACGGAGACACACTACACAACCCCTTCCATACTCCCTTGGAAATCAATGCCACTTCGGTTAAATTACCACAATTCTGGACCAATTGCCCAGAAGAATGGTTTATCCAAGCGGATATGCAATTCAACACAAAAAAAACATTACAACAGACAAAACAAAATACGAATACTTAATCACTGCACTTCTTTCTACACGACGTAATAGTCACAGTTTTAGACTTCATACTGAAACCTCCATTGGATAATCTGTATGAAGGACTAAAACAAGTACTTATTGAACGTCACTCTTTAAGTGAAAACAAGCGTCTCGATAAGTTATTTTCTGACACTGAGATTGGTGACCTAAAATCATCTCAGTTCTACAGATCGCTATTTCTTTTAGCAGGTTCTTCAGTAGATCCATTAAAATTACCGAAGAGCCTAAAGATTGCTTTGACGAGTGCAAATAATAACGAATTGAATGAGCTCCTGAAATTAGCAGATAACTTATGGGAAATTATTTCCGAAAACGAAATTTCCGAAATACACAAAAGTCCAAATTTACCAAACTACACACAAAATGATTTAACAATAGCAATGCAATCATTCACACAAACAACCTCACAACTTCTTGATAAAGTCAACAAATTAACATTGGAGGTAGAATCAATTAAATCAGAACGAAATCATGAACAATCATATCAACGTTCAAACTCTCGATCAAGAGACTTCTCTAGAAATAGATATAACTTTCGAAACAACCCTCATCAACGTTCCCCAATCCCTTTACGTCAATACCATTATAAATTTGGTAAAAACGCCAGACGATGCGAACAACCATGTTCATTCGTCCAACACAATGCATTAAACTAAAAGACTCCATCATCGTGACGGCTGATGACGGAAGTCTTTTCTTGAGACAAGCACTTCTCTAAATGCAGATTTGTCAGTTCTGGCAACAACAGTAATTCCTTTGAGGCTTTTGCATTCTTCAGGAAAGATACTATGGAATAATCGAACGCCGCAGTCGACAAGGTTTTGTCGGCCGTTAAAACTTGAATTCGTTAAAGAAACAATTATTATAATTAATTATTATTAAAAATGAAGAAGCTGACTTAAAAAAACAAATTGAAGGACTCGAAAAATTGCAAATACAACTCGCAGAAGATAAGACATTTGAAATATCTTTTAGATTGTTCCTAACGATTATCGACGGAAAAGTTTTAAATGCTCTGACCGGAACTAAATCGTATCAAGCTTGCCCTATATGTGGTGCTACTCCAAAGGATTTTTTGAATATTAAAAAATATAACTCTGAAAAATTTAAGCCTATCGAGGGTAACTTAAAGTATGGTATAAGTGCTTTGCACTGCTGGATTCGATTTTTCGAATTCGTATTACACTTAGGCTATAAATGTGATATCAAAAAATGGCAGATAAGGTCTGATGAAGATAAAAAAGCAGTTTCATTAAAAAAAGATGAAGTTCAAAATGCCTTTTGGACAGAGCTTAGCCTACGCGTGAATCTTCCAAAAATTGGAGGTTTCGGTACCACGAACGACGGCAATACTTCTCGTCGGCCATTTACAAAATATCACATGTTTTCAAAAATTACTGGAGTTGACCAAAAATTAATACTTCGTCTTAAGACTATATTACTATGTTTATCATGTCAGTTTCCCATAAATTTAGAGAAGTTCGAAATATACTGCTTTCAAACGGGTGAACATGATCAAAATAAATACCATTGGCCACCCATGACAGCTACTGTTCACAAAGTACTTATTCACTCCAAACAAACACAATCCTTCCAGTTGGCTGCTTTGGTGAGGACGCTGCTGAATCGCGACATAAATTTTATAAAGCTGACAGATTACATCACACCCGCAAAACTAGTCGCACTGATAATATTTCCGATGTTTTTAATAGGGCTATGGATTCTTCAATCCTCTTATTTTATCTCTGCGCTTAAATACACGCGTACACAAAAGGGAACGATAATTCCACCAGAAGTTATCGATTTGTTAAGTTGTGAGGGTCCCACTGAATAATATTTGTTTGAACAGCATGAAGACCCAAATGAAAGTTCAGATGAAGACGATGAAGAAGAAAACTTTGGAGATGAAAACGTAATTTTGGAAAATGAATTGGATATTACACAATAAAACATTACAGTTAAAGTGGCTAAAATTATTTAAAATTTTGAGTTATAAAGTAAATAAGTTAAAAACTTTGGTTTTTTAAGAAAAATTCCTAAGAATCAAGGTTTTAGTACATATATTAATATGCTTAAATTTCAAATCCAAAATGAACTTTAAAAAAACCATTTTAAAAAATGTAATTTTTTTATCAAAAGGGTTGAATGGGTTAAGGTTTCCATCTAAATTTCAGCAAATATAGTTTAATTTGAAAGCCAAATGTATTACAAGTCTAAAAAACTTGGTATAAGGGAGTAATCGCTGATTTCAATTTGAATAACAAATTTCGAAATCTGGAAATAGTTTATCAAGTATGTAATTAGAATATCAGATGCCACATTGAAGTCGTCATCTAAAATTTTATAATTTTGACATTAAATTCGAAATCAGCGATCTCGAAAGCTCCCTTACACAACGTTTCATACAGATAAAATCAAATTTTCAAATTTTAGCCGCATTGATGGATCCGCCATTTTGAATTTTAAATATTTGGCATCAAATTCAAAATCAGCGACCTCGAAAGCCCCCTTACACAGCGTTTCATACATATAAATTAACATTTAAAATTTTTGGCCACCATTCTGGATCCGCCATTTTGACATAAAATACGAAATCAGCGACTCCGAAACCCCCCTTACACAGCGTCTTATACAAATAAATTGAAATTTACAAATTTTGACCGCCATACTGGATCCGCCATTTTGAATATTTAATTTTTGACATCAAATTCGAAATCAGCGACTCCGAAAACCCTCTTATGGAGCCTTTCAGAGTTTTGGCCAGCAAAAGTTGTCAGCGGGCCCATAGTGCGACAGCTGATGACGGAAGTCTCACAACACTTACACGTCGTCTTTTCATTCACGAAAACACAAACAACTTAAAATTTCTCGTTGATAGTGGAGCAGAAAGAAGTTTCTGTACTCCCATCATCCAAATGCAAAAACCACAAACAAAAGTCCGACATTATTTTGACAGCCGCTAATGGCACCTCAATAGCAACTTACGGTAAAAAGTTACTAACACTAAACCTAAAATTAAGACGTGACTTACCATTTACCTTTTTTCGAAACCAATTTTAGGCGTTGATTTTTTAACAAAGTACGGTCTACTCATCGACTTTAAGCACAAACGTCTCATTGAAACTCACAAAACTATCCATAAACGCCATTTCAGCGTACACAGAAACACCATTACCAAAATTATTCTCAATCAATAACAAATACACTCAGTTACTCAAAAAGTTCCAATAAACTTACACAACACAACCATTTACTCAAAATTAGATCTAATACGAACTTATCACCAAATACCAATGGCTCGTGAAGACATTCACAAAACAGCAATCACTACACCTTTCGGAATGTTCGAGTTTCTCCGAATGCCCTTTGGCTTGAGGAACTCAGCGCAAACATTCCAAAGATTCATAAAGGAAGTTCTAAACGGATTAGACTTAATTTTCGTATACTTAGACGACATTCTTATTGCCAGCGAAACAGAAGAACAACATTTACAACATCTTACACAAGTTTTTACACGGCTCAATAGCTACGGACTCAACATCAAACCCAATAAATGCGTTTTCGGAGTCGATAACATAACATTCCTAAGTTACAACATTTCGCAACAAGGTATACAAACATCAAAAGAACGAATACAGTGCATTCAAGACTATCCACTACCAACCACAGTTAAGCACATGCAAAAATTTATCGGTATGACCAACTACTACCACAGATGCATTCTTAAACTCGCACACACACTAGGACCAGACCAATATATCAAATGGTAACCAAAGCATCAAAAACCAAAAACAAACAATTGCAATGAACAAAATACACTCTAGATGCATTTACTTCAATAAAAGATAGCTTCGCTAAGCAAACACTGCTTAACCATGTTAACAGTAAAGCGAAACTATCAATTGCTGTAGATGCATCTAACACAGCAGTCGGTGGAGTCCTACAGTAAGAACACAATAACAAATTAGAACCACTAGCATTCTTTTCTAAACAACTTTCACCCACTGAAACAAAATACAGCACATTCGATCGTAATCTACTCGCCATATACTTAACCATTAAACATTTTAGACACCACTTAGATGGCAACACTTTCACAGTATACACCGGTCACAAACCACTAATTAACGCACTTAACTCGAAAACAGAACGTAGTCCAAGACAAACACGTCACCTAGAATACATCGCACAGTTTACCAACACAATACTACACATTAAAGGTACAGAGAACACTGTTGCAGATGCTCTATCGAGAACTAAAAATACCAAACGATTCAAAATTAAACGACATAGTGAACAAAAACATATAGAAATTTAAACAAATCGATATTCCATTCCTTAACATAAAAATTTGGTGCGAACACTCGACAAAAGATACCCGTCCATACATACCACAAACACTTCGTAAGAAAATATTCGAACAGATACACAACATTTCTTATCCCGGAACTAGAGCTTCCAGACGACTGATAACACAACGATACTTCAGGCCCAACATGAATTCACAAATCTATAAATGGTCCCAGGAATGTGCTAACTGTCAACGAGCAAAAGTATACAGACACACAAAAACACTACCTCATAAAATACATATCCCACACGGTCGATTCGAACATATCCACATCGATCTGGTCGATGCCATAGACAGGAATACACGTTGGCCCGAAGTATACCCAATAAAAGATACTGATACCACCGCAATTTTTGAAACCTTCAACAGAGAATTCATTTCACGTTTCGGAGTCCCACTCGAGATCACTTCTGATCGAGGACCACAGTTCACCTCTCACACATTTAAACAATTTATAAAAACACTTGGTACTCACCACATCACAACTTCAGCATATCACCCACAAGCAAACGGAATAATAGAAAGATTCCACAGAACACTTAAGGCCTCCTTAATAGCCTCTAATAATCAGAGAAACTGGTATTCGGAATTCCCCTAATTGATTAGGTCTCAAATCAGCTGTTAAAGAAGACATTAAAACATCACCAGCTGAAATGGTTTTTGGTCAAACACTTAGACTACCACAACAACTAACAGTTCAGAAAATAGAACCATTCAAACCATTAGAGACCTTGTCCAAACTTAAAGAAAACAATCAAACATTTAACATCATAACACAAAATACCAACAACACGTTCCACAAACATTAAGACTGTAAATTCGTTTTTGTACGAAACGATACAATACGACACTCATTACAATACCCATACGATGAACCATTCAGAGTTATCGAAAAATCACCAAAATTCTTTAAAATAATAAAAAACAATACTACAACTACAATCAACATAGACAGACTTAAACCAGCTTTTCTAAATGAAACAAACACTCTCCCTTCCAAACAAATCTACCAAAAGAGGACACTTCATTTTTCTAGCCAACACTACAAAATTTCACGAGGGAGGGGAATAATGTGGTGACTTAACACCAACATAAATAAACAACAACACACAAGAGACACTATACATAAAAACAACTTATATTAATGTTTAAGATTATTGTAAGTTTTTAAGAATTAAAAATTTTGTTTTATTTGTAAGAAAATTAAAAATTCAATTTAAAAATGTCTTCAAAATATAAACAACGAAAATTTAATAATCAAAAATAAAACGTTTTATTAAAAATACATTTGATTGAACCTGATACGAAACACACAATGCGATCTCGTTACTCTCAATTACGCTCTTGCTAGAATTTGCAGAACTTGTGCCCATCATTGAACTTATAACGATTTTTAGAAAAGCTATATCCGCAACTTCCAAAGGCTATATCTCCGAAACCAGAATCGAGCGACACTTTTTGATACCATATTTATTCTCAGAATTAAAAAGCACAGAAAATTTTAGTTTTACAATCATTTTCGTTGAGCTTAATAGCCCTATTACCGTTCGCAAGTCGCCTTACTTGGCGACTCGCCATGGCTCTGTATAATGGTTGGCGTAAGTACAAGTTCGCCTTCAAAACAATGCTGCCAAATTACAAAACACAAATTGAAGACTGGAAAACTTCCAATTTGAAATTGTCAAAATATTCATCTTCTAATTTTTATAAGTGAAAAAAATTAAAATGATAAGCGATTTGGACTTATATTTTGACGAGAATTACGATGTTATGGAGAGTAACATTCAAAGATTGCGGCGGAACATTATGGACAGCTCTAACCCACTCGAACTGCCTAGCCGGCTGTAAGCCAAGAAATATATGAAGAAATCGTTTTTCCAGATTTGTCTTACTTTGGGATTAATAAAGAAGCCTATGTGTTTTTATTGGCAAAAAATGGAAAGTTCATTCATATCAAACCGTTGTGCATGGAGTCTGCACTACGCTTTTTTGTTGACGGCTCCTACCAAAAAAGCGTTGGAAATGACTTTGAGTTGAACTTGGCGCAATCAACGGCCTCAATTGTCTTAAAAGAAATGCCGGACATTTTTGAGACAGTAATTTGCCATGAGTGGACTAAAATGGAAATGACAGAAAATCTGCAATACCGGGGGTCATTGGTTGCGTTGACGAAACTCATGTTGGTATTGTTGCTCCGGATCAGTTAAAACATCAATATTTCACAGAAAGTGATTTTACAGCTTGAATGCAACGATAGTACAGTCCGCAACAAAACGATAGCACAACTAGTTTTTCGGTGTTTTAAAGGATTTAGAACAATTATTAAAAATTTATTTTCATGGTATATATTCTTAAAGCTAAGGAAATAAATAACTTGTAAAGAATTTGTTAAAAAAATTAATGCATTTTAGAATTAAACCAAAAACCTTAATTTTAAGGTGCGACAAAACGATAGCACAAAATGTTTGTAACTTATAATTCGATTTAACTATTTTAAAATAATAAAAGTAAAACATTATTTTAATAATGAGTGGATCCTCCTTTATTCTCTACCACTTCAGTCATTCGCTTTTGTAAGGATTTAAGTAGCTTTTTAACGTATTTTCCACGGCTGTCTGGAAGACGAAAAAAGTTTCGTCACGATCGCGACGAAAACTAAGTATGCAGGGTTTTAGAGGGTGGTTTTTGGGAAAAATACTCCGCCCAGCGTCATATCGTAGCTGTTCATTTTAACAATTTTTGGCCATTTTTCGTATAAAATTCACTCGATTTCGAGTAAATACATCACAATTGCCTTTATAGTATATATGTATATGCATAAACTTATAAATATATATATATATGTATATATATATATACATATATATATATATATATATGGTGTAAAAGCATTATGGTCTGTCATGAATTTTGTTGGCCAGAAGACGGCAAGACATATGGCACATGTGCCAAATGTCTTGCCATCTTCTGGGTGGACCTAGCACTGTACTCTTGCCATTTAGGACAATGAACAAAGATTCTACTATCTGATCTCATGCTATTGATATTTGTTTTGTCACTCTAAAACACGTCTTTCAAAAAATTTTTACTTTTCTAAACGGTGAAAACATTATGGTGTAGGCCCGCTTATAAAAATAAAAGACAAAATGGACAATCTTCAATATTTGGACACAAACCGTATGGAACCATATGTGCTCCAGAAATGAAAACCGTGGACTACTTAAACTTAATCGGAAGTGAAGTAGTTCTACGTAGGCAGCAATAAACTAGTGATACCATTATATTTCAGCAGGATAATGCAGGATTCATTCAGCAAAAATAAAAAAAAAGTTTTTTCGGGACAAGAATCTTCTAGGATGGCCAGCGCGTTTTCCTGACCTAAATATTATTGAAAACTGCTGAGGTTGTTTGGCTCGACAGGTGTATGCAGAAAACCGGCAGTATGAGTCCATCCACGAGTCAAATAGAGCATATTAGCCCACTGGGAGGCTCTTCTTCGAAAATACATTAAAAAGCTATTTAAATCCTTACAAAAGCGAAAGACTGAAGTGGTAGAGAATAAAGGAGGATCCACTCATTATTAAAATAATGTTTTACTTTTATTATTTTAAAACAGTTAAAACGAATTTAAGTTACAAACATTTTGTGCTATCGTTTTGTCGCACCTTAAAATTAAGGTTTTTCGTTTAATTCTAAAATGCATTAATTTTTTTAACAAATTCTTTACAAGTTAATTATTTCCTTAGCTTTAAGAATATATACCATGAAAATAAATTTTTAATAATTGTTCTAAATCCTTTAAAACACCGAAAAACTAGTTGTGTTATCGTTTTGTCGCGGACTGTATATCTCAACTGGAAAAATGTTATCTACGTTATCAATTCTACAATACATATATGTATAATAGGTTGTTCAGAAAAAAATTTTTTTCGAATTTCTTGAAGATACTTTCGAATCACGTTCTCGGCTACGACGCACAGTGTAACACTTTCATATAAGCTGCGGCCAAAACTATAAGGAGTTGTCGTAGAGTAATGAATTTTGGCATGGACTGTTTTTTTGTGAAGATTAAGAAATCTTGTGAAAATGAATAAAATCGGTTCATAATCAAGCATAGCTCCAATACAAAAAAAAAAAATGTTTTTTTTTAATTTTTTTTTTTACAAAATTTCACAAGTAGGTTTCTTTCTTCTTTAAAAATAAGGCTGAAAAAAATGTGGTCAAGTTTTTATCTTCTTTAAAAGGAAATAAAAAACCATTTAAAACCAGTTAACAGCTTTCACGTATTTTTGTTATTTTTTTGAAAAATATACATATATACGGGGGTTTCTGGGGTCGCTAAATACGAATCCAAGGTCAGAAATTTAAAATTCAAGATGGCGGACCCAATATGGTGGAAACTCAACACCCTAATCCACCATATTGGGTCCGCCATCTTGAATTTTAAAATTCTGACCTTGGGTTCGTAATTAGCGACCCCAGAAATCCCCGTATACCAAATTTGGTACTAATCGGTTGATTTTTAAACGATTCGTAATCGGCGATCCTAAAAACCCCTGTATAACAAATTTGGTACAAATCGGTTGATTTTTAAAAAATACATCCGCCATCTTGAATCCGCCATCTTGACCCCCAAGACCCTGTATACCGAATTTTGTGCAAATCGGTTGACTTTCAAAAATTCGGGCACCATATTGGATTTATGACCGCAATATTGGATCCTACATGAAGAATTCTGTCAATCTTCCACGCCAACTTTTTAAGAGCTACAATTTGAGCCAAAAAACGATCCGATCGGTTGGGAATTTTTTTTTTACAAGCTTTTTTTGCTGGACACTCGATTTTTCTCCGGCTTCCGGCCGCCATTTTGGAACTGCCATATTGGAATTTTCAAAGGCGCTCACGGAATCTGAAAGTATATGTCATAAGCTTCAAAATGAGCCTTGGGGCGATTTTTTTGGTCACTCCAAATTTTGGACACAGCATTGATCCGGTTGGCATGGATCGTCCCATATATACATAAATGTGAAACGATAGATATTCGAGTATAATTCATATTTAAATAAATTACAATTTCAAATAAAAATATATTAAAATAAAACATCAATAGACTATGTTGTCTGAATCTGATGAGTCATTGGACACTAAAGCCCCTATATTAATTCCAGCCAGAAAGCTGTCAGTCTCTTCATCCTCAATATATTCCTCAATGTATGGCAACAAATCATTCATACCACTGTTTTTTTTTTTTTTTTAAATATTTCTATTCGAGGAAATGAAAGGGTCAGAATTAATTAAAAAAAACAATAAGATTACGATTCTAATTTTCCCTGGCTGATGTACAAAATTTGAAGTTCTTAAACTTAACATATAATTTGTATGGATTTTAAATAGAATTTACCATATTTATATGGTCACTTTGTATGGGCGGTATTCGTGGTTTTCGTTCGAATTTGATACAACTAAAAGTGAGAGTTCACAGCTAATATCAAATTATATGTGCAAAATTTTAAGTCATTCAATTCATTTTTGTAGAATTTAAAGCAATTTAACAGTTTTTATGTGGTCATTTAAGGCAATTTTCTTGAAAAAAGTGCTATAAGTAACACTAGTTTACAAAATGATTTTTTTTATTTGTTCCTTTGATAAGAAGTTACTTTTCTTATGTACTTTTTCCTGCTGAATTCGGAAATGAAAATAAAAATTTTTTGAATGGCTCAGTTTTCGAGATATTGTTGTTTTTTTCGACCTTCTTTCACTTTAAAATTCATATCTTGAGCTATAAATGTCCAATTTCATCGTGCTATAGGTATTAAAATGGCAAGTAAACATGTATAATTACATATTCTATTGAGTAAGCGGTCAAAAAGATATCAATGAAAACAGGCCAGATTTAAAAAAAAAAACCAAATTTTACATTTGATTCTATGGCCACGGAAAAATAGAAATAAAATAAACAAAAATAATTATACTTCATGTTCGTAGAGCTGATACCTCTACGCAAAAATTAAGATATACCAAAAGAAAATCGACCATAAAATGACAACGATTGAAGCGATTGAATTAGAGAATCCAATGCCACATTTTCAGAATATATTAATTTTTTCGACAACATGAGAACAATCGATACAAAAAAGTTTTTTGTTTTTGTTCCTTTGATGAGAGGTTACTTTTCCCATGTGCTTTTTCGCGCTGAATTCGGAAATGAAAATAAAATTTTTTTTATGGTACAGTTTTTGAGATATTGTGGTTTTTTAATTTGTCAACCTCTTTTCACTTTAGAATTCATATCTCGAGCTAGAAATTCTCAATTGAATCGTTTTTGATACCAAGTTAAAGTTATTAAAACGACTAACAAACTTATGTATTTAAATCTTTATGTCCATAAGTGGTTCAGAAGATATCGATGAAAACAGGCTAGATGCTTATAAAAATCAAATTTTGCAGTGTACTTGTGGCCACAAAAAATTGAAAAATTTTCATATTAATTTTATTTATTTATTTAAGAAAAAAATTACAATAAGATTAATATCTTTTGCTGTACAATATACTTAAGGAAGGTCAATTAACATAATGGTTAAAAATAATTCTTAAATTCTAAATTAACATAAAAATAGCAAAAATAAGACTAACAAAAATGTATATAATGTATATAACAGATGTTTGGAAATTAAGAGAGAAAAACTAACGAAGCGAAAAATGTTGAGAAACCAAATGCTTAAAGTTGTTGATGCATGCGATACTTTTTAGAGTAATGGGTATTAAATTCTAGATTCTGGTTGAATTACAATGTACAAATTTAGGAATAATTAAATTTTGACTTCTGCCCGATAAGCTGAACCGTAATTTCTCGAAGAGATAATTAGGCATTTTTAAATAAATAATCTTTTGAAGCAACCTGCAACTCCAAAAAGATATGTGGTCGAATCTACGTAGACCAAACACATAACGAGTAGCATTGTTAAAGGCTACTTGCAACTTATGCATTGATTTCGAATCCAACCTGCTATGGACAACTGCGAAGTATGTTATAAGTGGTACTATTAATTGCATAACTAGTTTTCGTTTAACATCGATAGGCGTAAACTTAGAAGACAATCGCAGACAACGCAGGGTCAAGTAAATTTTGCTTACAACATGATTAATATGATCAGTGCAAATTAACATAGAGTTCAATCGATCCAAGGCATGTTGCTTTGTTCACAAATTGCAATTGAGCATCTCCGATAAACAAAGGTGGAATGAATTTAGGATCAACCCGGGCTCGCGAGATAATGTTTCACTTAATTTGAGCCACGTCTCTTCCATTTCACATATAGCTTGTTTCTAAGCTTGAGTTTTTGTTTGACGTTGGAAGTAAACCAAGGACAAGAATTCTTTTTTACTCGAAATGTACGAGTAGGGACGAAAGAATTAAACAGGTCATTAATATTATTAACAAAGAATTCCAATTTATGGTCTACGGAACTGAAAAACCAGCATTCACTCCAATTTATTCGAATCATTTCATCAAAGAGAGAAGGAAGATTTATAGAATTAGTCACGATAAGAAATACCTGACGGTACATTTAGGTGACATAGGTTGATGTCCAGAGTACAAAAAATTAAATCGTGATCCGATATGGAGGAAATTTGGTCAAAAATAAGAAGTGAAGAGATATCCGATACGATGAATAGATCCAGTAAGCTGGGACAAGCGTTAGTAGCAAAACGAGTTGGCATTATCGAGTTGACAATAGATAAACCAGCAGTGCTCACAAGATCTTGAAACCTTTCTGAGATATTGTCAGCTACTAGCAGATTGAAGTTGAAAGTACTAGTACTAAGTATGTGGTCATAGTCAATGAGGCGCATGTTTAAATTCGACAAAAACGATTCCATATTGTTGCTTTTATTAGGATTATAAATGCAAGAAATAAGCACTTTCAAGTTTCTATCATAGAGCTCCAGACTAATATGTTCGATCAACTCATTGCAGGACTTATCCACAACCCTAGCGTTGAGGTACGACCTACAATATATAGCAACACCACCTCCTCGTTTGTTATATCTGTCGTTTCTAAATAAATTATAATTTGGCACATTAAGGTAACAATCACTAATTTCATTATTGAACCAGGTCTCTGAAATACATATAACATCAACGGACGAGTTTTCATTAAAGTAAAAAGAAATTAATTAATTTATTAGTTGATTAAAAAATTAAATTATTTATGTAAAAAAATCGTAATTACATTAAATTTTTGCTAAGGGAAATATAAGGAAGAAACTAGTCATATTTAGTTAAATTTTAAATTTAAATATAAAATATTGTTATTAAGAGTATATATTTAAATTGTTAATTAGAGTATTTAAAATACTAATAAACTTTAAACAAACAAACATACAAAACATACTTCAATTCAATTTTTATTATGTTTTCACAATATTGATATTAAAACATAATATTATATATATATAGTACAATTATTCAATAAAATCTATATTCTGTAGTTCTAACAGAACTAGAGCCGAATACAAAAATGATTCTATAGTAAAAAAAAATGAATTTCGTTGTAATCTTTACTTAAAAGCCACGATTTAACTTTAACAAGGAATAAATTAATGTTTCGAATGCATTTAATATTGCCTGGTAATTTATTAAATAATCTGGGAGCAACGGAAGAGTAAAAATTAAAAAAATGTTGCAAATTGTGAACGAGCACTTGGGCTAAGTTTTGATTACTAGCACGTAAGCTGTAGCTAGAAAGAATAACTTCTATACAAGTATAAATATTTAAGGGGAAGAATTTTTAAGTTTTAAAACAAATGTAAACTGCTTGAAGTTCTGTTTCTTTTACATATAATGCGAATAATGTATTTCTGCATAATTAAGAAAGGGTTAATCTTATTTGCGTGAGTGCCACCCCAACACACAATTCCATATTCAAGTTTTGAATGAAATAATCCCTAATAAAAGCAAGTAAGTAACTTGATTGAACACATTGATCTTAAAAGGTACATTTGTCTAATGACAGCCAAGGCATAAGATTTGAGTGCACTAGTATGTTCAACCCAATTTAACTTCCAATCGAGGATTAGACCAAGGTACTTAAAAGACTTGACACAATCAATGGTAATACATTTATCAGAACATGTTTTTTTAGTCACATACGTAAATAAAGGATTTGACGATTTACACACATCACTACCAATCAAAAATTTATCACAGAGGGCAAGGTGAAAAGTGAAATTATTGATTTGAATATCATTGCCCGCTACATTGAATAGCATTATTTAAGTTTTACTGCTCAAAACCAACTTATGAGTTGCAAACCAATGTCTCAAGATACTCAGGTCAGCATTAATATGTGCAGGCCATATCGTCAGCAAAAGCTACGACTTTGCTTGAAAATTTTTGCAAAAAAATTGAGTTTATAAAAACCAAAAATAAAATAGGACCCAGTACTGAGCCTTGTGGAACACCAACGTTTATTTCTTTGTAGGAGCTAAAGTTGTTTTCTATTTTTACCCTCTGTTTTCTGTTCAAAAAATATGATGTAAACCATTTGTGGATAGAACCTTTTATTCCACATTTGTATAACTTTTCCAGAAGTATTTTGTGATGATCGACAGTGTCAAAAGCTTTTGTTATATCTATAAATAGAGCGCCAGACATTTTTTTAGTATTTAAACCATTATAAACATTTGAGCAAAATGTTAGAAGTGCCTTTTCAGTAGACAGTCCTTCCCTGAAACCAAACTGGCAATCATTTAAGTATTTAGTTTTATTAAAAAACTTATTAAGCGACCCTTCATAACCTTTTCATAAATTTTAGAGAAGACAGATAGAAGTGATATTGGTCTGTAATTATTGAGGTTCTTCTTATCTCCTTTTTTAAAAAGAGAAATTACCTCCGCATTTTTTAATTGCTCAGGGAAAGCTTCTTTTTCAATACTTTTATTTACAAGATGACACAAAACATCTGAATTATGTATAATGTTTTTTACAAAAATGTTGGAAAAGCTGTCTTCAGTTTTAGTATGCGAATTTTTAAGAGACAACAATTTTGTAAATTTCAAAAGATGAAACTGGATCATAGTAAAAGCTTGAGTTCGAAGATTTCTCATAGAGTAAACAATTGCATGTTGCATTAGAAGAATTTGCTGCAACGTTTTTTCCCGCTTCTGCGAAGAAGCAATTAAACGCATTAGCTTTTTCCTCTGAGTCAGAGATAAGCTTGTCATTTGAAGTCAAGTTGGAAATTATTTCATTTTTATTATTTTTATTAAGTACATTATTTGCCAAATTCCATTTTTTCTTGAAATCACCTTTAATTTTATTAAATTCATTTATGTAATAGCTATTTTTACAAGCTATAGTTTCAGATAAGATTTTTTTACAGAGTCTTTTGTATTTGACTTTGAGACTCATTTTATTCGGGTGCTTTGCAATTTTTTTATGACACCTGTTTATTAAATTGACTTTATATAGCAACTCACTCGTCATCCAAGGTTTTAGCCTTTTCGAACTAGACGTTTTTTTCATTACAACACATGTGCTGCAATAAAATTTGCAAGAAAACATTATAAGCTTTCGATGGATCTGACTCAGTATAGACATTGTTCCAGAATTCAAGCCTGAGACTGTTGTTTAAGTCTGAGGAATTTACCAAATTATAATGTGCTGCTGGCTGATTGGGCTCTGATTCTTTTTTTTTTAATATTTTCAAATCTTAAGCAGGTCAGACAATGGTCAGAAATTTGTAAATCGGACACTGCGCTTGATAATGAAATAGAACTAGACTGTTTAAGTCGAATAAAAAATGGTCAATGCACGTACTAGACGATTCACTCATACGAGTTGGTTTATTAATACAAGATTCTAATCCAAAAGAAGAAAGTAGAATCAAATATTTATCCACAATGATTGAGTCTTGAAATATATTTAAATTAATGTCACCTAACAGGACTAAGTTGTCAGTTTTTTCACTATGCAATAAGTTTTCCAAATCATTTAAAAACACATCATGAGAATTATTCACATGAAATCTATATACGCATATAAAAGTAAAGTTATGATCATTAATTGAACACTTTAGTTTTATTACATCAGAACTTTTTAAACTGAAGTAGACCGAAACACAGTTTAATTCTTTTTTCACAAAAACCGCAACGCCTCCAGCAGAATATTTGTTATTACAGTTTGCAAAAAAATTAAACCCAGGGATGTCAAATAGAGAAGTTTCAACATCATATATCCAAGTTTCCATAAAAAAAAATAAATCGGACTTATTAATAAATAAGTCTAAATGCACAAGAAAGTTGTCGAAATTTTTTCTGATACTTCTTACGTTCTGATGGAGAACATAAAATCTATTTGAAGCGTTCGCATTCATTGAAATTTGTTGTAGGTTGACGTTCTTACATTTGGCAATAGGAGGGTTTAACAAACTCATTTGTGGATCACCAATTTCATTAAGCATTACTTATAAAAAATTTTTTTGAGAAATAATAAAAAAAATTTTTGAAGTGAGAACTTCTTTAGGCACGTTGTGCACCTCCGTAAAAAAGCATTTGCGACTGAGGAAAAATGTATAAACTAGCGACAGGCCACCGACATCGATTGCGTCACATTGACAATATTTTTAAAATTATGTAGCATGCTTTTAGATCTATGTTGATAGATCAGTAGCCAAGACAACAACCATGACGTCATCAGTTGGTATATGGTAATTTTAGAAATTTGCTGCGTGCTTTTGGGCATATGCACAAATTGAGTTACTTTCTGCGTGTTCATGGTCGCCTGGTGTTTCATCAAAATTTTAAAGACTGAAGAAGCGAACTCGTTGATGTTTTTAGCACTTAAGTTTAGAACTCAGCGAAAATCATCTAGCACATACTCAAATATACAGTCCGGTTCACTTGATTAGAAACAGTAATTTTTGAAGTGAAAACTTCTTTAGGCACGTTGTGCACCTCCGTAAGAAAGCATTTGCGGCTGAGGAAAAATGTATAAATTCGCGACAGGCCACCGACACCGACACCAGATGTATATACATATTATACGTATATACAGTACATATATGGGCGACTTTACTCTCTCTCGCTCTCTTTTCTATATATATATATCATATATAATATATATGCTTAGAGGATTTGCGGCTGAGGAAAAATGTATAAACTCGCGACAGGCCACCGACACCGACACCAGATGTATATACATCTATACTATACTTAGTTTTGTATAGTAACTGTAATAATACTGAAATGTAATGTTTTTTAAGTGAAAAATTCTAATTTGTAGGTATAATAAATGAATATTGTAATTTACCCAAAATTTATAGTAATTTCTATTGATAAATAAAACAATTCGTAAAAGATTATTCCATAAACATTACAAAACATCATGAAAACAAATTTCAATTATATTATTTTAAGTTTTCACTTCTGTCGGCACTCCCAGAGTGCAACCCGCCGGTTTTTTTTTTTACTTAAGCTTATTGAGATCCTCAAATGAGTTTATAACGATAAAGTTATCACCATCCCTCCTACGTACAAGAACTCTACCACGACTAACCCAAACATATTTATATTTATTTTCTTTTTTCAATTTATGCGCTTCCATAAAAGGTTTTCTTGTTACTTGCTAAACTCTCATTTACAAAAATACTAGTGTTTCGACTATCACCAAATAATTTAGAATTAAGTTAACTCTTATTTGCAAACTTTTTTTTCATGACTAGTTTTTTAGTGTAACAAGAGACAAATTTTATACATAAAACATCTAGAGAAGAGTTCGCTGATGCATTAACACCAGAATTTTTTGTTTTCCGCACATAGCAGTCATCAATTTGTTCATCTCTTAAGTTTATATTTAGTCCCTCCGAAAAGACTTTCAAAGCGGAGTTGAGTGCATTTTCATTATTGACATTCGGAATGCTAATGATTTCGATACATTTGTCTCTATTTTGTTGACGAAGGTAGTTGACTTCGTTTTTGAGTTCAATAACTGTTTTCTCTAAGCTACTTTTCTCTTCCTTCAGAGAATTAATTTCAAAGAGTATATTTGCATTCATTGCCTTTACTGCTAATAACTCTTTATCTACTAATTCCAAAGTTATGTTAGTTAAGTCTTCTGAATTGTTGCTGCTTGCTATTGTTTTTGGTATATGCTGAAACTGATTATGCTGCTGTTGTTGCTGTTGGTTCTCTTTCTGTAGTTGAAGTTCGATCTGTTGCAATTTTGGATGCTGCTGGGAATTATTGGACTGTGTTTTTTGTTGATGTTGGATTCGGAGGTGTACGAAGCGATGCGCGCCTAGCAGACACGCATGCACTGCACTTAAAATGGTGGTTACTTTTTTGCATAAAATTAATGTCATCTGGTAAAACATTTACGCATTTACAATGAAAATATTCATTGCACAATACACATTTTATTTTTCCATGAAACCGTTCAACAACAACAACAACAATTTAAACAAAAGCATTTTGAAATAATTTAAGGCTTTAAATTAATCATTTTTAATTAAAGAGCGGCACCGATACAATGAACGTGTTGACACCACGAACTTTGAACTTGAACTTGATATAATCTTAATATATTAATATAATCCAATTTATCAGCATTCAAGCTTCTAGCATTGAAATGCACTATTCTTAAGCCAAAACGTTGCTTACATAGAACATCAATTAAAACTTTGTGACTACATACACCATTCCTAGAAACAGAATTTACCTCCATACTGCACAAATACAACAACGATAAGCATTCTTAAGGGGGGACAATCTAACAAAAAACAAATCGAAAATCGGTGAAAAACTTCAAATTTTATTTCGTTTACGTAAAGCTGATACTATACATAAAAAATAAGACTAAACAAAAAAAAATTTAAATGAGAAAGTTGGAACCGAATGAATGAATAATTCCAAGTCCATATTTTCTTAATAAATTATTTTTTTCGACAATTTGTTGAGTTTAATCTCTATGATTTTTGCTGTTTTAGT
Organism: Meiosimyza platycephala; assembly: GCA_963662105.1. NCBI lineage: Eukaryota > Metazoa > Arthropoda > Insecta > Diptera > Lauxaniidae > Meiosimyza > Meiosimyza platycephala. The sequence continues at coordinate 44,886,241 of OY759210.1, read as the reverse complement.
ATTATCAGAATAAGATCGTTTAAAACTTCTGATAGCTTAGAACGCACCGGTTATAGTGGAAAGGAACTAGGTCGGAAAAACTTACATTTATAGTTTTTCGTGGCCACAGAATCAACTGTAAAACTTTTTTTTTTAAAAATCTGGTAATTTTTCATCAATATCTTTTCAATTGGTCATCCAATAAAAAATTCACTTACATACGTTTGTTTGTCATTTTAATGCCGTTAATTTGAAACCAAAAATGATTAAATTGAGAATTTCTAGCTCTAGATATGAATTTTAAAGTGAAAAAAGGTCGAACAAATTAAAAAATCACAATATCTCAAAAACTGTACGCGAAAAAGCACATAAGAAAAGTATCCTCTCATCAAAGGAACAAAAACAAAAAATTGTTTGTATCGATTGTTCTCAACAAATTGTCGAAAATATTAATATATTCAGAAAATGTGGTATTGGATTCCCTCATTCAATCGCTTCTAACGTTGTCATTTTATGGTCGATTTTCTTTTGATATATTTTAATTTTTGCATAAAAATATCAGCTCAAGGAGCATGAAGCATTATTATTTTTGTTTATTTTATTTCTATTTTTCCGTGGCCACAGATTCAAATGTAAAATTTGATTTTTTTAAAAATCTGGGCTGTTTCATCGATATCTTTTGAACCGCTTAATATATAAAAAATATATATTTAATCACGTTTCTTTGTTATTAATACCTTTAATTTGGTGCTAAGCACGACGAAATTGGACATTTAGAGCTCAAGATATGAATTTTAAAGTGAAAGAAAGTCGAAAAAATGAAAAAACCACAATATCTCGAAAACTGTGCCATTCAAAAAAATTTTATTTTCATTTCCGAATTCAGCAGGAAAAAGTACATAAGAAAAGTAACTTTTTATCTTATTGAATTTTGTAAATATAACACAAAAGTGCAATTCTATTCTTTTGTCACCTATTTGTATAGAACGTATAATCACTACACGGAAGTTTAAGCAAAATCGAAGACTGTTTTTTTGCTATTCACACTTAAAGTTAGGAAACATTTCCAGTTTTACTCACTTTACTATATATCAAGAACGTCGAAACATGTTTTTAAATGAACTGCTTTTAAACTATTCCACGGAATCAAGCAAACTTGACAGATTTAGAAAGCTATTTTTTCATATTTTTAAGAAATATATAACATGACCTGCATCAGTGAAAACTCACCAAACATTCGTATAATTCACTCCATTTGCATATTTCGGTTTTAGACATTTTTCTGCGAAAAAGTGGTGTAAGATATTATTGAATTTCATACATATAACGCAAAAGTGCAAATCTATATTTTTGTCATCTATTTGTATTGAATGTATTATTATTATACAGAAGTTTAAGCAAAATCGAAGACTATGTTTTTTTGCTTCCCTCTGCTAAACTTTGTCAATTTTTGGAAATTTCTCTTTCTTAACGAAGTTTCTTGTAACTGACATTGAAGCCAAACTAATTCTTCAATATTCTCAAAACTACTATTTTTGGAAAACAGAAACTCCAAATTTTTCTAAAATGTGTATATTTTTGTAAATTGACTGAATAGTTTTGGAGATAATAACAGCTAAACTTGAGATATTGAATTGCATAAAACTAAAATTGTAAATTTGAAAACTTCAAGTTTCCGTGCATGCTGTTCATTCAAATTTCCACAGATTTCGAAAATGCTTATAGATTGCTCTTAGTTGATTTTTTGTCGATCTATCTATTAGATTTTAAGAAATTCAGAATTTTTTTTTTTTTATGGCCGCTAATGTTACACTGTGCGACGTAAGTGACTTTTTGTTCTACTGCAACGTCAGTGTTGCGTATATCGACATATTTTGGTGGGAGGTGGAGTAGGGTCTCTAGTATATAAAGAGATGAATAACGGATTTAAAATAAAACCGACAATGCAACGTTTAGCGGGTACAACAGTGCAGTATCTGGGCAGAGCGAAGCGCGCGCGCACTTTCAATGTTCAAAGACTCGCAAAACCCTTCTTTATTCCATTTTTAATTCTTGATATTCTGAAAGCTAATAAGTAAATCAAGCTTTCAATTAAGCCTAATTAAGAAAATATGTTTTTTCAAAAAAAAACAAAAACATTTTTAAATTGCAAAATTTTTCTAAATAAAAATTTTTTTAAGCAACAAATAATTTTTTTTAATAAAGACCATGAAAAAGTCTATTAGAATCATTCGTTACAATTCCTTATTTACAAATGAAATCCAAGTACTGAATTTTCAGAAAAAGACATCCGTATAAGAAATTACGAAAACTACCAATTTTACACCTCTGTATTTTAAAAACTAATAACATTGGTGCAAAATCCTACCGGAATTTAATCGATCGCTACTAGAACTACAAATAACCAAAATTTGAACAAGATCGGAGCACAAGTAATTTTAACCTGGTACGCTTGGCAAATTTTACCCCATGTGTGTGTCAGCATCAGCAACCAAGCTGGGTCGTTCTACAGGGTGGTACATTCAGCAATACAATGACCCGAAACATACCACGAGCGTTGTTAAGGAGTGGCTTATATAAACTGTACCCTACCAACTTCATTCACCAACTCAGTCGCCAGACTGAATCCCATGGAACATCTATGGGATGAATTGGGCCGCAGACTTCGAAAAATAACAGGATAAAAATAAGCAGGACCTCAAAAACGCGTTTACTGAAGTATGGAACCTCCAGGAAATACCAAGACGTTGGTGTTTTCTATGAAAAACCGATTGAACACCACTTTACAAACTAAGGGTGGCCCAACAAAATACTATTTTTGTTCATATTATATGAGTAGGTTATAATCAAGTTTTTTTTAAAGTATGTATACTTTTTTGTGTTTTAAAAAAGAATTTTACTAGTTTTTGTTACTAAATGTTTAAGTGATATCAATAACTGCTCAATAAATTTGATTCATTGTTGGTAATTAATCATGTGACACAAATTTTATTCACATTGTTCTTGCAGATATTACAAAACAAGCATTTCGAGTGGGGTATTTAGACTTTTTTGTGCCACTGTATATCCAAAACTGGCTTTGCTAACGACAATAATTTTACATAAGGCTTAAATAAGTAAAACGGAACACGTTTGACCCGACTACTTGGAATTTTGAAAGCAATGTGTTATTTTAATACTACAGGTAATAACAAAATAAGTCCTAGAAAAGGGTTTTTTTTTTATTATAGTTAATTATAAAAATACAATTTTTACAACTAAAATATACATAAGAGCAATAGCTGCCAGGGTTTTCAGCTCAGATTATTATAAGTATCAGATATTATTATATAAATTGCACATTTTTTAAAACTTTTCTATGGAAGTAATATTTTCTGGACTTACAGTTTTTAATAAATCTCTTAGTTTATTGAAGTTAAATATATTTCTACGAATAGGTTTTAAGTAAATACAATCATTAAGAATATGGTCTATGGATAGCGTGCTGTTGCAAAAAAGGCAGTTTGGTGTAGCACTGCCAGTTAAAAGGTATTCGTGTGTTAGTTTAGTATGTCCGATTCGTAGTCTCACAAACATTTTAGTTTGTAGACGGGTACAGCTTGAAGGATAAAAAGGTTTTTTTCCGTTGGTATTGAAAGAGCTGTATCTGTGGCTATAAGAGCACCAATCGGCTTCTTTCAGTTGCAATAAGTGTTGATCGATAATCCTAAGAATGTCCTTTTTTTCGGTGGTACAAAATGTGAAGTAGGGGGATCGGGTGGCAAAGGAGGCGGCGTTGTCAGCTGCCTCATTCCCCGTTATTCCTGCATGGCCAGGAACCCACATTAATTTTATTTTATTCGGATTCTGTATGCATATATTTCTTATAGATGAAGCCAATTCACTGTCGTTGTTTATATTTTTAACAGCATATAAAGTGGAGCTGCTATCTTTGAGCTTCTGCAGTAAACACTGAACAATATGGAGCAAGTAGACCAGAAGTAATTAACGTACTATCCTGCAGTACAACAGCAAATGTAGTGTGGTCTATCGTTTTTGAACCGTCGGTGAAAATAAGTTTCCAATTTTTTTTTTCAAAAAAGAATCAGAGCTTTCTGCAAAAAAAGCGGTTCCGAACTTATAATAATTTTTCCAAAAGCTATATCCGCAACTTCCGATGGCTATATCTCCGAAACCAGATCCGAGCGACACTTTTTTTTCATACTTTTTATTTATTTTTAACCCCCTTTTACCCCTAAAAAAAAAAAAAAAATTGGAGAATGTGAGCCAAAGTAAACCTGTTCCGAAATAGTTGTGAAATTTTTGAATTTTATTCAAAACTAAATTGTCAACCGAAGTTTTACTATCGAATTTGACATTTGAATCGTTTCAATTTTATTTACATAAAGTCATAATTCACGATTTCGTTTGAAACTCTAACTGTTATAATTGTTTGACGTTATTTTCGTTTTACAAATAGCAAAACTGCCGTTCGTATTAAAATTTCGTGTGCTAGACGAACGATTCGCAATACATAAAGATGATGTAGCCTTTAATTTTGGAGATATGATGACTTTTCTGAAATTTTGACCAATTTTTTTTAAAAAAACCTTAGTTTTTCCAAAAAATGTGTTAATGACCTATGACTTTTTTAGCATGTTAAGAAAACCTAATTTATTCCCTTTAAAATTGTATATTCTAACTTTTTGGTTTGTTCTAACTTTTCTCATATTTACCCCTTTTTTGGGTAAGCAAAAACACTGTCGCTCGTTGTTAAGATACTTTCTGACATTAACAAAATAGTAAAGAAAAAAGCTTTTAAATTTTTAATAGAATACGAAACGTTAACAATTTTGTTAATATGGTGAGCTTTGTTAAGCTGCCAGAACAGGGCTGTTAGTCTGTAAGAAATTAATTTTCATAGACTTAAATAAATAAATAAAGACTTAGAGGACTATAATGAGCTTAAAAAGCAAATAGCATTTTTCCATAAGGAAGAAACAGGTCACTCCTTAGTGCAACATATGAAAGAATAAAGTGTAAAATATATAACACAGCACTAAAAAAGATTGTTCATAAGATTATAAATAACTGCGATATCTGTTCAGGTGCAAAATATGATAGAAATCATATAAAAAATAAATTTAAATACATACACAGAATCACCCTCTGCTATTAATGACATAGTACAAAAATATAGCAAAAATTCATTTATAATAGTTGTGTCTGTTTACTTTCATAGTTAAATTTGTAGTTAAATCCGTAGTTAAATAATTTGAGCAAGAAGAGCGCATTTGTTCTCAAAAATATATTTAACTAAAAAAAGTAAACAGACAGAAATTAGTTAAAAATGTAGTTAAATTATAAATTAGCCAAGTGTCAAAAAGCTTATTTTTCTTCCGCATGGAATAAAAAACAAATTTCGGCCAAAAGTATTTACGTATCATTTTAAGCATTTGGAAAGAGCGAGGTTACAGGCTCACACTAATGTAGATGCTGGCCTTTGTTTTCCATTGCTGTTTGCTTTTTTGCATTGATTTTATCAAAAAAAATTTGAGGATTTTGAATTCACAAAAATTAAATTTTCATTTATTTATTTTTTTGAACAGCTAATTTATTTTTTGACACTTGACAAAATTTAACTACGAAAATTCATGTGGCGATTTTTGTCAACTATTTTTCGGTGAGAGAGCGAACAGCTGTTTATTTTTTGTCATTTCCCTCTCTTATTTAACTACGTTTGAAACTAAACAGACCCGAGTTAGGCAGATTTAGGCAACAAAAGGCGCCTTAAGTTAACTTTTGGCGAGTAAACAGACGCAACTAATATTTATATATAAGTTCTCTAAGCATTCTGTATGTTTTCTAGATAGAAACAGTGTAACAATCATACAAAAAATTTGGGATTACTTAGCAATAAAAGGAAACGTTAGAAAGTTTGTCTTTGACAATGAATTCAACTCAAAAAATGTTAGGGATTTTTTAAGTAATGAAGGAATCCAATTCAATGCAACGAAACCAAATAGCCACACAGGAAACTTTGGTGTGGAACGGTTAAATAATACAATAACCGAGAGGATAAGAGAGTGAAGAGCTATTGCCAATACAGGCCCAAATGTCAAAAGCAATAAAATATTATAATAACAACTTCCATAGCATTATCAAGTGTACCCCTTTCGATGTACTTAATAATAAAATCGATCATAAACTAATTCAAGATAGGTTAGAGGAAAAAAAGAAAAATACGTTAAGGAAAAGAAATAAAAAAAGAGAATCATACGTTGAGGATAGACAGGAGGGCTATATAAGAAATTACACTAATTTAAGGGACAAGGGGCATTATAAACTAGAAAATGTCCACGAATGTAACATTAAAAGACCCTTTAAATTTACAGATACTTAAACTCATATTAATCTTTACTATCATCATGACAATAACAACAACCCAAGGACTCATGATAGTCAACCCAATATCAGACGAGATGAGCTATACAATTATCCAATTAAGGATGGTTGAAATCACAAACGAAACGAGTACAATTCTGCACATAGTTAAACCGGGAGAAATCCGAAAAATCTTGAAAGTTTTCATGAGCAATATAGAGCTGGCAAAAATGGGAAAAGATAAAAAGGAAATACTTCTCGCAGAATCAGAGCTTGTTGAAGCGAAAATTAAATCCATTACTCCGGGGGAAATCCATAGGTCAAGGCAAACAAGAGGACTGGTTAATGGAATTGGTTCTATATATAAATGGTTGTTTGGTCTGATGGACGACTCGGACAGACAAGAAATATAAGAGTTTTTAAAAATCAACAATGAAAATAATCATAATCTTATTGAAAATTCAAATAGACAAATAGTAATAAACTGTAATTTTAGCAAATCTATTAACACTTTGAAGAAAATTGTGGAAGATGACAGAATTATTATTCCACTTCCAAACAAAAATCATTTAGAAATTGTAGGAAAAAATGAATTAGTAGTAAACGTAAACAAAAAAAATTATAATTATAAAGAAAACACTTTGCTCAAAGAACTAGAGTTAAGTAATAGTTGTGTATTTTCCAATTCATGTCAATATAAAATAAACAATGAAACAGAAATTATTCCTATTGAAGAAGATTCTATTTTAATAAAAAATGCTGTAAATCTAAGCCTTTTTCAAAATTATACGAAAAGAAAAGTACTGTTGAACAAAATAACTTAATTAATTTTGCAAATTGCCAAATAAAAATTTCAAACATTGAATATACTAACCAAAGGATCGAATTCTTTGAAAAATTTCAAATACAAATGGATAATGTGTTATCACAAGAAATACCGGAATACAAAATTATTCATCTAGGAAAATTTGAAAACACAAGAGATAAAAGAATTGTATTTTCATAAAAAAGTATCTTACGGAATAGATATTACATTCGGTGTAATTATCTTCTTAAGCTATATCTTTATAAAAGAAAAGACCAAGTAAAAATTGTAAATCATATAAAAGACAATAATACCGATGAAATCAAATTAAATGAAATTAAAAACAAGTATGGAATTGTATAAATTATTTTTATTACTTCCCACTTATATCTATAGTAACGAGGTTCAGGAGTATCTCGAATCAAGGAGTGGAGGAGTTACGTCCCCATACCCTGCATACGTATTGTAGTGAACCTACCTAATCACCATGACCACCACTAACACCTTCTTTAAACTCAGACAGTAAGGGAACCAAACTAATTAAAGGTTCCCACCAATTTCCATTTAAATTCCAATTTAACTTAACCCACATTCTTCACACCTAAATAAATCCACTCAAATTTAAATTCTTATTTTTGATTTACGGAAATCAAAAATAAACAAATTCATATGACACTTTTCGGTCAAGCAATTAAACTTAAAATTTACGACTTACATCTGCAAGTCATTTTTTCTTTTGCCTTTTTTTGTGCTCGTGCCGCTAACGCCACTCGCACAAACAAAAGCAACAACAAATAAATGCAAGCATTATATTTCACCCGCACGTCTTTGACTTAGTGCATTCAAGGCAACGTCTTGCCAACCTCAACTGACCAACAACAACAACAATAGCAAACCCAATTGCACTTTGTAAGAAAACACCCTTATGCCGTATTTTCAAGGCTGGGAACAAGTGACTGAAGTCAATTAGATTTGTGACTCTTTCACTCTTACCAAATTTGCATATTGGTGATCGAAAATGCTGACGCAACTAAAATTGTGCGATCAGCGGGGAAATTGAATAGAGGAGGAGTCATGGTAAAATAACGGGAAAAATAGCGTTAAGAAATACTAGTTTTAATTGTATAAATAGTTTAGAATTCGATTCAGATTTAAATTTGGAGTTAAGAATGCACAAGTTGTTTCCATTTTCATTTTTGCAAGATAGCCTTGTGGCTTAGATCAATGCCAGTTGACTTTGTCTATTTGTCGGTGACGGCAGTGTGTTTTATTGTTGTGACTTTTTTGTAATATTTTAGTGCATTTTTGGTAAAATTTTTTAATTTATGTTGTCTACTAATTTTCATTTAGTGTCTGTGTTATAATTGTAATTTAAAAATTTGTTTTTTTGCTTAAAAAATTGTGATAATTAATTAAAATTTTCTATTATTTTAAAGCAAAGCAATAGTTGCTTGCATTGCTGCAGCTTAAGCGCGCATTAATTTTTCTGTTCCTCTTTGTGCTTTGTTTGTTTACAATAATCTATTAAATTTACGTTGCTTTTTTGTTGTTGCTTAGTAATAGTGTCTATATTTTGTAAACATTAACACATTGTTTCATCTGTTTGCTAAAATATTTCAACTTTTGTAACCAAAAAAAAAAAAATTTTTGATTTCTTAATTATTTATTTTTTTAATATTTTCTTTTGCTTTTTTTACATTTTTTTTATTAAATATGAACTATTTTTCTTCTGATAACTTGCTAGCTTGTTCCTTAGGAGATCTATGCAAAAGTCAGAATATCTTGAATTCCATGTTTCCTTGTTCAGGGCCGTGTGAGCAGATGTTTCACGCGTCTTGTGCGAACTTGACCACCACAGTAACAGAATTATTATGTTCTGACCGTTCGGGTCTGCAATGGTACTGTCCATCCTGCAGAGCCCTTTCCCCGTCGATTTTCTTCGACAAAATAAAACAATTTGGGGATAATTTAAACAATCTAAATACTAATTTTAGAGATATTTTAAGCAATTATCTTGTCTTAAGTCCCCAAATTGAAAACAATTTAAATGAAACCATTTCACCTAACGATAGTTTGCCATCCAATGAAACTATAATTGATGTCCCTAACGCTTCTACATCCACTCCCTCGGCTTCAAATGGCACCAAACAAGCTAATTCCCTTAGGAAGAAAAAAAATCCAAAGAAGAAGACCAAGCCAACTAAAAAACGGAACTGCGAAGCCAACATCCCTGAAAGAGTTTCGCCAAATCCTCCCCTAGAAACTTTACCTGAAGCATTTAACGCCACTAATCTTAGTCCAGTAGATAATAGTCCCCTTGCTATAAGATCTACTGTTCCTATTTTTTTGAAAGCTATGCCTAAACCTAGATCCATTTTTATCTCCCGTTTACACCCTGACACAATAGCTGATACTGTTAGGGAATTCATAAGACAACAAAATGTCATTCCTGCTGACGCTTTTATTTCCTGTAGGAAAATCGGTAACAAACCTACATATTCATCTTTTAAAATTACAGTGGCTTCCTGTCATTTTGCTGCTGTTTATAATTCGAAGATGTGGGTTAATAATATCTTTAAGTCTGAGTTTCAATCTAAAAAAAACAAGGCTGTCCAAAACGTCCGTTCTGGACCAAAAAACTAAATCGTTTATCCCTTTACTACCAAAATGTAAGGGGTATGCGTTCAAAAGCGCATGACATTTTTTTATCTACTCAGAACTTTTCTGAAGATATTATAATTTTTACCGAGACTTGGCTTAACAGCTCTTTTCTTAATCAGGAACTGTTTGATAATAGCTTTAATGTTTTTAGAAGAGACAGATATATAGACGACTCGTCTCCTGTTGGAGGGGGTATATTAATTGCTATAAAAAATAGTCATACTAGTTCTTTAATTGATATTCCCTGTGCTGCTAGCATTGAACTTTTATGTGTTAAGGTAATTTTTTCTAAGTCCAATTTGTACATCCTTAACGCCTACATTCCTCCCAATAGTAGCACAGAAGTCTACGAGCACCTTTCGAGGGCCGTAGAATTTGTCATAGATAAACTTTATACCAATGACGATATTTTATTGTTAGGTGACTTTAATTTGCCTGACTTAAAATGGAATATTTCGGACAACGGTACATATTATTTTGTATCTAGTCCAATAACTCGACAAGAACAAATTTTTATTGACGAAATCCTGTCTAATTTACAACAAGTTAGTTGTATTAAAAATTCCCACAATCGACAACTGGACTTAGTCTTGACTACAGACAGTAGTAATGTTGTTGTGCAAAATGCTCCTCATGCTTTATTTGCGGTTGATGCGTACCATCCGCCTCTGAGTGTGTTGTACCAATCGGATAGAGATAACATAGTGACTGCCAATTCTTCTTGCAGATTCTTTGAATTTAATTTCAAGAAAGCTGACTTCTTGAAATTGAATAATATCCTAAACGATAGATTTAACATTTGGTTAGAATTTTTTAATAATAACGTCTTAGATGAGTGCGTAAATTATTTTTATAAAGAACTTTTTTCGGCAATATCTTTATCTGTGCCATATACTCTGCGGTATGTTAATGATTCCTCGTACCCCGGGTACACTAAGGATTTGAAGAAAATACGTAACGGCCGCAATAGGGCATGGAATAAATACGTTTGTAGTCAGGACCGCATTGACCTGGAAGCGTATCTGCAGCTTTACCAAGAATTTAAGCTCGAATCAGCTTCAGCTTATTCTGGCTATCTGAATAAAATGAAGCTCAATATTCTTCATGACCCCAAAAATTTTTGGGGATTCATAAACTCTAAAAAAAAGTCGGATGGTTTTCCATCAGAATTCAAAGCAGTCGACGGGCTCACCAGCGATCCCCAAATTATAGCTGGGTTATTCGCTAATTTGTTCAAAAAATCTTTTTCAACTGAAGTGTTTAGCCCTGATGTCAACTACTTTGAGTATATGAATACTGATCCTCAGGTTCCATTTGTTGCAATATCTTTTACCCCTGAACTTATAGTAAAATATATTGCATCCCTTGATGATGACTTTGGTTCTGGGCCTGACGGCATTCCAGCCACAGTTTTAATTAATTGTAGTCTTAACCTGAGTAAACCACTCAGTTTTCTTTTTAATAAATCTATTAATGATGGCTATTTTCCTAAATTTTGGAAGGAATCTTTTATAAGTCCTATTTTTAAAAAAGGATTAAAAAATGATATTTCTAATTACAGGCCTATAGCCAAGTTATCATCAATACCAAAGCTTTTTGAGCAAATTATTTATGATCAAGTTAAGATGTGCTGTAGTGAAGTCATAACAACTCGTCAGCATGGTTTTGTTAATGGCAGATCTACCGTTTCTAACCTTCTTGATTTTACGTCTTTTGCTTTAAATTCAATTGCTTCTGGGTCGCAAGTAGACTGTATCTACACAGACTTTAGTAAAGCATTTGACAAATTATCACATAGTTTGATTTTGTTTAAATTAAATAAACTAGGATTTCCTATAAATTTTGTCAGATGGATTGAATCTTATTTATTTGATCGTTCTTATCGAATATTATTTTGGCTATCAATGATGTTACTCATATATTCAAAAACTCTCATCTGCTTATATATGCTGATGATAATGAAAATTTACAGGACTGTGAAGGTGGATAATGACAACTTTGCCCTTCAGTCTGACCTGAAATCATTTGAAGTTTGGTGTTCTAAAAATAGCTTACATTTAAATCCTGATAAATGCCAAACTATGATCTTCTCTAGAAAGAAAATTAATGTGGAATTTGATTATACAATTAATGATATGAAAATCTGTAGTGTCGATATAGTCAAAGACCTTGGTATACATGTTGATGCTAAATTAACGTTTAATGAACACATTAATATAATCTGTAAGAAGGCTTCGTCATTACTTGGATTTATAAAGCGGTGGGCAAAAGAATTTAATAGCCCGTTAGTAACAGTAACTTTATACAATACTATTGTGCGTCCTCACTTAGAGTATGCTAGCCAAGTATGGTCTCCATATTACAATATACATATAGATAGAGTAGAACGAATCCAAAAAAATTTTGTTCGGTTTGCTCTCAAGGGCTTAAATTGGAATGACCTCTTAAACCTTCCTCCTTATGAGGATCGTTTAAAGTTATTACGTATGCAGTCTTTGAGCACTCGTAGAAATATTGCGGGTATAATTTACTTGCATCAGCTTGTATCAGGGTCGCTTGCTGCGCCAGAGCTTCTGAATTATATTCATTTTAACACTAATTGTAGGAGTAATCGTAACTCATATCAGATATTTTACCAACCAGTCAGTAGAACTAATTATATGGCTACAGCTCCTTTTAATCGCATGACTACTCTAATTAACAATTGCGATGTATGTATATGATATTGGCTTGTCAAAAGGTCAACTCAAGCTTAGATTGAAAAATAACTAGAGTTAATTTTGTAGCTTAATGGTTGTTGGTCTTTATGTTTGTGTTGTCCGAGCCCCACCGCATGATGGGTAAATTTTTTCTAACATTTATGCCTTAGGTCATTTAAATAAATCCATACAATTGCATTCATGCAATTTTATGCTTATATATTTATGATCTGTGTGGGTATGTTGAGAAAGTGCGACAAAGCTAAGAAAAAATTATAAAAATATAACAAATTAATTTGCATGGATAATTTTTTCATTTTCATAATTTTTTAATAAGCTTTTTACTTGGTTTAAAGCTTCAAGGCACACTTTAGCTACACCACAAGAGGGCCCAACTCCACATGGCGATCCTGCGGACGACTACACTGGAAGATACAAGAAGCAATGAACGAGGAAGACTTTAACAAGAAATATACAGAATTAGCAGACTACATAAAGAAACTACAACAAGAGATAAAAAACATAGGAGAAAAAATAGAAACAGAAACAGAAACAGCAGCAGTATACAAACCAACACCTATACCAGGTCCGCAGGCAATATCAATAGATGAATACCTTGCCAGACAAAAAATAAAATACAACGAACATAAAAAATCGTCTGAAACTACAAAGAGGAAGAGGACACGATCTGGACGCCAAGTTCGTCAACGAAAAGAACAGCAGGAGCTATATCGAATGGTCCACATTTCCAAAGGACAACAAAAAATAAATTTCATCAATCAAATCAAAGATTTACAATACCGAATAAAAAATAAAATCCTATAAAATTGTAAAAGAAATTTGTTTCGTGTGCGAAGCAGAAACTGAAGACATCGAAATTCATCTGAACGAGCATAACAACATTTTCGAAGAAGCACACGAAACTCTAAAAACAATTGAAACACTGGAGAATTTCGTAAAGCTGAATCCAACGTTCGTAATAGACATAGAAAACATCGAGTCACCAGCCCTCAAAAGAACGATCGCGGATTTATATTATTAGGAATAGTAATTAATCATAATAAATCCAATTATATGTTTTTTTTTAATAATAAAACAAATTATCAGACATTTTTAATTAATGATTCCAAATTTTGCTACGATTATAGTAAACATAACGATGTTGGACAATACTAATAGGGAAAAGATAACTACAAACGAGAATATAGAGAACAATTTAGGTTCAGCCATTACCAAGAGCGAAGTGACCACAATTGGCACTACAGTTTTTATAACTTTAATCGGAGTACTAATTTTATTTTATTTAGGTTTTCGCTTGAACAAACATTGCAAGGAATACGTATTAAAACACGTAAATAGGATACAAAATGTGTAATTAAAACAAGTAATCAAAGAAAATTTTTTATGAAAAGATTAACAGAAATTTTCTTAGAAGTTAGGAAAATAAAGATAAATTTAAAGAAAACAATAAATACACTTCAGGAACAATAAAAAACAAATTAAATGAACTAAATACTTACGTACAGGAATTTAACAATCATAAAGTTACAATAAAAGAGAACCATGAATTACTTAGATTGACAGAAGATTTCTATAAATTAGTAAACGTATCGAAATCCATTTTAAAACATATGTTAGAAGACACTACTCAAGAACAATCAAATAAAGAACCAAAAATGGTAGAACTCAACATAGAAAGTATAATGAAAATTGTTCCCATTTTCACGGGCATTCACAAAGACTTAGAAGGTTTTCTAAAACTAATAGAACTACTACACGATACCTACTCGATAGATGACAAAAAGAAATTAATAGAACTGATAGTAAGCGTTAAACTAAATGCAAACGTACGTACCACACTAGGGTACACTGCGAATATAAATACCTTACCCTTACTAAAAACCGCCCTACAAACAGCATATAAAAGCAACCTAACTACAGCACAAATACACACGCAATTAGCTACATTGCCACAGCGAAACAATTCAATTTCACAATTTAGAGATAAACTCCTAAATTTAGTATCAGAACTGAACAACATACAGATTACAGAAGTTACCGGAAATGAAACTCAAAAAGATGTCATTCTTAAAATGAACGAAAATTACGCGTTAACAATCTTCAAAAATGGATTAAATGACGAACTAAAGCAAACCGCATTTGCAGCTCAACCTAAATCTTTAGCAGAAGCCACAAACCTTGCACTTGAGCTAGAGAAAAGTCAGAAATCAAACAACCAATTACTTTACTTTAGAAACACAAATAACGGACAGAATGACAATAGTAACCGCTACAACAATTTTAATAACAATAGGAGATATAACAACAACAATAATAACAATCGTAACTCTAATAATTACAATCGCAATAATTCTAATCAAAAGAACAATTTTAATAATAACCGCGGATACAGAAATAATAATTTCAATCGAAGATCAAATAATGGTAACAATTCTAATCGTGGATATCATAATAACAACAATAACAATTCTCGAAATAACAATAATAATAATAATTCTAACAGAAATCAATGTTCTTGCAACAACAACAATAACAATAATTCGAATAATCAATATAGAATCTATGTTGCAGAAACAAATAATCAGGGAAACGAGAATCGCTCGGAGATCGTAACACAAGATCATCCGGGACAGCAAAATTAAAGATTTTCAACATCTCGGATAACTCAACAAATTATATATATTTAAAAAGCAAAAATGCGAATAGAAATTTAAAATTTTTTATAGATACGGGTGCAGACATATCGATCTGCAAACTCGAAAATTTAGAAAATACAGAATTGATGACGGGAAATCAATGCAAACTGACAGGAATAACAAACGATGAAATTGCAACTCTAGGAACTATTAATCTAGAACTCGATTTTCAATACCGTACAGTACCACATATATTTCATGCAGTACAAGATAACTTTCCTATACCAACAGACGGCATGTTAGGCAGAGATTTTTTCTCAAAACACATGTGCAAAATAGACTACGAAACACAAACATTGACAACAGTGTTAGACGATACAGACGTTATAATACCTTTACACTTTAACAAACATGCATACGACACTATACGTATACCACCAAGGACAGAAATAGTACATCCCATCCATATAGACGTAAAAGAGGACAGTATTTGGACAGTATTGGTATTAAATGAAGAAATTCAGGAAGGTGTATTTTTAGCTAACACCATAATTCCTGCTATCGGAAAATGCCACATAAAAATACTAAATACTAACGACAAAGAGGTAAAAATACTAAATATAAAACCAAAATTAGAACCACTATCAAATTACATACAATTTAAAAATAACAATAAACAAAATGACGAACGATTTAAGAAACTACAAAAAAAACTAAATATTAATGAAAGTCACCCTTTAACAGGAATTTTTAGAAAATATCAAAATATTTTTCACTTAGAAAATGAAAAACTGACAGTAAACAATTTTTACACTCAAACACTATCTACAACTGATAACACTCCAACATACATAAAAAACTACAGACTACCACAAGCTCATGACGAAGAAACACAGACAAATAGGAGATTTACTACAAAACGACATCATAGAACATTCAATTAGTCCATACAACGCACCATTATTACTAGTACCAAAAAAGGCCAGTGATGATACAAAAAAATGGCGATTAGTAGTCGATTTTCGAAAGTTGAACGACAAGTTAGTAAACGACAAATTTCCACTAACCAGGATAGATGATGTTTTAGACAAATTAGGAAGAGCAAAGTATTTTTCTACACTCGACATGACCAGTTCTTTTCACCAAATACCACTAGACAGACAATCACGACCATTAACAGCTTTTTCAACAAACGACGGTCACTACCAGTTTAAGAGACTACCTTTTGGATTGAAAATATCCTCCAACAGTTTTCAACGCATGCTCACCATAGCATTAACAGGGTTAAGTTCAGAAGCTTTTTTATACGTTGATGATATAATAATTTTTGGATGCAGCCTACAGCATCGCAATCAAAATCTCATAAAAGTTTTCGAAAGACTTTCAAAATATAACTTAAAGCTAAACGCTAGTAAATGTAAATTTTTGAGACCGGAAGTAGTTTACCTAGGACACCTAATAACACAGGAAGGAATCAAGACAGACCCTTCAAAATACGACACAGTAAGAAATTACCCAGTACCAAAAAACGCAGATGACGTAAGACGATTTGTAGCCTTTTGCAACTACTACAGACGTTTCATAAAAGACTTCGCGACAATTGCACAATGCCTAAATACCCTACTCAAAAAGAATCAACCATTTATATGGTCAGATAAATGCCAATCAGCCTTTGAAACACTAAAACAAAAATTGATAGAACCTCCAGTCTTACAATATCCAGATTTTACGAAACCTTTTATTGTAACAACTGACGCTTCAAATTCTGCATTACGAGCTATTCTATCACAAGGTGAAATTGGACAAGACTTGCCAATATCCTACGCAAGCAAAACCCTTCAAAAGCATGATATAAACAAACCGGTAATTGAAAAAGAATTACTTGCAATACATTGGGGAATAAATTTTTTTAAACCCAACTTGTATGGAAGAAAATTTATCGTTGTGACTGATCATAGACCTTTAGTCTCGTTATTCAGCCACAAAAATCCCTCATCCAAAATGACAAGAATAAGATTGGATCTTTCAGACTACGATTTTGAAATCAAATTCAAACAAGGAAAGAACAACACCAACGCTGACGCGTTATCACGAATTCAAATAAATTCGAAAATATTGGTAAATATGATACCAACCGAAGAAGATAAAAAAAGTAATAAAGCATTGGTTATAACAAGGGGAATGAATAAGAAGCTAGCAAAAGATAATGAACAAGAGAAATGCAAATCTCAGAACGAGTCTGATCAACTTTTCACATGGGATTGCACATCTATAACTGACGTCAGAAACATAAAGAAATTAGAGTTCATTATAAACAACTTAAACAATACACGTGTTGAAATTACAGATGATATCGTACAAGTACGATGTGGCGACAATCCAACGAATCTAGATTCGACATTGGAGAAGCTATCATCTCTTATGTATAAAAAGAATATTAAGGACCTAGGCCTAAAAGCAAATGATGCTATATTTGAAATTCTTAATAAAAATGAATTCAAGAAAATATTTAATAAGCTGCAGCAGAAGAAGAAAATGAAGAGTAATAAATATCTGAATATATTGATATATGAACCCCCGAAGAAAATACCAAATAAAACCATGCAACAAAAATTATTAAAAGAATTCCATGATTCACCCCAGGGAGGACACTTAGGAATCAGAAAAACAATACTCAAATTAAAACAGCGCTACATATGGAAAAACATGCGGCAAATGGTAAAAAACTATGTCAACAAATGTGACAAATGTGCTCGCAATAAACAGACGAGACACACAAAAGAAAATATGACCGTAACGGACACACCAAGTACAAGTTTCCAAACAATATCCATTGACACAGTAGGTCCACTTAAAATTTCAAACGGATACCGCTTCATACTTACAATGCAGTGCGAACTCACAAAGTACGTTATTGCACACCCTATCGATACCAAAGATGCAAAGTCAATTGCACAAACACTAGTAGAACAATTGATTCTAAAATATGGTTATTTTAAAACATTAAAATCAGATCGCGGGACAGAATTTGTAAATGAATTGATGAACAACATATGTAAACTATTAAAAATAGAGCAAAAATTTTCAACCCCCTACCACCACGAAACACTAGGTTCCATTGAAAAAAACCATAGAACATTGAACGAATATCTTTTGTCCTTTGCCGACGACTTTGAATGGGACAAATGGATACCATACTACACTTTCGCGTACAATTCTACCCCACACGTAGACAATAACTACTCACCTTTTGAACTTAGTTTTGGTAAATTGCCATCACTTCCGACTGATTTAATAAATGAGGAAACAAGACACTATAATTTAGAAAACTATTCCAATGAACTAAAGATAAGGTTAAAGACTTCACTAGAAAAAGCAAGAAATCTCATAGAAATAGTAAAAAACAGAAGAAAAACCACATACGATTTAAATGTGAATCCTTCAAATTTTAAAATAGGAGACTTGGTATTTGTAAAATTAGAAAACAGAAAAAAATCACAAAGTCCATACAAAGGTCCATACGAATTAAAAGAAAGGATCGGAGTTAATTCCGTAATAGAAATAAATAATAATTTAAAATCCTTTCACAATAACATGTTAAAAAAATACACACCATGAAAAATAAATTTTCAAAAAGAAAATTATAAACAATCATGTAAAAATTCAAATAAATAATTATATTTACCTACCATTTATACGAACATATTCAATAAATAATTTACATATTTTTATTATATCTACAATTTATTTTAGGATATAAACTTAATCAATCTTATAATAAAATTTATATTGTAATTTCTAAACTTTAATTACTTTTAATACTTAAATTTCTACAAAATTAAACTAATTCATGAAATAAAACTTCATACATTATAATATAATTTTAATACATAATTAATTAAATACTTTTCTATTTATATTATAAAAATGTTAATCATTAATTAAATATTATATACATGTTAAGGAATTAATCTCTTATATTATAACAAAAACTTATCAATTTTAAAACAAGTTATATTATTTTGCCAATACTCCACCATCTTAAAAAATTATCTCCAGATATAATTTTTCGCTTAAGGGTTAGGGTGTAGTGAACCTACCTAATCACCATGACCACCACTAACACCTTCTTTAAACTCAGACAGTAAGGGAACCAAACTAATTAAAGGTTCCCACCGATTTCCATTTAAATTCCAATTTAACTTAACCCACATTCTTCACACCTAAATAAATCCACTCAAATTTAAATTCTTATTTTTGATTTACGGAAATCAAAAATAAACAAATTCATATGACACTTTTCGGTCAAGCAATTAAACTTAAAATTTACGACTTACATCTGCAAGTCATTTTTTCTTTTGCCTTTTTTTGTGCTCGTGCCGCTAACGCCACTCGCACAAACAAAAGCAACAACAAATAAATGCAAGCATTATATTTCACCCGCACGTCTTTGACTTAGTGCATTCAAGGCAACGTCTTGCCTACCTCAACTGACCAACAACAACAACAATAGCAAACCCAATTGCACTTTGTAAGAAAACACCCTTATGCCGTATTTTCAAGGCTGGGAACAAGTGACTGAAGTCAATTAGATTTGTGACTCTTTCACTCTTACCAAATTTGCATATTGGTGATCGAAAATGCTGACGCAACTAAAATCGCGCGATCAGCGGGGAAATTGAATAGAGGAGGAGTCATGGTAAAATAACGGGAAAAATAGCGTTAAGAAATACTAGTTTTAATTGTATAAATAGTTTAGAATTCGATTCAGATTTAAATTTGGAGTTAAGAAAGCACAAGTTGTTTCCATTTTCATTTTTGAAAGATAGCCTTGTGGCTTAGATCAATGCCAAATAGCCTTTGTGGCTTGAATACCAAATAAAGCCTTGCGGCTGATGTAAATGGCGTGTGCGCCTAAACAATACACTAGCGACAGGCCAATCCTTGAACTCCTACAATTAGGCACACTTTAGCTACACCACAAGAGGGCCCAACTCCACAGTATATATAATGCTGCCAACTCTGGACCGACAAAAAACAGTACATTTCAGTAAAATAACAAAAAAAGGTCACGAATGGAACAAAAACGACTGCAATGTTAAATCCGGAATTACACGTATTACACATAAAAACGCCGTACGCCGCGCTTTCATTTTCTTAAATTTTAATTAAATATCAACCAATACCGAACCCAAAAATTACAATAAGCGGCAAAAAGAGCGTCACTGAACGACTGACAAAATAATGATATTGGTAGCATTCAGAAAATTCTGCATCAAAGCTTCTAACATTTCATCTGACAAGTGTTTTTCTGAGTGCGGTTTTCATTTCGTCCGCTTACATCTACGTTCTTTCCGCTTTGTTTGAACGCAAACAGGAGTACAAATGGAAGTACAATATCTCTAGAAGTACAGACAGCTGCAAAGGAGTATTGTACTCCTAAAATAAGTACACTTGGCAGCATTACGTATATACATTAAACAATATAATAAACAATTTCATACTCTTCTATGCAATAGCGTTATCGCTGTTGTTGTTGTACCAGTCTTGTTGTGGTTGCTTTTTATCGTTTTTGTCCATTAAAAATTTAGAACAAACTATATACCATTTTAAAGGGAATAAACGGAACAGGTTTACTTTAGGGACAACTCTCCGATTTTATATATTTTTTTAGGAGAAGTAGCGTATTATAAATAAATAATAAATCTGCAAAGAAAATTGTCGCTCGAATCTGGTTTAGGAGATATAATCATCGGAAGTTGCGGATATAGCTTTTATAAAAAAAAACGCTATAAGTACGGAACCGCTGAACGGTTTTCCAAAATATGGATATCTTATGAAAGGTAATTTAATGAGGTATATCTGTTGGTTAGTTTTCGAGATATGAGGATTTTCGAAAAATTTTGACTTGTTTTTTTTAAAAACCGTTATTTTTTCAAAAAAATGTATTATTAACCTATAGTGACTTATAGTGATTTAGAAAGCTCAATTCATTACCTTTAAAATGATAATAGTACATCATCATTGCTACTTTTGAAACCATTATATCTTTTTTAACGAAAAAATTAACTAAAATTTGGGAACAGGTATACTTTAAACCATATTATCCAATTTTTTTTAAGGGTTAAGAGGGGGTAGCAAGAAAAAAAAAATTGAAAAAAAGTGTCGCTCGAATCTAGTTTCGGAGATATAGCCTTCTTATGTCGCGAATATTGCTTTTGTAAAAATCATTATAAGTTGTGAATTCCTCAATGGATATCAAAAATATTGAGGTCAAAAAAAATATATTTTAATGGCCTACAATAATGATGGGTAAGACTTTGAAATTTAACCTATAATTTTGGAGATATGACGATTTTTCTGAAATTTTGACCAATTTTTTTTAAAAAAAGTGTTATTTTTGCCAAAAAGTGTGTTAATAACCTATAAGTTTTTTAGCTTGTTAAGAAAGCTTTATTTATTACTCTTAAAATGGTATATCGTTTGTTCTAAATTTTTACATTATCATTACAGTAATTTTACATAAGAGGAAGGGTAAGTGGGCGGCCTATGGCCGCTGGTCAGGATTTAATACTCCCAAAAATCCGACACCGGCTTCGCCGCGAATCAGTCTATAATATATCCAACACCTGGTTTGCTTTTCACAGTAATTTTACATAAGAATAAGAGTAAGTGGGCGGCCTTCGGCTGCAGCTCAGGATCTGGATCCATTTTTAAGTATCAATACCTCGGAAACCAAACAAGATATCGATGTATTTTATTTAACATTTTCGATTTATTTCGAGCTGTTCTATTGAAAACCATCCTTAAATTGCGGCGCCATTGAAATTTTGACTAACGATACTATCAAAATCAGATTACGGATACCGTAATCTTCCCGGTATCGTGGTTGCCCTTACACATTTAATTTTCAAAAAAGTTAATATTTTTTTAATGTTTTCCGGTAAACAATGTTATTAATATAAAAAAATACAGCATAAATGGCATATCACTTTAAAGGTAATTAATTTTGCTTATTAAATATATATGTATCACTATAGGTTAATAATACATTTTTGGTAAAAATAACTTTTTTTTTTAAAAAAAAGGTTATTTTTCAAAAATCCTCATATCTCGAAAACCAACCAACCAACAGAATTGAATTATTAATATCACAATTTTATACTTCATTAACTTACCTTTCATATGATATCCATATTTTGGAAATCCATCCAGTGGTTCCCAACTTATAGCGTTTTTTATAAAAGCTACTTCCGCAACTTCCGATGGCTATATCTCCTAAACTAGATCCGAGCGACAATTTTTTTTGCAGATTTATTATTTATTTATAATACGCTACTTCTCCTAAAAAAATAAATAAAATCGGAGAGTTGTCCCTAAAGTAAACTTAAGCCGAATAAACTAAGCTTTCTTAACATACTAAAAAAATTAAAGGTTGTTAAAACATTTTTTTTAGAAAAAAGTATTTTTTAAAAAAAAAAACCGGCGGGTTGCACTCTGGGAGTGCCGACAGAAGTGAAAACTTAAAATAATATAATTGAAATTTGTTTTCATGATGTTTTGTAATGTTTATGGAATAATTTTTTACGAATTGTTTTATTTATCAATAGAAATTACTATAAATTTTGGGTAAATTACAATATTCATTTATTATACCTACAAAATATACATAAAATAAGAATTTTTCACTTAAAAAACATTACATTTCAGTATTATTACAGTTACTATACAAAACTAAGTATAGTATAGATATATATACATCTGGTGTCGGTGTCGGTGGCCTGTCGCGAGTTTATACATTTTTCCTCAGCCGCAAATGCTTTCTTACGGAGGTGCACAACGTGCCTAAAGAAGTTTTCACTTCAAAAATTACTGTGTCTAATCAAGTGAACCGGACTGTATATTTGAGTATGTGCTAGATGATTTTCGCTGAGTTCTAAACTTAGGTGCTAAAAACATCAACGAGTTCGCTTCTTCAGTCTTTAAAATTTTGATGAAACACCAGGCGACCATGAACACGTAGAAAGTAACTCAATTTATGCATATGCCCAAAAGCACGCAGCAAATTTCTAAAATTACCATATACCAACTGATGACGTCATGGTTGTTGTCTTGGCTACTGATCTATCAACATAGATCTAAAAGCATGCTACATAATTTTAAAAATATTGTCATTGTGACGTCATCGATATCGGTGGCCTGTCGCGAGTTTATACAATTTTCCTCAGCCGCAAATGCTTTCTTACGGAGGTGCACAACGTGCCTAAAGAAGTTCTCACTTCAAAAAGTGTTTTTAAAAAAAATTGGTGAAAATATCATCATATTTCCAAAATTACAGGTTAAATTTCAAAACGTTAAGCACCATTATTGAAGGTCATTAAATTATCTTTCTTATGACATCCACATTTTTGATATGCATACAGGGGTTCCCAACTTATGATAGTTTTTACAAAAGCTATATCCGGAACTTCCGATATCTATATCTCCGAAAATAGATCCGAGCGACATTTTTTTTCATATTTCTTATTTATTTTTAACCCTCTTTTACCCCTAAAAAAAAAAGGCTTAACTTTACTTTAGCTGACATTGTCCAATGTTATTTAAGTTTTTTTTTTTTTGTATTCTTTATTTTATACAAAAAAAAACTTAAATTTCAGATAAATAAACATAAGCGTAGATATTTATATTTTTTTTTAGCATAAAATAGTTTACGCACAATCTATTGTCCAAATGACTAAAGGCGATTGTGCAAAGCAATTCAAATTCATATTTTAAAATACATATTGATGGGGAAATACAAATAAATGAAAATAAATAAATTTGGAATGTAAACTAAAATCTTCAAAAAGGACAAAAATTAAAATACATTTTAAATGAAATTATTTAAAAATGAAATGCAATTCAATATTCAAAAATTAAATGAAATAGGTAACAATATTCAAGTTAGACCGCAGGACCAAAAATATTATTAATTTCCGAATGGTCGAAAGAAAAAAGCCATTTTTTCGCATAATTGAGGAATGTAGTTTTCACTCTTTCACATCTTATATTTTCCGGTAATAAATTAAACAGACGAGGTGCTGTGACAAAGTAAAAACGTTCAAAGTGAGTTTTATAAATTGTAGGGATTGATACATAATGTGCAGTGTTAACTCGTAGGTTGTAATTATCATGTAATCTTACCGAATAAAACCCACATTTTTCAAAAAATATTTTCAGAACTTTGTAACAGTACAGATGTCTCAGCGGAAGAATATTTAGATATTTGAACAAAACAAAACTAGGCGTTCTACGATTTACTTTACAGATGATTCTTATTGCATGTTTTTGTTTAATTAACAAGAATTCAATTTTATTAAAATAAGCACCACCCCAGCAAGATAATCCATACTGAAGTTTTGACTTAAGTAGACCATCATAAACTACTTTCAAAACAGATTGGTTACAATAAAGACTAAGGTGGTAGATTTGTCTTACTACTTTTTTAGTAATAGGGATGTTATGGATATCCGTATCCGTAACCGAAACCACCGGATATCCGAAAAAAAACACTATCCGTAACCGTAACCGAAACCGAAATACAGATTTTTTAATATCCGTATCCGTAACCGTAACCGAAATATTATATCCAGATATAAACAGTTGTGCAATCATATTTGTAACAATTTCGCTACAGCACAACTCTTCTGAGTTTTTACAATTAAGAACAAGCTCAGGATTATTATTGAAAAAACTTCAAAACCATGGTCAAAGTTAATTGTCCTACGTGAGAGCTCATGAGATTGCGCTACCGAATCCCAAAGTCCTCATTCCATTAAATACTTACGGTGGAACCACTACCCCATATAATCCTTTTTTCAGCAGTCCTGAGCTTGTTCTTAATTGTAAAAACTCAGAAGAGTTGTGCTGTAGCGAAATTGTTACAAATATGATTGCACAACTGTTTATATCTGGATATATGTCATATTTTGTAAAATCAAAATCAAATTTCGCATTTTCTCTTGTATTCCTTTCAAAATTAAAAGTAAAGCCTGCGTTTACTTTACTACGGTTTAATATTTAATTGTTTCATATAATTGATGTGCAACCTAAAACGAGCAAAGTATGGAAATATTTCACTGAAATTTATAGTGATATAGCAAAGTGCAAGCAGTGTGAAAAAAAATGTTCACGTAAAGGTGGCGGCACCAGTTCAATAGTGGGACCACTACCACTTCCCTTAAGTCCACCAAAATATCCGTATCCGAAACCGAAATAAAATTATATCATTATCCGTATCCGAAACCGATACAAAAATATTTAAATATCCGTATCCGTAACCGAATCCGAAACTTCATATCCATAACATCCCTAGTTAGTATATTGTTTTAAGTACAGTGTGTGATGTTTCCAGTTTAGCTTTTGATCCAATGTAATTCCCAAATATTTAAAATTGTCTACTGTATCAATCTTAAAACATTTATCGCAACAGCTTGCATCATTATTAAAGTCGCTCGGATCTAGTTTCGGAGATATAGCCATCGGAAGATATTAGATATTACGATTTTTCTGAAATTTTGACCAATTTTTTTTTAAAAAACCGTTATTTTTTCCAAAAAATGCCTTAATGACCTATAACTTTTTTAGCTTCATAAGAAAGCTTAATTTATTCCCCTTAAAATAGTGTATCGTTTGTTCCAAATTTTTGCATATTTATCCCCTTTATGACGGAAAAACAAAAAAAATTATTCAATGAATTCTTATGAAAACTAAGTATTTATGGACAAAAACAATAAAAAACCAACAACAACAACAAAAACATCAAGAACAACAACAACAACAATTATTATAAGACGATTCTCATTATAAAACTTAAAAATTTTTATTAAAAATAGCACGCGCGTCTTATAACGGATTATTATAACGGATTATAAGACGTTTCTTACTTTTTAATAAAAATTTTTGTGTTTTATAATGTGTCGTATTGAAAAAGAAAGCGCCGCAGGCGAAAAATTTTTATTAAAAATCGCGCGCGCAATTTTTAATAAAAATTTTTAAGTTTTAAAATGAGAATTGTCTTATAACGGATTATTATAACGGATTATAAGACGATTCTTTCTTTTTAATAAAAATTTTTAAGTTTTATAATGTGTCTAATAGGAAAAAAAAAGCGCCGCTGGCGAAAAATTTTTATTAAAAATCGCGCGCGCGATTTTTAATAAAAAATTTTAAGTTTTATAATGATAATCGTCTTGTAATAATTGTTGTTGTTGTTGTTGTTGTAGGTTTTTTTTAGTTTTGTCTATAAATACATAGTTTTCATGAGAATTCATTGAATAAATTTTTTTATTTTTCGGTCAAAAAGGGGGTAAATATGCAAAAATTTTGAACAAACGATACACTATTTTAAGGGGAATAAATTAAGCTTTCTTATGAAGCTAAAAAAGTTATAGGTCATTAAGGCATTTTTTGGAAAAAATAACGGTTTTTTAAAAAAAAATTGGTCAAAATTTCAGAAAAATCGTAATATCTCCAAAATTATGGGCTAAATTTCAAAGATATGCTTACCATTATTGTAGGCCATTAAATTATCTTTCATTTGACACCCATATTTTTGGTATCCATTCAGGGGTTCCCAACTTATAATGATTTTTCCAAAAGCTATATCCGCAACTTCCGATGGCTATATCTCCGAAACCAGATCCGAGCGACTTTTTTTGATTACATATTTCTTCTTAAAATTAAAAAGCACATAATATAAGTTTGGTTTTAAAAAGGTTTGCGAATGTTAGCTAAAGTAAACTTAAGCCCAAAAAAACAAAAATTGGACGTCAGCTAAAGTAAACCAGTTCCAAAATAAATTGGCGAATGGGAGCTAAAGTAAACTTAGCCAAAATATACACTGATCGTCACTGTAGTTACAACGCAAATTAAACAAAGTGAAAAAGCATTTTCGGAAGACAAATTTCTTATCATTAAAACCAAGTGAATTGATTTAGCTACAGATTACTTAGCATAACTTACCTTGCGCCACCTTCCACGGGAATTGATTTCCAAATCAGCAGCAGACATTGTTTAATTTTATTTGTTTAATTTTCTTTTAATTACAGCTGATTCCACTAGTGATGCCAGATTTTTAGTGTTTTTTTACACCTAAATTTCGTAGTATCTCCCGTAAATTTTTAATGTACTGCAGTGATATTCACACCGGCCTCAATAATTCGTTTCTTTCCATGATTAAACTAACATGGTCACTGCACTGAAAAATGTTGCCTCTTTTTCGAGTTCTGCAAATGTCAAACAACACGGAATAATTTTGTCAACAACAAAACCATGATATAACTAACATGGTTACTGGACTGAAAAAAGTTGCCTCTTTTTCGAGTGCTGCAAATGTCAAACAACACGTAATAATTTTGTCAACAACAAAATTATTTTATTTTGATATGATATTGACTTTTCCAGCACCGCTCTCTCAGTGTTCCCATTTCAAATTTTGACAATTTGCTTTTACCTTATATGATTATACCATGAACAAAACTATTTTATTTTTATATGATTTTGACTTTCCAGAACTGCTCTCTCAGTGTTGCAATTTCATTTTTTGACAATTTGCTTTTACCTTATATGATTATACCATGGTTTCTTTCTAAGGCTCAGACCAGCTTGAGCTTTAGGGTACGTTTACTGTCAGGCTTTTTTGTAGCTCTACACGCCAGCTTCATCGAAAACGCAAGCGACGTGAGTATTTACTGTCAAGCGATCATGTAGCGCGACACGTCGGTTTTTTTTACCAATGAGAGTTTTAATCAGTGACAGTTCTTCTTCTTTATTTTTGTATGCCTGCTTAAATTGTCAAAACAGCTTCTTTTGTTTTTGTTTTTGTTTACTTTTGACAATTTTGATAGGCATTTTCACGATTGAGTAATTTGAGTTTGACAAGATAGTTCTACCATGTAATTAATTTCATTCGTGTTTATGAAGTGGTAGATTAAAAATCAAAGAATACAATATTCTTTGTTAAAAACGATGCGTGCTAAAATAAGGCAAGTTTTATTATTGGAATGCAGTTATTTTATGCTTAGAAAATTTATAAATAGTTTGACCATGAATATAGTTATGTCTCAGAAAAGTTGACCTTTCCGCAGCTACTGGTGAAAACATTTTTTTTCGGAAACGGGCCCAAAATTTTCTTTCCCGGTGTCCGCAGCCGTTTCAAATTATGTTAAAAATCCATTTTCGACCTTTCTGATCGATTGGTGCAAACAACTTCTTTCGAAAATGGATCCAAAAAGGTATATTCCGGGATCGTCTCAAATTATGTTAAAAGTTCAATTTCCACCATTCTTCATCGATTGGTGCAAATATTTTTTTTCCTAAATGTGTCCAAAACGTTCACTCCCGGGGTCCGGATCCGACCTGAATTATTTAAAAAATGTGTTTTCTATCTTTTCTCATTAATTGGTGTAAAAAAAATTCAAAATTTTAAAACGGTCTCTTTCGTGGTTTGGGGCCGTTCCAAATATGTCAAAAATCCACTTTGGACCTTTCCTTATCGATTAAAATCCATTTTCAACCTTTCCTCGTCGAAATACTACCACCAACATTGATATTCACTTACTATTTTTAATTTGTCACTCGCCGTCGCTCCAAAAGTTCAAAATGTTTTGGTAGCAGATTTTCGCAGCAAGCGACGGCGCTTCGTAGCTTGCCGACGCTCGTGTGGCACTACGTAAAATCGCCTCATAATAAACACTTCCATATGCTTGCATGTATTTGAACATCCGGAGTGACAAGCTGGTGTGTAGCGCTACAAAAAACGCCTGACAGCAAACGCACCCTTACTGTTAAACCTAAATAAGAGCGTTGGGCATTGACTTTGCCAACGCTGCGCTATTGAGTTGAGCGCTAAACCTTAATAAGAATGTAGCGCCAAATGTCATGTGGCGTTTATTTTTTACTTTTTGTGACAGGAAAAAAAATCAACACTAAGAAATTAAAAATTATTTGTTAAAGCTCTGTCAAAATTGGAAAATCGAATACGCTGGCGTTAGAGCGTTGCATATTTCGGTTAGCTTCATATAAAATGTATGTGTATGAGAGAATTTTGACAATTTAGATTGAACACTTACACAAAATTTTTTTGCAATGAGCACACCATCAACTTACGTTTTATCGGCGCGCGGTGGAACGCAAGTTGGTTTTATTAACGTTGGAGTTTGATTCTATGAAATTGAACAGAATTGCGGCGTAAACCTGATATCGTGCCGACGGATACCCGTCGATTTAGATTTAATTCTAATTTTTTTTGACAGCGGATTTCCGTTGCCGCTCTTCCGACTCCGTCCCAATTCTGTTCAACACATTAGGCATCGGTTACACTTAAAAATTATTCGTACGAACAGAGTGGTTCCATTGGATGCGACATAAAACATTGTTTGTGTTGAAGTGCCATGGATCCAGCAACAGAATCTTACTTATTGCATCCGTAATTTTTTGTTTAACTCCATATTATGGTACTGCTTACGTTTTAAAGACTGCGTTTCTTCAACTTCTGCAATTAATTTTTCAGTATCCATGATTTATTTCCTTGTATTCGTATGACTGACTGATCAAAAACATAACATTTTGTTTGCATCAGGACAACCGCACAACTTTGTCAGAATACGCACGAGATATGCGTAGCCACTGTAAACGCATACATACTCACATGTGTATTTGTTCACTTCAGATGAATTCTTACGAGTATATTCGAATTCGAACGAAAAAATGTTCGTACCAACTCTTATCCAGAGTAGCCCTAGCCTAATAGGGCCCACAACGTTCAGATTTTTCATCAGACCTGTCAAAATCTGATGAAAAATCTGACCTGTCATCAGACCTTTCAAAATCTGATGAAAAATCTGAACGTCTGAGGGCAAGTCGTTCGAAAAAATCCTATCATATAACGCGAACGTACGACTCGGTCGTACGGTAGACAGTATGAAAAATCACAAATGGGACGTGTGACTTAGCTTCTGTGTCAAATAGGGGCGTTCACATTATCCTTCATGCTGTACAGCATGGCTTGACAAACCTCGATGTTTGATAATGTGAACGCTCGATACAGCCGCTTGACACTCATGTTTGATGGATTTCCATGGTATAATCATATAAGGTAAAAACAAATTGTCAAAATTTGAAATTGCAATACTGAGAGAGCTGTGCTGGAAAAGTCAAAATCATATAAAAAGAAAATAATTTTGTTGTTGAAATTTTTAATTTCAAATAAGATTTCGTAGAGTGCACATCGGTGGGTTTCGTGAATAATAAAACTTTTTGGCATGATTTAGGTTTTGTTAGGGACACATTCTCGTTGTGGGGAGTTGAAAACAATTTTTTTATTATTACACCTCCGAAAAATAAAAAAACAAAGAATTGAAGTGAGTAATGCGAGAGATGTGTACATCTCGAAAATTTTCTGCAGATGATGTTTGACAAGCATGTTTGATAATGGAAACTCTAAACGAAATTTACAGTTATTCGGTTTGACAAGCCATGCTGAACAGCCATGTTATAATCATATAAGGTAAAAGCAAATAGTCAAAATTTTAAATTGCAACACTGAGAGAGCGGTGCTGGAAAAGTCAAAATCATATAAAAATAAAATAATTTTGTTGAAAAAATTATTCCGTGTTGTTTGACATTTGCAGCACTCGAAAAAGAGGAAACATTTTTCAGTGCAGTAACCATGTTAGTTAAATCATGCTGTATAGCATGAAGGATAGTGTGAACGCCCCTAATCGCTCCAATACTTACAGGGCCAATACACGTTCAGAAATTTCAAACTGTCTACCGTATGACCAAATCGTACATTCGCCTCACACGCTAGGATTTTTTTGTACTACTTTCCGTTCGACTTTAGTATGCGTACAGTTTTCATGCACTTAAGTACAAAATGAACTCGCTTACACTTCTTGTTATTGATGAAATAATATAACAAGAAAATTGTCAATCAAAGGCAGACAGCCATAAAACCCAAATGCTACGGATACATTTATTACTTTTGCGATGCCGGTAGTCATAAAATTCAAAGGGTGAAAACCAATGCAATGTTTTATTGAATTAATGCACATAACTTGCTACCTGTTGCTACTGTCCGCCGAACGGAACAACGAAAATAACTGCCCATGCTTAATCTATGCAAACGTATAAATTGCGTAATATTTTTACACTTTTAAAGAATATGTTTTGAAAATTTAAATATCTTTTTCTTGGAAATTTATTTTTATTAACCTATAAAACGCGTATGTGTCTTTCTTGTTAATTTTTAGAGGTTCAATTGCTTTTAGGTATAATGGCTGTAAAATAGCGCTGATTTTGTTGAAAAAATGAATTTCATAATATCAAAGAAAAAAATAACCTTAAAGTATTTTATCGCTTCCAAAAACTTGGAAAACATTAATTTAGCTCATCGCTGTTGCCTTTTTCAAAAAAAGTTCAGCAATGTAACTGCTATGATGTTTGCTTTTCAACAGAGAAAATGCGAATAAAGAGAGAAAGCAAGCATGAATCCGTACGACTGCCCACGCTCAACTTGTGAAAAAATCAAACTCTTTTGATTTTCATCCGACTCCTGTTTTTTCACACGACGTAGACGTTCAGATTTTTCATCAGATTTTAGCAGGTCTGATGAAAAATCTGAAAGTGTATAGGCGCTATTATTAGAATTTGTTTTATTTCTATGCGATAAATTTTGTAGGGTCAATTTTGTACTCACTACTAACTAGGGATGGCAATCCCGGAAAATCGGAATTTTCGGGATCAAAATTTCCAATCCCGGGATAACGGGATCAATCCCGGGATTGATAGTTTTAATAAATGCATAAAAAAAAAACTACAAAAAAACGAGAAGCTTTTATATACTTACAAAATTAAAATTGCGTTATTTCACAGCAGACTAAATCTATTTCAAACCATGCAGTCGGACTAACTTCAAATTTTGGAATTCGTTGCCGATTATGTATGTTGTTTTTAAGAGGATATAAGGGGACACTTATTCCCCGATTTAATTAAAAAACATTAATTACGAAGTTATGCCTATTTAAAATTTTAGTGTCAAAACTTGAAAAACCGCTAAAAATTTTTTCAAAATATTGGAATTTTCATCCAAATCAAAATAATTAATTTTTGTCTTTTGATTCTAATAGATCTTTTGAAATTGTTGAAAATTGGCGAAGCTATAGCGCATTATTATGAAAAAAAAACACGGCTGATTTTCTCAAAAACCCTAGATATTTTCACGCTTAAAATAGATTGAGAATTCTTTTTTGCACAGAAAAGAATATGCCCAAGATTTTTTGTACCAACGAAGCTATCTGAAGAAATTTTTGATATATAAAAGCAAGCATTTTCTTCAAAAGAAAATAAAGATTTTTAGTGTATTTTCATTAAAGAAACGCTAATATTTCACATTTGGACATTTTGTAGATTTTTTTAGTTTTCGGCGGCCAATTTAAGTATTTTGTGAAACTGATCTTCGTGCTCCGTTATCTGTTTGTTGAAATTTTGCACAAGAGCAATCGCTCTTTTTGGGCCACAATCTATTCTATCTATTCTATTCTTCATTTGGCCAGCTTATGGGGTCTTTTACCAGAAAATCCATGCTGTGAATGACACCGCGGAAAGTTCAATTGGTCTTTGCAAAATTTCAACAAACAGATAACGAAAGACGAAGAACAGTTTAAGAAATTAATCAAAGTGGCTGCCGAAATCCGAAAAAAATCTACAAAGTGGACAAATGTTAAATACACTAGCTTACAGCCAAAATGAACTTTGAATACCGTTATTCATTTTATATGTAAAATTGGCTGCTGATTCTGAAAATCACATTATTTTTTTTTTTCTTTCAAGTCGTTTTCGAGATATCGGTCAATTTCGGTCTCGGACCAAAAAAAAAGTTTGTTTCACTTACTTACAAATATCTTAAGAACCAATATCTATATGTCAAATTAAAGCTAATTAAATTTCCTTTAAAGAATTCCCAAATAACTTTTTGTTGGCTTGTTAGTTTCGGTGAAATAAATTGATTTCTAAAAAAATATTTTTTCTTTGCGAAAAATGAGAAAAAACTCAAAATCAACTTTATATAAGAAAAAAAATTGGAAAAATCATTTTATTTTTTATACCATAGTTTATATATGTATCTATGAAGAAAATAAGATACTATTTAAGAAAATCGATTACGAAATGGAAAAGTTATATAATATTGAATAAAAATGGCCACAAGCTAATAAAAATCTTATAATTAATAAAACTATTTTACAAATAATTAAAAAATTTATGAACTTTAGATGCCACTATTCATTACTTATGTAAAATCGGCTGCTGATTCTGAAAATCAAATTATTTTTTTTTATTTCACGTCGTTTACGAGATATCGGTCACTTTCGGTTTTTGGACCAAAGAAAAAAGTTGGAATCGCATATTCCATCAGTAAAACATTTGTCATCCCCCGTTTTTGAATTTGCTGAATACGATAGTTTATAAACTCATTTCTTATAGTTTTCCCAAGTACAGTAGGTAACGGATATAAGCACAATTCATATAAGAAAGGAACGCTTATAAGAAATATTTTCGAAAGCACCGCGTTTTTTCCCAATGTTTTGAGGTAAAAAACAATCTATATAAGAAACTTCTTATAAGAAAAAAGAAAGTTTTTCCAAGCACCAATATGAAAAATCTTAAGAAAAAAATAACGCTTATAAGAAATTTTTTCAAATCGTAGTTTTCGTTCTTTGGTCAAAATTGAAAATGCGCGCCTTCTTTATGTCATCATTCTTCGATCAAAATTGAACGAGCAAGTGTAACGATTGCAGTTGCTGAACGCACTTATTACTCACTGCTGATTTTTGTGCGACACGGATATAAGAAATAAAGTTTCTTATATCAGTAGTACGTATATAGGAAATTTTTTTCTTATATACGTGGTACTTCTATAAGAAAAAACTGATATAAGAAAGAAATTTCCGGGATTTTTTGACTTTCTTATATCCGTTTATATCAGTAGTACGTATATAGGAAATTTTTTTCTTATATACGTGGTACTTCTATAAGAAAAAACTGATATAAGAAAGAAATTTCCGGGATTTTTTGACTTTCTTATATCCGTTACTTACTGTATTTGATTAAAACTGTTAAAAGTTTCATTAGTGATCGCTTCTTTTGTGTTGCTTTAAATAATGAATTTTCCGACCTTATCGAAGTGTCTGCTGGTGTCCCACAAGGTTCCGTTATCGGACCAATATTATATCTTATTTGCTCTGACTTTCCTATAACAAATATCTGCAATTATGCTTTTTATGCTGACGACACAGGGATATTCTTTTCACATGTATTTGGCCAGAATATTGTTAGTGAAATACAGAATGCACTCAATGCTGCAATAGAATTTTTCAACAAGTGGAAAATAAAAATAAATGCTGAGAAAAAGCTAGCCATTTTTTTCACTAGGAAAATAAGCCCCTGCTTTCTCCCCAGCATAAAGCTTAACATTGGTGGACTTGAGATCCCTTGGTCCACTAATGTAAAGTATCTAGGCGTTTACCTTGATCAGAAACTCACCTTTTAAGTACATGTAAGTTATCGTACCCTTTTATCAACAGAAAATCTGAATTGAGCATTGTCAACAAAAAAATTATTGTCAAGGTAATTTTTCAGTCAATAGCTCTTTATTCATGTCAAGTTTGGGGTAACTGCGCTAAGGCTCACATAAAAAAACTTCAAATTTGCCAAAACAAGCTTTTAAAAATGATTCTGAATTTGCCTTGGCACTATTCCCCAATGGATCTGCACGAGGAGTGCGAAATCAGCCTTATTGCTGGCTTAATTCAAAAAAGATCTGACAAGTTTAAGTTATTATGTAGCATGTCTGATAATCATCACATAACAAATTTAGTTTAACATGTTTTTTTTATGTTCTTTCACCACCTTAGTTCTTAAGATTCGTCGAAGGTTTTTTGTTAATATGTTTACCTTCCAAATGTTAATATTTTTCATGTATCTTTATTATCTCTTATATAATGTTCTAGCTGTAAGGTATTTCTACCATCACTGTAAATTGTGCGTTAACTATAAGTTTTGTAATGTTTCTTATACTTCAATAAACTATAATAATAGCTGTGTTTTATTCGCCATCCTCTGCTAGTTATCTTTAGCTAGCAACGATAATTGTATGGGAAAACAAAAACAAAATCGAAACTCAACGAATAAAATTATAGTTGCTAAGCATACATAGCTACTTGCTTTAAACGTCAGGCGTCAAAAATAAAAAAAGTAGAAACAACAAACGAGTACTCATACATATAGCAACGAGTAGGAAACTTAGCGACTTGGTCGTTTTATTCGTACATAGCTAGCAACTTGGCGAATAAAACAGAACAAATAATAATAATAATAATCATGCCAACGAAAAAGTAATGTGAGCATTATTTATAATAAATTTGATTGCCTTTAATTTGACACATGAAATGTTTATACTTATATAGGTATTTTTTCTTGAGATATTTGTAATTAAGTTGATCCAACTTTTCTTTTTGGTACAAAAACCGAAAGTAACCGATATCTCGAAAACGACGTGAAAGAAAAAAAAAATAATTTGATTTTCAGAATCAGCAGCCGATTTTAAATATGAAATGACTAGTGGCACCTAAAATTCATAAATTTTTTAATTATTAGCGTTTCTGGAACAAAAATAAACTAAAAATCTTTATTTTCTTATGAAGGAAATGCTTGGAAAATGATTTATCAAAAATTTCTCCAGATAGCATCGATGGTCCAAAAATTCTTTGATATATCGTTTTCTGTGTAAAAGAGGATTCCCAATCGATTGAGAATAGTGCCATGGCTGAAAAATATAAAATAGGTGTTGTGACTTAATACCAACACACATAAACAACAATACATAAGAAATACTATACATAAAACAACTTATAACAATATTTATTGTAAAATTTTTACGAATTAAAAATTTTGTTTTGTATGTAAGAAAATAAAAATTCAATTCAAAAAATAAATTTAAAAAGAATCTTCATAAAATTCAAAATGTAAATTGTAAAAATATAAAACTTAAAATTTAAATATCGAAAATAAAATAAAATTTAATAAATAGACCAAGCTTTATATAGGTATGGTTTGAAACGAGCAAACTGGACGTATGTTAGATTTTTTAGCATTTTTAACATTCGTATCAATGAATCCGCAAAAAATGATAGCCAAGAATATACCTCGAAGTTGATTTTTTTTAGTTAAAAGAAATAATACTAAAAAATCGTCTCGCAAATGCACAATAATCACACAAATCGGCCCACTGAAAAACCTTCCCATTGTCCGATTCGTGGGAAATTTTGGCAAAAGGGATTCATAGGCGCAAGGTATATTTTCAGGCCTGAGCACCAGAATTTTCACTACATTTAATTTTTTCCATACGATTTTGAGCCAGCCTAATGTATAATATATGGCAGGTCTAGATATTTATGGGTCAAAATTTCAAAGTCAAATCTAGGTAGGCTGTGGTTTTTTCTTTTTGAAGACAAACCTATGCTGCTGTTACAATATTGAAAATAATTATTTTGCAAATTTTGGATTTGAATATGTAATATAAAAGAATATTTATTGGATAAAATTTTTTCTAGTCCCGAAAATCCCGGGATTTTCTCTTTATAATCCCTGGATTTCTTTAGCATTTATTTAAAATGAAGTTACAGTTTCAGACCACTTATAGAGCGAATCCCGGGAACAGGTTTACTTTAGCTCACATTCTCCAATCTTTTTTTTTAGGGGTAAAAGGGGGTTAAAAATAAATAAAAAGTGTCGCTCGGATTTTTTTTTAAAAAAACCGTTATTTTTTCGAAAAAATATCTGAATGACCTATAACTTTTTTAGCTTCTTAAGAAAGCTTAATTTATTCCCCTTAAAATGGTGGATCGTTTGTTCAAAATTTTTGCATATTTACCCCTTTTTTGACCGAAATACAAAAAAATTTGTTCAATGAATTCATATGAAAACTATGTATTTATGGACAAAAACAATAAAAAACCAACAACAACTACAACAACAAAAACAAAAATTATTATTAGACGATTCTCAACAACAACAAAAACTATTATTATAAGACGATTAAGTTATAAAACTTAAAAATTTTTATTAAAAATCGCGCGCGTCTTATAACGGATTATTATAACGGATTATAAGACGATTTTTTCTGTGTCGCATTGAAAAAAAATGCGCCGCAGACGAAGAATTATTATTAAAAATCGCGTGCGCGTCTTATAACAATTGTTGTTGTTGTGTTTCTTGTTGTTGGTTTTTAATGTTTTTGTCCATAAATACATAGCTTCCATTAGAATTCATTGAATATTTTTTTTTGTTTTTCGATCAAAAAGGGAAAAAAATTTGAACAAACGATACACCACTTTAAGGGGAATAAATTAAGCTTTCTTATGAAGCTAAAAAAGTTATATGTCATTCAGACATTTTTTGGAAAAAATAACGGTTTTTTAAAAAAAAAATTGGTCAAAATTTTAGAAAAATTGTAATATCTCCAAAACTATGGGTTAAATTTCTTAGGCTTGCTCACCATTATTATAGGCCATTAAATTATCTTTCTTTGGACACCCATATTTTTGGTATCTATGCAGCGATTCCGAACTTATAATGATTTATTCAAAAGCTATATCCGCAACTTCCGATGGCTATATCTCCGAAACCAGATCCGAGCGACTTTTTTTGATTACATATTTCTTCTTAAAATTAAAAAGCACATAAGATAAGTTTGGTTTTAAAAATATTTGCGAAAGTGAGCTGAAGTAAATCCCGGGATTATGCGATCCCGGGATTGCCATCCCTTCTACTAATGTATAGGAAAAATGTGGACGTAATCGCACGTTCCAGTTTTGTTTAGCTTTTGGGATATATATTTTAAATCCAATTTAAGTATGTATATATTATTAGTTTTGGCTTAAGTTTACTTTAGCTGACATTGTCCAATTTTATTTATTTTTTTAGGGGTAAAAGAGGGTTAAAAATAAATAAGAATTATGAAAAAAAAAGTGTCGCTCGGATCTAGTTTCGGAGATATAGCCATCGGAAGTTCTGGATATAGCTTTTGTAAAAACAATCATAAGTTGGGAACCCCTGTATGGATATCAAAAAAATGGGCGCCATAAGAAAGACAATTTAATGGCTTTCAATAATGGTATGTAAAGTATTGAAATTCAACCTATATTTTTGGAGATATGACGATTTTTCTGAAATTTTGACCATTTTTTTTAAATGTCCATTTTTTTTAAAAAAAATTGTGTTAACGACCTATAATTTTTTTAGTATGATAAGAAAGCTTAGTTTATTCCCTGTAAAATGGTATATAATTTGTTCTAAATTTTTAATTATTTGCCCCCTTTTTTTACCGGAAAACAAAAAATTATATTCAATGAATCCTTATGAAAAGTATGTATTTATTGACAAAATCAATAAAAACTCAGTTACAACAACAACAACAGCAGCAACAACAACAACAGCAACAACAACAACAACAACTATTATTATAAGGCGATTATCATTTTAAAATTTTTCGTCTGCGGCGCTCTTTTTCTTCAATATAAACTTAAATTTTAAGATATTATTTATTCATAAAATAACACTATCATTATAAAAGGAAAAAATTTTTATTAAAAATCGCGCGCGCGATTTTTAATAAAAATTTTTTGCCTGCGGCGCTAAATATTTTAAAAGTTATGCCAAGGTAAGTCTTATATAAGGTGTTTTTTTTAGAGGTATAGAACTTTAAAATGGAATAAAACAAAGATGAATTTTTTAAATAGACATGAAAATTACTTTATTCGAAAGATAATCTTCTGGCATTATAATTTAAATATGACTTCTGGCATATGAACGCCACGGCTAGCTCGGACGTAGTCTAAAATGGAGGTCCAATTTTCAAGGTATATCGCGAATTACGCGAGTAATGTTGGCTTCGAAGTATTGAATCGTAGCTGGCTTATCGACGCATACTTTTGGCTTCACATAACCCCAAAAAAAAAAATTAAGGTGTGATATCACAAGATCTAGGCGGCCTTCTTGACTTCATAATTGCAAAAATCATGTGAATTTTGAGTGAAAATAAAGTTCAAATTTTAGTGACTATAATAAATTTGCACAATTTGGACGCGTTGTTCATGCGTCAACCTGTTCATGATGAAATGGCAAACCAAACTGAATATAAATGACATTAGAGTTGCCAGATTTGACCACAAAATCCCAGTTTTATCTCTATTCGAAAAACAAACCTCTAAAAAAAACACCCTTTACATAGTATAATTCCACGTTTTTTCCTTTGTTTTCAACTGAAAAACGGTACTTTTGAATTTTATTGTTATTGTTTTTAACAATAGCTTAAAAAATTTTTAAATTTTATAATGATAATCGCCTTATAATAACAGTTGTTGTTGTTGCTGTTGTTTTTGTTGTTGTTGTTGTTACTGAGTTTTTATTGGTTTTGTCCATAAATACATACTTTTCATAAGAATTAATCGAATATAATTTTTTTGTTTTCCGGTAAAAAAGGGGTAAATAATTAAAAAGTTGGAACAAGCTATATACCATTTTAAAGGGAATAAACTAAGCTTTTTTATCATACTAAAAAAATTATAGGTCGTTGACACATTTTTTAAAAAAAAAAACGTTTTTTTAAAAAAAAATTGGTCAAAATTTCAGAAAAATCGTCATATCTCCAAAATTATAGGTTGAATTTCAAAACTTTACTCAACGTTATTGAAGCCCAATAAATTGTTTTTTCTATTGAACCCATATTTTTGGTATCGAGACAGGGGTTCCCAACTTATGATAGTTTTTACGAAAGCAATATCCGGAACTTCCGATGGCGATATCTCCGAAACTAGATCCGAGCGACCCTTTTTTTTTTCATAATTTTTATTTATTTTTAACGCCCTTTTACCCCTAAAAAAAAAAAAAAAATTGGACAATGTCAGCTAAAGTAAACCTGTTCCTTAGTTTTTTATAACGAAGAATCACGTTATATCAATTCTATTTTTTTCCAATTTTTTTCTACATTAATTTTTAATGACAATTCAAAAAAATTATATAAAATAATTTTAACAAGTAGACATGTGTAAATTTAACAAGTGGAGAAATCAGTAACAAGTACCTGCACAGTAGAGGTCGGAAACTATCGATAGCACTATCGGCGCTATCGATGGTTTCACACTATCGTTCTTACTATCGATGGTTTTAAACTATCGTTATCGTTTATCGATAGTATCATTGACAGTTACAAAATGTCAGCACTAAATGTCACCTATTTTCGCGCCATTTCAATAATGGTGATTCTTAGAGACGACTAAAGCGCTCGCTTATAATTGAATGAATGGATAAATATTTGAAAAGATTAAAAAAAGGTTAGCATTAGTTGGATAGAATAGTATGCAAGTGATAGTTAATGATTAATTTATTGCAGATGTTGAAGAAGATAGAAATGCTGACAGCAGTTGTTCGTGCGAAGAAGAGGGTGCAGCAAGAAGCTTCAGTTCACAAATTACGCGAAAAACATATTCATCTGTTTTTATGTTTAATAAAAAAAACCCTAATTCCTCAATTCTTTTTTGGATGCTAGTTTTTTTATGAATTTACAGATTTCTTTTTTCAATTTCCAGTTTTTTCTTTAAAAAAACAATGAGAATTATAAAATAAAATATAATTTTCAATTACAAAAATATTTTATGAATTTGCACAATATGACTGACTATGATTCGGTACCAAATATTGATGCGGAGCTGCAGGATTTCGTCAGGTTGGAAGCGCAAAAAACTCTATAAGCGCATAAAAAACCTATATGCACAGCTGCGCAATAAAATATAATATTTGATTACTGACCTAGGCGAGATATAAATTTTATATAAGAAAGAAAACCTACTTTTCATATCTTACAGATATTTTACAGTCACATATTTGGTTAAATTCTAATCCTAATTTAAGATGTGTTAATTAATTTTTAACAAAGCCCAGTGGCGTCAACTCGGTAGGGCTGGGGAGGGCATTGGCCCTCCCCCTCAAGGATCTGATACTAGGAATTATTCAATACAACAATTTAATAAAACCATCTAATAGTGGTGGAATTATAATTCTTGCCCCCCAAGGTTTTGGTGAAGTTACGCTCCTGACATAGCCAGATGGGAAATCAGTTAGTACAGTCAGTAAAACAGCGATCTATTATGCCCTCATAACATTTAAACCTTACTTAGAAAGTGTTATCAGTGTGCTTTATGTGACTTTGATTATAATGATAGAAGCAAAAAAAGTTTAAGTAAATATGACTGGTTAATTAAAGAATTTTCAAGTATGTATGTTTAAAATTCTGCCCTCACTACAAAAGTTAATTAATGTGTATTCTATAAAAAGGAAATTTACAAATACTTGGATAAACAACTTAAGTCCTGGGTGTAGCCATAAGCCTGAGCTTTTATATTTTTCCTATAAATATATTTTTAAACGATTTCAAAATGTCCTTAAAGCAATACACAAGCCATTTTTAATTTTTCTTTGAGTTTTTGTTTATTAGTTTAAAAACCTAACAATCGATTTAATCAAAATTAATCATGATTGACTTTGATTATAATGAAGTTATATGTTATTTTCATTAAATACCCCATAGCTTTTGAGACATTCAACTTCAAAAAGTTTTGGCTAAAATTTTCAAATACTGATACCTGTTGTTAAGTTTTTTGAAAAGTAAATATGTTCAAAATTCAAACAATTAAACAATATACATATAAAAATTAAGAATGTCGGTGGTATAAGTCAAAAGAGTGTGGAATTATTTAAAGGATGACCGATATTACAAAGAAAATCTATGCAAGAGCAAAATCAAACTGTAAGCTTTTGTGGAACAATGAAGAGAATTCAAATATGCAACTTTTTCGACGATCAATTAGTACGAAAAAATTCTACTACATGAACTTTTAATTTGTTAAATTCTGTAAGCAACGATTTCTTTAAAAACTATTTTTAAGAAATCTCAATCCTAGTACATATATGCTAGGTGGGGAGTTTTAAGATATTATATAAATCATTACGTAATATTCAGCTTTTCTATTTCTGCGCTTAATATAGAAAGGCCCTAACTAACATTTTTTTCAAAATAGCTCTTTTTTTTTGAGATGTCGGCAGGCCACCCACTAATACACTATTGATAAAAATGTGTGTGCTACGATTGAAAATAAAGCATTTACAACCAAATAAAAAAAAACAAATTCATTTCAATACTACAAAACATCAATTTTAATTAAGTTTTTTCGTTCTCCTGTAAAGAAACAAAAATGTTAGTTAAGGCCTTTCTATATTAAGGTAACGATATGTAAGATTCCAAAATGGAAATTCAATGTACAAAAAATATGTAAAAAGCACAAATTTTTGGGCGGCAACAAGAAAAATTAAATTGAATATTAGTTAAATTACCCTTGGAACAGTTTCACTTCTTGTTGCTTTCCGCGGCAAAGTCGAGTGTCGGTGGTGCATGAACAACTTCACCAAACCGAAAAGTATTACTTTTATACTCTTGCACTTCGGTATTTGTTTTTTTTTTCTAAAATGAATAGATTTTGTTTAAATGTGTGAATATACTTTAATACCAATCCAATTTTAAGATATCAACTTCGTCTTCATCTTCTTTAATTGCCTGTTTTATCAAAGCTTTTGCCGTTTTTGCATCTATCGTCAACTTTGTTGTTTTCGTCTTACCCTGTTTCGATTTCTGTTTTTCCTTCAACAACTCGTCGATTTCATTTTTGGGACGTTTTTTTATTGAAATCTCACCAGTTTTTGGATTATGCACAACAGTAACTCCATAATTTGCTTCATATTCAGCTTCCCGTAGCGATTCAGGATGGATTGGCTTTTGGTTGATCAGAGTAAAGTTTCTGACTGCTTTCCACCTGGGGATTGCCAGAGCGATCTCTGAGCCAACCATTAGCAAGTTGACACACAGCCTCCCCGCTGGCTCCATCTGGGTAGCTATCTCTGCATCCGCTGAGATAGTGAGCGAATGTGTGCAGCGCGTCCTCCCTGGAAGTAAAATGGGTTGTGCGCAGGGTTTGGTACCCGCCACGTAAAAAAAAGAATCCAATGAAAACTAAAAAAGCCTCGGATAAAGAACCCCTCAATGTTGACGACCACTGCAAACGAAAAAAGGACTATGATTTAAGGATATGCACCTGGAATATCCGGACCCTCAATAGGGAAGGTGCCTCTATCGAATTGGCGGATGCCCTCAAAAAAATTAAGGCTGATATCACCGCCATCCAGGAAATAAGATGGATAGGACAAGGTTGCTCTAACCAAACAAGTTGCGATATCTACTACAGCTGCCATGCGGAGAGGCGCGAATTAGGATGCGGATTCGTTGTAAGCAAGAGACTTCGCCACCATATCTCCAGGTTTACACCTGTGAACGAAAGGTTGGCTACGATCCGCGTCAAAGCTCGATTCTTTAACATCAGCTTGATTTGCGCGCACGCCCCGACGGAGGAAAAGGACGATGTTGTCAAAGATGCCTTCTACGCGAGACTCGAGGAAGTATATGACCGCTGCCCGGCCCACGATGTTAAGATTGTACTCGGGGATTTCAACGGAAAGGTCGGAAGAGAAGGTATATTTGGCCCCACTGTCGGTCAGTTCAGCCTCCATGAGACCACCTCAAACAACGGTCTACGGCTGATTGACTTCGCCGCGGCGCGAAACATGGTAGTAAGTAGCACCAGATTTCAACACCTCGACATCCACAAGGCCACTTGGCTGTCCCCTGATCAGAAAACACAAAACCAAATCGATCATGTTGTGATCGACGGAAGGCATGCTTCCAGCGTGCTAGACGTTCGTACGTTCCGTGGAGTCAATATTGACTCCGATCACTATCTTGTTGCAGCCAAGATACGCATGCGGCTGTGCAATGCAAAGGATGTACGCTCTGGTATGCAACGAAAGCTGGACGTCGCTAAACTGCAATCACATCGGACGGCCGAAGCCTATTCCGCTCACCTCTCAGAACTGCTCCTTCAACCTGACTCTCTACCCGATGATGCCGGTGGACTTTGGGCGCATATTTCCCGCTCCATGCGCTCTGCCGCTGAGGAAGTAATTGGTTTCCGACGCCCACCTCCGCGAAATCAATGGTATGACCAGGAGTGTCGCGAAGCTACTGCAGTGAAAAACGCCGCATACAAAAGAACACTGCAGTCAGCCGCAACGCGAGCCGTACGCGAAAACTACCGGGAAAAGAGAAAGGAAGAGAGGCGCCTTTTCAGACGCAAGAAACGAGAGCAGGAAAGGCGTGAGCGTGAGAAACTCGAAGTGCTACGAGGCAGGAATGATGCTCGAAAATTTTACCAACAAGTCAAGCGTCTGACCCAAGGTTTCAAGCCCGGAGCATCTACC
This sequence comes from Meiosimyza platycephala, assembly GCA_963662105.1. Taxonomy (NCBI): domain Eukaryota; kingdom Metazoa; phylum Arthropoda; class Insecta; order Diptera; family Lauxaniidae; genus Meiosimyza; species Meiosimyza platycephala. The sequence goes on along the minus strand of OY759210.1, from coordinate 44,841,617 downwards.
TGTAAAGATGAACACGGAAATCTGGTTACGGATACGCAAGGTACACTGAGATTATGGAGGGAACACTTTTCCAAGCTGCTTGCTGGCGATGACTCCATCAATCCCGCCTTTGGAGAAACTAACCCGATGCCACCAATCAACGACGATGGTGTGGACGTACCACCACCTAGCCATGACGCGGTACGAGTTGCGATACAGCGACTTAAGAACAACAAAGCGGCCGGTGCTGACGGCCTGCCTGCTGAATTGTTCAAGACCGGTGGCGATGAGCTGATAGGGTGCATGCATCAACTCATCTGCAAAATATGGCTAGCAGAAAGCATACCCGACGATTGGAATCTCAGTGTCCTTTGTCCTATACTGAAGAAAGGTGACCCTACAATTTGCGCAAACTACCGGGGAATCAGTCTTCTTGCCATCTCATACAAGGTCCTGTCGACCGTACTGTGTGAAAGACTTAAGCCGTTCGCCAACACACTGATTGGGCCTTATCAGTGCGGCTTTAGACCTGGTAAGTCCACCATAGACCAGATCTTCACACTGCGTCAAATCCTGGAAAAAACCCACGAAAAACAGATCGATACCCATCATCTTTTTATCGATTTTAAGGCTGCTTTCGATAGCCCGATACGGGATTGCCTGTATGCCACCATGTCTGAGTTCGGTATACCTGCGAAGCTAGTGCGGCTTTGCAGAATGACGTTGAGCAACACATCCAGCTCCGTCAGGGTAGGAACGGACCTCTCCGAACCATTTGATACCGAACGAGGTTTCAGACAAGGCGATCCACTATCCTGCAACCTCTTCAACTTTTTGATAGAAGGGGTGTTGCGAAAAGCCAGTGTTCATCGTAATGGCACTATTTTCTACAAAAGTGTCCAGCTCCTTGCATATGCCGATGATATTGATATCATTGGACGTTGTAAGCGAGATGTTACTGCTGCATTTTCTGCTATCGAAAAAGAATCAGCGAAGGTGGGTTTGACGGTGAACGAGGGCAAAACAAAGTATATGCTGTCCACAAGCAGGGAGACGCGGCGCATTGGATCCAACATTGCTGCGAACAGCTATACTTTCGAAGTTGTCAAGGAATTCACCTACCTTGGCACCGCCGTGAATACTCAAAACGATATCAGCTTGGAGATAAAGCGAAGACTCACTCTTGCTAATAGGTGTTACTACGGTCTCAGTAAGCAATTGAGTAGTAGAGACCTCTCTCGCCCGACAAAACTGACACTCTACAAGACGCTCATCTTACCCGTGCTACTCTACGGTGCAGAAGCATGGGTTGTGTCGCAGACCGATGCAGCCACACTTGGGGTGTTTGAGAGAAAAATTCTTCGCAAAATCTTCGGTCCTGTTCGCGTCGGCGACGACTACCGTATTCGAATGAACCATGAACTGTACGAGCTCTACAATGACATCGACATAGTCAAGCGCATCACTATCCTACGTCTGCGCTGGCTGGGACATGTTGTGCGTATGGACGAAGAAGCTCCGGCGAAAAAGGTGTTTGATGCGGAAGCCGCTGGGCGACGACGGAGAGGAAGACCATGCCTCCGATGGAAAGACCAAGCCGAAGAAACCCTATCCACGCTTGGTGTGCCTGATTGGAGAAGGCGCGCGCGAAGCAGAGGCGCCTGGAGAGAGCTTTTGAGGTCGGCCGTAACCCGGTAACGGGTTGTTATGGCCACCCAAGTAAGTAAGTAAGTAGCGATTCAGACGTCATGCGGTTCATGCGTTTCAGATAGTCTTCATCTCCTCACCATCCATTTGCTTAATGTCACGCAATCTACTTTTTTCAATTCCAGATGCTTAAGGTGTTTTGCTGCAGCGTCTTCTGTGTGGCAATAAATGCTACATAATTTCTTCCAGAATTAATAGTAAGCAGTTCTAGTGGCTCTTGAGCTTTTCCTTCAAGCTCCTTCTATATTTTAATTTGTCCTTCTTTGTTATGTGACCTTCGTTCGCTAAGGATTTGTCTTAAAATATTTTCCGTAGTTTGCAAATCGTCAAAGCCACAATTATACAATTCTTTGTGTAATTGCGAGTTTATGGAATTCGTCTTTTTTTTTTTGTTTTGATTACGCTGTTGACAATCTGAGAAGAAATTTTCTCAGGGTTGCATTTACTATCGACACTATCGAAAGTTATCGATGGTTTGCCGAAAACTATCGTTCACTATCGATAGTGCCGACTATCGATAGTTTTCAACCACTACTGCACAGCTTCTTATACGTAACTTAGCCTAAGTTCACACATTTGATTTTTCAGCCCGCGCTTTAGCATATGTTACAACGCGCGTTCATGATGTAGCTCAATGCATATAATCATCATTGCAATAGCTGGGCATTAACTTGTTAATCCGTTAATCATTAATTAACTAAGTTAACCAGCCCCTTCATGGTTGGCTACTATCCTGCTGACCAAAAATTGGCTTCTTGGTTGGCGACATTGTTTATGTTTATGTTTATTTAGTCTTTAGAATACATGTTCTTTACAGACTAGATATAGAAGTAAAAATAACTTAAGTAACTAGAATAACAAAATTTATATCTTATATAAACTATTCAACAAATTTTTAAAGCAATTGGTTGAAAAAGCAAAATCTAAATTATTGTTGCCCACAATCAAAGAATTATATAGAGCTAAAGCTCTAGTTAATGGCTCATTAAGAGCATAGTTTGTTCTATGAAACTGGATTGAAAACAAATCGCAATGTCGCAACATTCTTGAAGGTATATTAAAATTAATATATTGCAATAAAGGCGGACAGTCAATCGAACCTGAGATAAGACCATGAATAAAAGTAAGAGATTGAATCTTACGTCTAGTTTCAAGAGATTTTATGCCTAAAAGTAAGCAACGCGATTCGTAAGAAGGCAATGAAGTTTCAAAATTTATGGATCTAAGCGCAAATCTGGTAAATGATTTTTGAACTTTTTCAATTCTAAAAGAAGAAGTGCTGAAAAAAGGACTCCACACGAATGACGCATATTCCAATCGCGACCTTACAAACGAGTTATACAAAACCTTAATGGTATGAGGATCTGCAAACTCTGACTTATTCCTACGCACAAAGGCAAGTAGAGAATAGGCTTTAGGAATTATATAATTAATGTGTTCGATAAACGTAAATTTCGAGTCAAAAATAACACCAAGATCACAATTAGATTCAATTAACCTTAGCCTCAGGCCAGCCAAAAAATAGGAAGTATTAATGATATTCCTAGACTTAGAAAAAGTAAGTGAAAAACATTTGGATATATTCAAAGGCAAACCATTTTGAACACTCCAATTATAAATATCATTAAGATCACTCTGCAGTAGGGTAGAATCACTCAAACTGGAAATTTTACTAAAAAGCTTTAAATCATCAGCATAAAGCAAAAATTGAGCAAGACGAAAGCATTTACATAAATCGTTAATAAACAATATGAAAAATAGTGGACCAAGGATACTGCCTTGCGGAACCCCAGAAGAAGCAACATACTGATTAGTGGTGGCCAACTATCGATAGCACTATCGATAGTCTCAAATTTGTTGCCACTATCGATAGTTTTCTAAGACTATCGAATATTTTCACTATCGAACATTTGCCACTATTGCAATTGCAATTGGGTTTTCTACATTCCAGCTACATTCAAAGCAACAAAATTTTAATGGTTTTGTTATTTAATAACAATAATTGAACGATAAATTTGCAAATTTCGACGAAAAATAGATTTTTTCGACTTTTTAAATTTTTTCCCCATTTATCGAAAGTAGACGTAGCAACGAGTAAGTGAGCCAAAACAGGAGGTGTAGTTTTCAGAGAAATCGCAGTTAAAAATTTTGGTTTTTTTTTTTTAAAAATTAAATTTAACAACAACCTCTAAATATTTCCGTTTAAGAAAATCACTACATTTGTCCAACACTAAGAAGTATCTTTTGCCCAAGTTCCAGCTACTATCTATCTATTTTTTGTCAAAGAAAAAAGTTAAAAATCGAATAAACCGGTTTTCCATAATTTTTTCTTTAAGGTTACGTTGAAAATGGTAAAACAAAAAATGTAGATCTTTTTAAACTTTTTTCATTAGGATCGATAGTTCGACAATATTCCGCTGTCAGTGCTGTAACTATAATTATTTTTTTTCTCATTTTTACGACTAATTCTACTGTACTAAAAATGTCGATGCAATATGTTTTTTAAATAAAAATAATTGGTAAATTGAAAAAAAAATCTAGACCTTTTCTAATGCCACTACTGCAGTGACAATATTAAATTTTTTTTTGTTTTTTAAAGTAATCTAACTATCGATAGTCTATCGATAGTTTCCAGAAACTATCGTCCACTATCGATGGTCAGGACTATCGATAGTTTGCCACCACTAATACTGATATGATTTAACATTATTTATTTCTACATAGCAAATTCTATCTAGCAGGTAGGATTGAATCCAATTCAAAAAAGTGGAATAGCAACCCATTTTCGCAAGTTTTGCAATTAAGGCATTATGACAGACCTTGTCAAAGGCCTTAGAAAAATCAGTAAAGATGCAGTCAACTTGATACCCACTTTTAAACGACGAAACACAATATTTTGAAAAAAGTGCTAAATTTGTCACGGTGGAGCGACCAGCAAAGAAACCATGCTGTTGAACACATATATGATTTTTAACCATGAAAAATAACTTATTCTTCACGATACTTTCAAAAAGTTTCGATACATTAGACAACTTTGAAATAGGCCTATAATTAGAAATGTTATTTTTAATTCCACTTTTAAAAACAGGCGTTATAGATGCAATTTTCCAGCATTGAATAAAGACCCCTTCAGACAGAGATTTATTAAAAATCAAGGACAATGGTTTAGACAAAACATGTGCGCACTTTTTAAGTAATATAGACGCAATACCATCAATATCAGTCTTTACCGAACTTTTCATATTAGATATAACACTATAAACTTCAAACTCAGTAACTTCCATAGCACCAAGATCCAAAAAAGAACTAACATTCTTCAAACTAGAGTCATTAGACCAATCAATTACATCATCAAAATTCGATTTAAAATAGTCAGCAAAGAGGTTCACAGTATCTTCAATTAGCAAAGAGTTCTTTCCATTATAATTCATAGATGTTGGAATACATGAACCATCTTTTTTTGATAGAATAAAATTCCAAAATGATTTAGGATTCTTTTTGACATTACTTTCACACCTCAAGATATATTGCTTATATAGAAATTTATTATAAAAATTAAATTCCCTCATATAATGAATATATTTAAATTTGAATTCAATATTATTAGTAGATTTGAACAATTTAATAAATTTATTTCGCAAATTTTTTATTTTTTTTTTAGATTTTTAGTGTACCAAGGTAACTTATATACTCTTGGTGACACACGAGGGATATGGTCACTACAAACTTTAAATAATTCAGCCTTAAAAATTTCAAAAGAAGTTGCGACATTCTTACTCCTGAAAAGAACATTCCAGTCAGTCCGATTGAAAATAATATTTAAATTTTCATAATTACACAATCTAAAATGGAAATAATTTATTGGAGGTTGAAGATTTGTAAATTCATAAAATTCAGTTTCAATAACAAGTGGAATGTGATGCATATTAGATGGAGCAATAGGACAAAAACATTCACTTAAATTGGTTTTAAAGTTTTTAGATACAAAAACTAAATCTAGAATTCTATTTAAGCTATTAAATATAGAGTTTATTTGCATTAAGTCCATACTAAATAAGCTATCAATAAAATCTATCTCATACAATTGATTGATATTAGAAGGCAGCAGTTCATTGTTAAATTGATTCCAAACGATTTTACTCAAGTTAAAATCACCAACAACACACATGTGATTATCAACATTACTTAAAATAGATTGCAAATTATTTATATTTTCAACATGAGCTGTATAGATATCATCACCACTATTGGGAGGAATATAAGACGCGCAGATATAAAGCGATCCCTTAGGATTATTTATTACGATACATAATTGATCTAATAAAGAATCAGAATTCTGCAACAAATAAACATTTGAACACAAGTATCGCTTAACAGCTATGAGTACACCACCACCACGATTCAATCCAGTTTTGACTGCATCTCTATCCTTTCGGTAGACTTGGTACAAATTCAAATTAAAAAATTCAGCATCAAAGAAATCAGGGTTCAACCATGTTTCCACAAATACAAAATGTCGAAGTCTCCTTGAGAAGTCCAATTAAAAATTGCAGAAGACTTAGTCCTCATTCCAGATAAATTATGAAAGAACAACTTAAGCTTTTTAAGATGAATACCATTTGTTGGAGCAGCAGCAACTACTTTTCTTTTGTATTCACTCCCCTTTTTTGAAAATTTATGAAAGGCCTCACTTTTACATTCTCTTGCCGAAAGAGAAGCATCAAGAATATTAGTATAAAATTGTTCTGAAACACCAAGCTTAAAATGTGTACTCTTAATATTGTCTTGAGCAGCACCTTTCTTTACAAGTTTAAAACATGCAAAGTGACCTTTATCAATATTGGTGTATTTATTAGCATACGCAATAATGTCATCTTCAGAAACGTTTGGTTTAAAAGAGGCCAAGTGTGCAAATTTTTTACGTACAATAACATCCAAGTCAGCACTTACTTTTTGACCAACAACAAATTTGTGTTTATTTATTAATTTCTTTTCTTTATTTACTGTGATCCATGGATTTTTATTCTCAGAGTTCTCATTAACATTTTGGGGAATATTAAGAGTAAAACCATCAACAGCAGCAGCAGCATTAGCAATGTTCTTATCATTCACACAATTCACATTAAGGGAATCAACACTTATAACAGCGGCAGCATCACCCATGCTTGTAGTTAAGCCAGTTGACAACAAAACAAGTGAGAGCAAAGTAGAAGTAGCATTAGCAGCAGAAACGGCAGCAGCATAAGACATCGGTGCTTGCAGAGATTCAGAAGCCTGCGAATGATGGGAGACAGCATTAGACGGCGAAATCGCAGCAGTAGCCGCAGCAGCGGCAGCATGAGATGTAGAAGCATTACAAACATCTGTAACAACAACAGTGTCATCAAAACAAAGATCAATTAAGACAGATGACGGCGGAACTGCATTAAGAGAAAGCATGTGATTGCTCTTCGAGAGCGGAGCAAGTTTATTATTTCTTGTTTTAGAGCTATTCAAAACACCACCAAAATTGTTTTTCAAAAGTTTAACATCTTGTGCTAGAAGAGCAAGTGCAGAAGAGACATCATTGTTACTAAGTTGAGACTTCAACAAATGTAACTCCAATTGCAAGTCATCAATTTTTTCAACAAACACTTTTTCATCGTCTTTTAAAGAGATTATCAAATATAACGCGCGCGCATTTTCAGCTCTAAGAGCAACGATTTCATCGAAAACTAATTGTAAAGAAATGTCTTGTTTATTGGAATTTGGCAGAACAGGTTTTACTTGCTGTTGTTGCACTAATTGAGCATTAGACATCATAGGGACCGAGTTCTCACGAATTTTCTGAGGGGAACGAATAGAGTTTCGGCGAACTACCGAGCAATTTTTACAACGATAAGAATTATTTGATTTTTGCAAGTATTCTAAATCAGCTGGTAAAATGTTTATGCAAACCAAGTGAAAAAGTTCATTGCACTTAGCACACTGCGTTGATGGCTGACCTCGATCAACCTTTTGTCCACATTCACATGGCATAGCATATGAAACAAAAATAAGAGTAAAGTTAAAATCAGATTTAATAAATCACAGAGTAAACTCAAAACACGTCCGCACCGTATGAGATTTAAGACGAACTGAGAAAATACTAAGTATCTCCGCGGCAATGGCCCGTATGCATAAAAACTGACTAAATGCTGCTTTTACTCAGGAGTAATAAAAACGAGTAAAGTAAATGCTCTGAGTAAAAGCCAATATTCGTATTCATAATCTTTTACTTTACTCAGTGTTTTTACTCTGTTATAATTTTGTATAACAGAGATTTAAAACGTCAAATTGAAACGTCAAAACGTCAGAATTAGTTTTGTTGACATGCAAATGTTCAACAAACAGCAGAAAAATTGGAAGCCAAAAAAACAGCACATGATGGAGTCAAGCGAGAAATCGAAGATAGAAGTGCCACAATCAATAACTTGTAAGTAAACAAATATTTAAAAAGAAAAACATTAAAATCAGTGCTTTATTTTCGCTAGAAATAAAGTTGCAGATACAGCTCCAGCAATGCCAAGTCACGAATCATCAAGGAAAACTGGTCCTGAGCCTATGCAACAAACACCATTCACTCAACCACCAGCAGCTAGTGCCAGCTGTAGCTTCATATTCTTTGACAGTCACCGACACATTTGCGTGTGCGGAAACATACGATGAAAATATGCAGCTGAAAACTATAAAATAATAAAAAATTGGACACTGAGCCCGCTGCAGATGACATGACATCACGTGATTATTATTTTGACTCATATGTACATTATGGCATACACGAAGAAATGCTCCAAGATGAAGTGATTATAATAAATATCCAATATGATGCATTTTAAACCCATCAAGTATTTGATCATTTTATTTGCAGGTTGTTCTAGATGTTGGTTGTGAAACTGGCATTTTGTATATATTTGCTCCAATAGCTGGTGCTGCTATAGTTATTGCTGTCGATTGCTCCAATATTAATATGACCAATATTTTTAAATCGTAAAGAAAGCAGATAAAATCACGGTTACTTTTAAGATGAAACCTAACGCACGTAACAATCTTGTCATTGATGTGTGATTATTATTTTGACTCATGTACATTTTGGCATACACGAAGAAATGCTCAAAGATGAGGTGCGCACTATAACCTACCAGAATGCGATGTACATAATAAACACTTGTTTTATGGCAAATATCCAATATGATGCATTTTAATGCAATCTACTTGATGAAGTATATTGAAACAAAATAATTTTATTTACAGGTAGTCCTCGATTTTGGTTGTAGAACTGGCATTTTTTCTATGTTAGCTGCAATAGCCGATGCTGCTATAGTTATTGCTGTCGATTGTTTCAATATTTATATGAACAAAATTATATATATGACCAAATTTTCCGTAAAAAAATCAGATGAAATCACGGGTACTGTTAAGGTGAAACCTAACGTTTAATATATTTACGTTAATAATAATTATAATAATAGAGTTTAGCTACTACAGCTATTAGCAATTTAGCTTGAAGCTTTAAAACCAAGTAAAAAGCTTATATATTAAGGAAAATGAAATAATTATACATGCAAATTTGTTATATTTTTATAATTTTTTCTTAGCTTTATCACACTTTCTCAACATACCCACTCAGATCATATGTATATAAAAATACAATTGCATGAATGCAATTGCATGAATTTATTAATATGGTCCAAGGCATAAATGTTAGAAAAAATTTACCCATCATGCTGTGGGGCTCGGACAACACAAACATAAAGACCAACAACCATTAAGCTACAAAATTAACTATAGTTATTTTTCAATCTAAGCTTGAGTTGACCTTTTGACAAGCTAATATCATATACATCGCAATTATTAATAAGAGTAGTCATACGATTAAAAGGAGCAGTAGCCATATAATTAGTTCTACTAAGAGGTTGGTAAAATAATTGATTAGAGTTACGATTACTCCTGTGATTAGTGTTTAAGTGAATACAATTAAGAAGCTCTGGTGCAGCAAGAGACCCAGTTACAAGTTGATGCAGATATAGTATATCTGCAATATTTCTACGCTAGCTCAAAGACTGCATATGTAGTAACTTCAAACGATGATCCTCATAAGGAGGAAGGTTTAAAGAGTCAATCCAATTTAAGCAATTAAGAGCAAAACGAATAAAATTTTTTTGAATTCTCTCAATTCTATTAATATGAATATTATAAAATGGTGACCACACTTGGCTGGCGTACTCTAAGTGAGGACGCACTATTGTATTATATAAAGTCAGCGTTACTAAAGGGCTATTAAATTCTTTTGCCCACCTCTTAATAAAGCCAAGCAGAGACGAGCATTTTTTACAAATTTGATTAATATGCTCATTAAAAGTTAATTTAACATCAAAATGTATACCTAGGTCTTAATTCATAATCAAATTCCACAACATTTTTCCTCCTGGTGAAATCATAGTTTGGCATTTGTCAGGATTAAGATATAAGTTATTTTTAGAACACCAAATTTCAAAGGATTTCAAGTCAGACTGAAGTGGAATAGTATCACCAACCCCCTTCACGTTCCTGTAAATTTTCATGTCATCTGCATAGATTAGCAGATGCGAGTTTTTAATGACATGTGTAACGTCATTAATTGCTAAAATGAACAGGAGCGGCCCCAGTTGGCTTCCTTGTGGAACATCTGATGCCGCGCTGAATGGGGAGGAAAACACCCTCCGAAATCTTATCTGATATGAGCGATCAGATAAATAAGATTCAATGCAGCTGACAAAACTTAAAGGAAATCCAAGCTTTTTTAACTTAAATAAAATCAAATTATGTGGTAAATGAATTACTCGTATTATTAAAAAAAATAATTAGGTCGCCTAATTTGTTCCGTAAGCTCTCATTCAACTTCAAAAAGTCAGCTTTTTTAAAATTGAATTCATAAATATTGATGGAAGAACATGCATTAATTAAATTTTCATTGTCAGATTGGTACACAATACTCAAAGGTGGATGATAGGAATCAACCGTAGAAAGAGCATGGACAGCATTTCTTACAACAACATTACTACTATTTGCAGCCAAGACTAAATCAAGTTGTCTTCCATGAGAATTAGTTATACAACTTACTTGTTGTAAATTAGAAAGTAAATCGTCAACAAAAATTTGTTGTTGTCGAGTTTTTGGACACGATGCATAAAAATATGTACCATCATCCGAAGGAGTCCATTTAAGGTTAGGCAGATTGAAATCACCTAACAATAAAATGTCGTCATTAGTTTCTAGTTCATTTATTATGTATTTGTTATTGCCTTTTTTCACTTTTAATTGTTCGGTTTACCCGAGTCCAGATTTTGAATGTAAACGTAGACTTAATGTAGCTTTTAACGAGTGCATTAGATTTATTTATAGCGTACCACGGATTAGAAGCGTGAGTAATCTGAAATCATCTGTGCTCGGGATGCATCTAGAGCAATATTGCAATTATAGGAACATTATTAAATTACACAGAATTATCTATAAGAGTCCCGATTACCTTTTCGAGATGTTGCGATTCGCGCAATCTCAAAGAGGTCTGAAATTAATACTACCGCGATACAGATGTTTAGTTTTTGAATGCTCTTTTTGTGTTTCTGCAATTCGGTTGTGGAATTACCTTCCACCCGAATTGCAGCTGATAAGATCATCGACACAATTTCAGAAAAGACTTTTTGAACATTTTTGTAACTTAGTTTAATTAACCCATCACCCTTTTAAATTTGAATATAAATTAGTAAAATTTTTATCATTTAAGTTCTTCTCAATTAGTATTGTAAAGTACTTTTAATTTGTGCTTTTATGCTTATTATAAGATATATGATCTTGTGGCATTCTGTTAGAAATAATTGAAATACAAATACAAATATTCTACGAACATCGAAAGACATTCGTAGACATCTGCGCTACTATTTGGAGGAACATAAGCGTTAAGAATATATTGGAGTTACAATGTGTAACTTTAACGCATAATAGTTCAATATTAGATGCGCAAGCAGTTTCGATTAATGAACTAGTTAAATGATTTTTTATGGCTATTAAGACGCCTCCACCAACAGAAGAAATGTCTTCCAAGTGTCTGTCTCTTCTAAAAACATTGAAAAAGTTCCAAATTGAGAAAAGTGTTATTTAACCAAGTTTCGGTAAAAACGATAATATCCTCAGAAAAATTCTGAGTGGCTAAAAAGATGTCATGCGTCTTAGAACGCAAACCCCTTACATTTTGATAGTAAAGGGATAGCCGCTTAAGTTTTTTGAACGGACAGTCTTATTATTTTTTTTTCGACTTAAATTCTGAAATAAAGATATTATCCACCCATGCATTAGAATTTAGAATGGCAGAAACAAGCGAAGACGCCACTGTAATTTTAAAAGATGCATGAGTTGGTTTATTACCGATTTTCCTGCAAGAAACGAAGGCGTCAGCAGGAATAATTTGGTTTTGTCTGATATAGTTTTAAGTCGTGAAATGAAAATCGATTTCAACCTTGGTAATGCTTGCAAGGAGACAGGTGCCACAGAACTACCAATCGTAACAACACCTTGCGGATTAGGAATGACTGAAATGGATATATAAATGTATATGGGGAGAAATGTCCTAGCGCGGTGCGCGAGCGCTAAACTCTGTTGTTTTCTACTCATACTGGTGGTACATCAATGTCAGGGTTGTCGCAGTCACTTCAATCGCAGTGTTTCACTGCGATTCAAAGTACGACACTGCGACATTGCATTTTTTATGAAAACACTGCACTTTTAGAAAAAAAAATGTAACAAAAGTAATCTAGCAAAAAATTTTCAAATTATAAATTTTTGCAATCACTCCTGGATTCAGGGCCGTATCTAGGGAGGGATTGGGGGATAGAACCCCCCCCCCGAAATTTTTTGACGGATACTATATAGAAACGATTTTGCAAAGAATAGACACTATGTAAAATTGACTTTGAGAGGAACACACAATACCAAAACGGTTTTCTCAAAGGAACAGACACTATATAAAATCGATTTTGTGAAAAAAAAGTCTGAAAAAAAGGTCATTCGATTTTTTAAATGATTTTTGATCAGAAATAGTTGATAATCATCGATCTTTATTAACTTATCTTTATGTTTTAGTACCGTCAGTATGTGGGATATACAGATTTAACTTGAAAAATTAAATTGTTTGTTTTTCTAAGCAGAGCAACATAAAATATTTACGAAAAACCTACGAAATATTTATGTAAATATGGACGAAAAGTAGACAAATTATTGATGATAATATTTACGAAAAAAAATATATAAATATATTTTCTTTAATTTATTTTATTAACGCTCAAGAAATTTTCAAACAAAAATGATCAACGGTAATCTTCCAAGGTTGTTATATGCGCAGCAAACGTACGTTCAACATCACGCCATGCTTAAGGTACATATCTGAATACTTCAATCCCACGTCGGAATCGTTGGATTCACCCATTTTTGGAATGCCTTCAATTACTTTGAATTTGACAAGCCCAATATTTTGATCGACAACATACATAATTGAATTTCCTGAGGAATTGTGGTTTTCTCGAAACTGCCTCAAGTCTAGGTCGGATTAATTCAAATGTTTCCAAAACATCAGTGAGAGATTCGCCCTTTGTCTTTGTTTTGCTTTGTGATTGTTAGAGAAATGATCGTGAAAAACTATTTTTAGATCGCGAATTTATTGAAGTGAGAACTTCTTTAGGCACGTTGTGCGGGTGAGGAAAAATGTATAAGCTGGCGACAGACCACCGACATTCATGACTTCACAATGACAATATTTTTAAAATTATGTAGCATGCTTTTAGGTCTATGTTGATAGATCAGTAGCCAAGACAACAACCATGTGATGACGTCATGGTTGTTGTCTTGGTTGTTGGTATATGGTAATTTTAGAAATTTGCTGCGTGCTTTTGGGCATATGCATAAATTGAGTTACGACACAGGATGACACTGGATTTTAAAAGCTGAAAACTTGACATTAGCTTTCCTCGACGTCATCACCGACACAGGATGACACTGGATTTTAAAAGCTGAAAATTTGACATTAGCTTTCCTCCATTTATTTTTTCTTTACTGGTGTGAAAGAGACAGCCATGAGTTGCTTGGTGTGGTGAAAATTATTCCATAAACATTACAAAACATCATGAAAACAAATTTCAATTATATTATTTTAAGTTCTCACTTCTGTCGGCACTCCGAGAGTGCAACCCGCCGTTTTTTTTTTAAATTCGGTAAATTAAAAGTCTTTCGGGCTTTGTCAATACATTTTGCTTAATTTTCATCGAGAGTATACAAAAAATATATCTTTGAAATGACTTGCGAAATAAACAGCTGCATGGACCCAGGCACCTCAGCGAGTTGTTATCGGTTGTGGAAGCAATGGTCTTTGAGGAAACATCGATTTGAGTAGCTATCTTTGAAAAGGAGCTTACAATTATATAAGAAAAAAGATTTCGATAAAATTTAATCATTGCAATGTCTCGTTTCGTCGTTGTCGAAATATTTGTCCGAGAATTGAAACGAGAAATATGTTAGAATAAAGAAAATCTTAGCAATCGTGTTTTCTAATTGTTAAAAAGAAAAATTTGTTTGTCAAATTTTTTCACTTCGAAATTTTATCTCAACGATACTACACAAATAAATTCTATTTTATTTAAAAATAAACTTCTAGCCTTTTATTAAATCCAAAGGACAACTTTAATTCTAAAAGGTTATGGGGGACGGAAAAGAGTCATTCGGCATACCGCAGTTTAACGGCAATGGATTTGACGAGTGGCAATTCCGTATAAAGGTGCATTTGGAAGCGCTCAACGTGGTTCATGCTATCACAGACAAGCCACCGGAAGCGCAGGCAGAGAAGCAGGAATTTATCAAATGTGATCGGAAGGCGAAGGCTTGTTAGTTTTATCCACAATGATCATTTGTGCTATGTTCGTGATAAGGAGACAGCTAGAGAAATGTGGCTGAGCCTACAATCAACATTCGCAAAGAAATCTGTGGTCAGCCAATTACTTTTGAGGAAGCAGCAAAGCTTCGGATGAAGGACGGCGATTCAGTAAGTACGCATCTAATAGTGTTTGAAGGCTTGGTGAGACAACTTAAAACATCGGGAGCGACTTTGCAGGAGAGTGATCTTTTAGCGCAATTTTTCTTAACTTTGCCCGAGAAGTATGATCCCCTCGTAACTGGTCTGCAGAATTTGGATGAAGAAAAATTGACACTATCAATTGCCAAGGAAAGATAGCTTGCTGAGCAAATAAAACTTGGTGATCGTCAACAAGACGATACAACAGAAAAAACGGCGTTTACTGGTAAGAAATACTTTAAGAAAGCATCATCAGTAAAGTTCCAAGGAAAGTGCTTCAAGTGTGGAAAGGTTGGGCATCGCGCAAAAGATTGTCGTCAAAGAGAAGCACACGTTGCCAGTGAGAGCGTCAAAGTCTGCTTTATGGCAGATAGGGTTGCTGATCGTGTAAAAAGCTCAACTGCAAAGTTCAAACTCAATTCAGGAGCAAGTGACCATTTAGCTAACAAAGAATGGTATTTCTCAGAACTGTTGGAGCTCAAAAGACCGGTTCATATCAATGTTGCAAAGAATAACCAATCTCTGATAGCGAAGAAGTCAGGAAAAATAAGTGGATATAGTAATAAATCTGTTGAAATTCTGATGAAGGATGTTCTATTTGTACCTGAGCTACGCGATAACTCATTATCAGTTCGAAAACTGACAAGTGCCGGCATCGAGGTTAAGTTTTGTGGAAAGAAAGCCAATATTACAAAGAACGGCGAACTTATTGCTATGGCGAATCTGCATGATGGCTTATATGAAATTGAATTGAAATTTGATCATGCAGATGTAAATTTATGTAACTTGGACAGAGTCAAGTTGTGGCACAAGCGTCTTGGACACATTGGAGAGAACGCGTTTGATGATATGGTGAAAAACGAATTGGCAACTGGAATCAATGTCAAGAGTGAGAAGATTGGGTTCTGCGATGTGTGTGTTGAAGGAAAGCAATGTTGTGATCCCTTTAACGGAAGCCGAGAGAGAGCAAAGAGGTCGCTTGAAAGAGTTCATTCAGATGTCTGTGGACCGATTGATCCAGTGGCTTGGAACGGATCGCGATATTTTGTGTCATTCATCGATGACTTCACACACTTCGCAATGATATTTACTATAAAGAAAAAGTTTGACGTATCTGCAGCAATGAAGGAGTACGAAGCCATGGTAACGGCACAGTTTGGTGCATCAATCTCTAAGGTTACAGTCGATCAAGGAGGTGAATACAAAAGGGGATTCAAATTGAACCAACAATAGCCTATTCTCCTCAACAAAATGGAGTTGCAGAACGCTTTAATAGGACTTTAGTAGAAAAAGTACGGTCAATGCTAATCGAATCCCAAGTACCAAAACGTTTGTGGTGTGAAGCAGCGCTTACAGGAGTTTATCTAATAAACCGAAGTCCAACGAAATCTTTAAATCACTCTACTACTCCGGCAGAAATGTGGTATGGATCCAAGCCTGATTTGGAGAAACTTCGTGTGTTTGGTTGTAAGGCGTTTGCTTGGGTTCCGAGTCAGCGAAGAAAGAAGTTAGATTCCAAGAGCCGAAAGTCAGTGTTTATTGGCTATGCACCGATTGGATACAGACTTTGGGATGTGGATGCCCAAAAGCTTTTCACAGCCCGTGACGTCAAGTTTGATGAAAGTTGTTTTCCCTACAAAACTGAAATAAAACAAAATAAGGAAGGTCAGCAAATTTATGTTACGCGAAGCCACGAGCAAGAAGGGGAAAAAGAGGATTTTGTCGTGGCAGTTGAAAATATTCAAAGTGAAATTGAAACGCTTAAAACGGGCTTAGATGAAGGTGAAGAGCCAACACAAATAGATGACTTTGAAGATACAACAGAGTGCGACAGTAATTCTCCTGCTGAGATTTCCGTGAGATGTAGTGAACGGGAGCGCAAACGTCCAAGTAAGTTTCTGAATTATTTCATTGGGTATGAAGCCACTGCTGCCGATTTGAATTCTATAGATTATCCTGAAACATTTGCTGAGATAAAGGATCGAAGCGATGCATCTCATTGGATGAAGGCAGTCGCAGAGGAACTTAGGTCGATGGAGAAAAATAATGTGTGGGAAATAGTAAATCTTCCGAAAAATACCAAACAACTCAAGTCGAAATAGGTGTTTCGTATCAAAGAAAATGAAAATGGAGTACCAATAAGATACAAGGCTCGTGTGGTGGCTAAGGGGTTCTAGCAAAAAGAAGGAATCGATTATACGGAAACCTACGCACCGGTGGCGAAATTGACAACTATAAGAGTAGTACTAGCGGTTGGAGTTCACGAAGGCCTACTGTTTCATCAGCTTGATGTTAAAACAGCATTTCTGCATGGCGATTTAAAAGAAGAGATATATATGGCTATTCCGGAAGGCGTTGTAGCAGAAGAAGGCAAAACTTGTAGACTTCTGAAATCTCTCTATGGTCTGAAGCAGGCTCCAAGATGTTGGAACAACAAATTTAACGAATACATACTAAAACTTGGCTTTACTCGATCTAAGCATGACTATTGTATGCATACAAAGTTTTGTGACGACGACTATCTCATTTTAATCATGTACGTGGATGATTTACTAATTGCTGGCAAAAAGCTTACTTCAATTGAGCGTCTTAAATTTAATTTACGTAAAAACTTTGAAATGTCCTATTGTGGCGAACTGAAACATTTTTTGGATATAAAAATTGAAATTGAAAAAGAATGTATTAAAATATCACAAGAAGTCAATATTGAAAAAGTGCTCTCAAAGTTTGGATTGTCAGAATGTAATCCTGTTAAGACCCCAATGGAGAAAGGTTTGCAGTTAATATCAAAGAAAGATGTCGCTAAATTAAATAAGCCATATCGAGAGATGCTAGTCGGATACATGGGACGTTTTCAACAAGATCCTTCTGAAGAGCATTGGCAGGCTCTAAAAAGAATTGTCAGGTACTTGAAAGGCACTAAAGAAATTAAATTAATATTTGAAAAGAGTTCAAATAAACCTATCATGGGATACGCAGATGCTGATTGGGCAAGTGATTCGACAGATCGAAAGTCTGTTAGCGGATTTATTTTTCAAGTATATGGATGCACTGTTTCTTGGTCAAGCAAGAAACAGGTTACTGTATCAACTTCTTCAAGCGAATCTGAATATGTGGCATTAAGTGCAGCAACAACTGAAGCAATCTGGCTAAGAGTTTTACTACAAGACCTAGAACAAATGGGTGATGAACCTGTAGAAATATTTGAAGATAACAGAGGTTGCATTGGGATGGCTAATTCCTTAGAGTCGAAGCGTGCAAAACACATTGACATTAAGCATCATTTTATAAGAGATCACATTGTAAACGGAATCATTGAGTTAAAGCCAATTTGTACAGAAGACCAGTTGGCAGATATTTTTACAAAAGCTCTTAGTGTAGCAAGATTCAAGAATTTGATTTTAAAACTAGGGTTGCACGATTGAGAAGGGGTGTTAGAATAAAGAAAATCTTAGCAATCGTGTTTTCTAATTGTTAAAAAGAAAAATTTGTTTGTCAAATTTTTTCACTTCGAAATTTTATCTCAACGATACTACACAAATAAATTCTATTTTATTTAAAAATAAACTTCTAGCCTTTTATTAAATCCAAAGGACAACTTTAATTCTAAAAAAATATTGATTTTGAAGCTTTAATTTTTCTGAACAAGCTCTAAATTTTTAATTGAAATCAGTTTACATGTGTCAGTTTTCAGTATGGTCTGGTTATGGAACGTCGCCAATGGACAGTGGTCTGAGATCAGTACTCAAGTACTTGACAAATTGATAGCGCGTATGCCTCATCATTACAGCCAAAAACGCCCTGGTAAAAATCATAAGCATTAAAAATGTCCACTGGCCAAGAAATGACCATTAAAGCTGGCCAGTTTTATGGCATTTATGAAACGGCTTTTCTAACCTTTTTCGAGCATTTAATGGCCAGTAAAACGAAAATAGGAAATGGCGATTTAATGCCCAATAAATGCCGGAAAAATGCTCTAAGACTGGTGATTAAACATGTCACAATTAAAAATGGCCAATAAATGCTCGAAAAATGTTCTAAAAATATTCCAAAAATGCTCTTAAAAATTATACTATTACCGACGTATGATAATTTAATTAATTTGCATGCTGCTATAAGAATACTTTTGCGTGAAAGTGCTGTCCAAATAGTGCAAGAAGCTGATAAATTTTGAAATAATTTCGTGAAAAAAGCTGCAGATATGTTTGGTGAGTCATTTGTAACATTCAATATAAATAATTTATGTCATAATTTATATTTATAAATAAAAATACTAGCCATTAAATGCCTAGTTTTTAGACAATTTTAAAACATTTTTCTATGCATTTTTCGAGCATTTCTAGAACCTTTTTCGAGCATTTTCTAGGCATTTATTGGCCATTTTTAATAGTGACATATTTAAAAATCAGTTTTAGAACATTTTTCCGGCATTTATTATGGCCATTTCCTATTTTCGTCTTACTGGCATTAAATGTTCGAAAAAGGTTAGAAAGACCGTTTTATAAATGCCATAAAACTGGCCAGTTTTAATGGCCATTTCTTGGCAGTGGACATTTTTAATGCCCAGTTTTTGGCCAATAAATGCTTATGATTTCTACCAGGCCGGCCACATAAATTATTTAAAATGTTTTAAGTAGCTTAAGTCACAAAAGTGTTCACTATAAAATAAGTATAAAAAGAACTACCCAAGTTACTGAATATATGAAATAATTTAGTTTTGATTTTTTTTAGCTAGAATAAAGGATTTTCAAGTTTTCTGTAAGCGATTTTTTTAAAAATTTTTGTTGGAAAAAAATACAACCTTAAAACCAGAAACATGTTTTTTTATAAACGAATTAACTGTATATGTATATATCGCTCACTTACTTCAAGACTGGTGTAACTCAAAAAAAGTGATTTTCGATTTACTGATGCAGAAATATACATTTCATGTTTTATTTTGTGTGAAAAAATCAGAAAGATATCAAATAATCTTACCTTGTGAGAAGAGTTTACGTATGTAGACATACTTTTCATCATTTTCATATAAAAAGTAACTTATTGAAAACTTTAAAAGAGTTTTTCTCCCAATTTAGGTTTTTTGAGTTATGTCAGTCTTGAAGTAAGTGAGCAATAGTGCATAGCATACTTAGTGTTTACAAAATTTGAAAGTGAGTTACTTTAAGAAAAAAAAGGTCATCGGTTTGAAAAATTAAAGATATTGCTGCAAAAATTGATTTTCAAAAATCTCAAATCCAAAACCCCCCCCCGAAATAAAATCCTGGATACGGCATTGCCTGGATTATTAACGGTTTGGAGTTGACAACGCAGAATTTTTAATTAATTTTACTATAAAATTATTGGCAGTTCATCAGCTTTTGGCATTTTGATTTAACTTTTCTTTTTACTGCTTTTCATGCAAAGCAATGAACGGGCCCGCTCAACGTTCAAAGCTAAAAAGAATAAATTTAAAAGATCCTGTTTTGAAAGCGGTTCAATTGTTAAGTCCGATTTCTCTAGGCGAAAATTTTTTGCTACTGATTCTGATTTTTCCTAACCTGGTAAATAATGATGACATACTATAGGTGATGTCGAAGCCATGTGGTTTAATGCAGAAGCCAGAAAAACCAAAAGAAAAAAATTTGGAAGAACTTTGGCATATGGAATTTTTTTGATTTAAGAACGCTTTAGGCGAAACTTGGTATCCTGGCTTAAAACAATTTGCTTGCGCATTATTATGCCTACCTCACAGTATCGTATCCACCGAACGCATTTTTTCACTTAAAAAAACGGTTTCTAATGAAGGCTTTAAAAATTGTGTGCCTTCAAAATAATTACTAGCAAAATACTACCAATAGTCGTGTGTCGTATTTTTATTTTTTTCTTAGTTTATTTTTAACTATATAAACAAAGTACATACAAATATATATATGTACTTTTATAATTATTATTTTTACAAAATGCCACAATTTGATTTATTTAATTTTTACTTTATTTAATTTTAACAAATAATTAAATTTTATTTATAATTTATCGAAAAAATCTGTTGTTTTTATGTTACTGAAAAAAATAGTCGAATACAATGAAATTCTTGATGTGATGAAATGCTACAAAGTCATCTCTGGTAAAATGCTTCAAACGAGGAACTTGCTTCAATGCCTCATCATATGAAGTTATGGGGTCAGCAATTTTCTCATCGTCTTCATCATCGTCTTCAGACTCGCTTATCTCTGGAGTGGCGCTTTGATTTTCCAATTGTACTTCAATATTGTTGACTTCAGTTAATAAACTTTGATCGATTTTCGAAAATTCGTCAAAACCAGCAAACCAGAATGAACGAAAAAGACCAACTCTACTCAACACTTCTTAAATTAGCAATGTTAGGGAAGCCACCAAATTCGTTACTTTCAAAACAAAAACGAATTAGAATTTGTAAAAAAGGGAAGTTGTACAAACTTAATAGAATTCTTATTTGATTCTGTCCGTTTAAAAGAGATATTTTGACTTAGAATATAGTGTCCGCGTCCGGTCATTGGAGCGTCCGGCTATCGGAATTAATTTTATATGGAAAAGTTAATGAAAAGTGAGTGTCGCCGAAATGTGTCCGGTTATAGGAGCTGTCCGGTTATGGGGGCTGTCCGTAATAGGAAATTTCACTGTACATGTATGTATCTTTTTCTTATAACACTGCGAAATTCACTGCACTTTTGTTTTTAAAACACTGCGAACACTTCACTTTCCAACAATTTTTTTGAATTTTCACTGCGGTCAAAAATTCCAAAACGACATCCCTGATCAATGTACCTAAAAAAATTTTCCGACACATCATTTCGA
This sequence comes from Meiosimyza platycephala, assembly GCA_963662105.1. Taxonomy (NCBI): domain Eukaryota; kingdom Metazoa; phylum Arthropoda; class Insecta; order Diptera; family Lauxaniidae; genus Meiosimyza; species Meiosimyza platycephala. Next base: position 44,820,004 of record OY759210.1, on the reverse strand, counting down.
TGCATTTTTTCCTCAGCTTTCCAATGGTTTTGTCAGATTTCCCGAAATTTTCCATTTTCCTGGTGAAAAATCACAAAACGTGTTATATCTTAAAAACGATATTTTTAATATTTTTTTTAATACTTTTAATCGAAATCTTAAGTTTTTTTACATTAAAAAAGTTATTTTCCAAAAAGTGCTTTTGCAGTTTGCTATGAGAAATACAGCGCGAAAGAGTATTTGCGCATGTATTTTGTTCCTGTAAGTTTTTCTTCAACGCATCGACTTGTTTAACTCTTGCCGTTACTAAAGTCACTAGAACAAAATAAACATACAGCTCAAATTTTGACACATCAAAGAACCTTAAAAGTTAACCCCACACCACAAATTTCAGCTCCCTTAATAGTCGGAGTCTAGAGTACTTGCGAAAACAGCCGATTTCAATGTCTAATATCTCTGAATCTGGTTAACTATTTTCACTGAGTGATGTCCCATTTTAAAGTGTATAAAAATTTTAACAATGTATAGTATAATTTAAGTATTATGAGTAAGATCTTGATATGGGGCACCATTAGCAAAGTTGTCATACTTTACTAAGGCCTTTTTCACTTAATCTCGTCGCAAATAAAAGTCTTAAAGTCTAGAAGTTTAAAACTATTTTTTGTGTATAGTAGATGACATTACAAAAAAAAATTGATAGCCATAACTTTAAACATAGGTTTGTGGGCTTTTAGAACAAAAATTTTTAAAACGGTCCAAATACGGCCATTTTCAGGCCAAAATATGGCTATTTCTCAGGACTCCGACCACCTAGAGAGTTAAAATTTGGATTGTGGTGCTATCTAATAAAGCACTTTGACCTGTCAGAATTTCAACAAAATCGGAAACTTTTTAAATTTTATACGTTTTAAATACAACGATACGGGAAATTTCTGCTAGAGTAGGCTTGAGTAAGTTCTCAAACTTTATGAAAAATTATTTTAAATCTGGGTCGATAAGTCGAAAGAAAAGATCAGAAGCGCGAAAAATGACTACAGAAGCTGATGATCGACTTTTAAAAAAGAATAGTCTTAAAAATCGCTTCAAAACGGCTTTAGAAATTAGAAAATAGTTTGCTGAATATAGAATAATAAAAATTTCTCCAATGACTGTCTGACGAAGGCTCTATGATGCTGGATTATCTGCACATCGTCTAGCTAAACAGCCTTTTTTGACGAATCAAATGTGTCGGAAATGCTTGGATTGGGCCAACCAGCACAAATGTGAACTGTATCCGATTGGCAGAATCGGATTCTCAGATGAATCAAAGTTCAACATATCCGGCTCCGGTGGAATGCTGGACGTGCACCGAAAAACTGAAGAGCGTTATAGCGACGAGTGCACCCAAAGAACATTTAGGCAACCGCCCTACAAGAACAATTTCGGTCAAATGATAGGTCATCTGATAGACAGCGCTGATACAATTTTCGGTCAGTAGTTTCTATCAGTTTCTGAATAGCAGTATGAAAAATCTGATGGAAACTTTTGTATACATGTGATCTTACATCCCTTTCTATCACATGCAATTTTGAATTCCCTCAAACATACGGTTGTCTCACTTACTCCAATCAGCCATGAGAATCAGATATGACGTTTATACAAAGTTTGTTTTTGAATGAAAACATTACTGATTGAAGAAATTTTTTTTATTTATGTATATTAAAATGTTTGATAATTCTCATAACATTTCACAAGATTTAATTTTTATGATATACAAAAATGTTCCCTTATTGTTTTATGTTTTAAATTGACAAAAATAAAAACAAAAAAGTTATTGCAAATTAAAGTAAACATAATCTATAAACTTATATTACATAGTTAACAGCACATTTTGTCGATAGCGTATCAAATATTGCAAATAACTTTGACGCTTTTGTATATCTGCTTGAAATTCTTCCAGTAACTGTTGATGTTGATTAGGTTCCAAAGAGGTTTGTTGGAAATTTTGCAAGTTCATTGCTTGAGCTAATTTTATTTGAAGTATTTGAAAGTACGGTGCGAATCTTTCTTTTGATAACATTAAATGCAACGGGATAAATTGCACTAGGAAGTCTAAAAGAAAAATAATATGTATCACAAGTTCGGTTATAACATTTTCCAGAATTTATTTACCTTGCTTCAATATCGGAATCTTTATGCGCATGACGGCTATTTCCCGTTGAGTCGGAATTTGTGGCCTCACTTGAGGTGCTTACTTTACGCCGATATTTTGCCAAGATATCTTCACTCATATCACAGTAAGTAGCAGCTGTAGCTCCATCGCCACGTCCACTACCATCTTTACTACCAGCAGTTGCTTCTGCTGCTTCTGCAGTAGTACCATTGAAAATATTCATCGCTACTTCTGAGGCATCTTTGCTGAATGAAACGCTACGGGTGCTTTGCTGGCAAACGAATTCATCATTTCAGCGTTAGCGTTAACACCTTCATACACCTTCCAACACATCTGCCAATTACTCATTGTCTCGTGACTTCTTGAACTGAAGTTTTTTGTTAGACACCTTTTTACGTAAAAGGAAAATATATGCATGGGTTAGGTCGTACTTAAAACATATTTATTAACCCTTAACGGCCCAATTTTTTTAAATTTCATTATAAAAATTTTTTGAAGATATATTGGCTTTTGTAACTATTTAGTGTACTTTAAAATTTTTTTTTTTGACCTGCTATCCTTTTAGCAAGGACTTTTAGGTTTGTTTCAAATTTGATACAATTTGCCTTAAGAAACAATAAAATTAGAAAAAAATCAATAACGACAGACAATTTTAAATTTTAGAAAAATTAATTTTTATTTTTAAAGTAATTCATTTTTTATTTTAAATCAACTCATTTTACAAACAAAAGATTTTATATCGCTTAAGACTAATTATGGTGAAACTCATAAAAACAATTATTGTTTTTATTTAGGCACAAAAATAAGGCACACTTGGAACATTTTATGTTCAACAGTCGGGTACAGTTAGGCATCTTACATCTCTGGCGTTCATTATCGACAATGGAAAAATGATCTAACTTATCTAGACGAATATCCTTTGGCGGAACATATGCAGCAGGACCTCGTTTCTTTTTAGCGGCTATCTCCTTTTCAACATTCGATGTTGATGGACGTCCTCTTTGCTTTTGTAAATCTTTTGCTTTAGTCAAGCAGTAAGCAATCTCAGCCTTGAATTCGTGTAGAGTGTACTCTTGAGAAGATTTTCCATTCGTACACATTTTAAATAAAACTAAATTGTTTTTCCGCCACAAAATGTTTCTAGTTTTTGAATCGTTGAACCTTGCGGCGGGCTGCACGTTACAAGTGTTTCAGCATCGCTGATATTGTCTTGAGCATTTTCTACGTTTTCTTCCACAGCTTCATCACTGGAAATAGCCTCATCATTTATTTCATCGTCAGACAACTCAAAATTATCTTCACTGTCCGACCAGGCTTCGAACAATTTTTCAATATCTGCATCAGTAAGTCTGCACTTATTCTTCATGTTTACCGGCCACTGTATCAAATATGAGACACACACATTTTTCGCAATAAGCAAATTTATTTATTTTCACAAAATAACTTCTGTCGTTAAAAATACATTATATTTGTTATCCACTTACATTTTTTTTAAAAAGTTTTTGAAAATCGACTATGAAACACACTTATAGAAAACTTGCTTCTTCACTGGCAATCAAGATGACACTGACTGTTGCTGTAATTTACGTACATACAAACTTGTATGTACATATATAACTGTAAACAGAATAACGGGAACCATAACCAGCATTTTGTAACGAATTTAATTCAACTGGCAGAAAGTTTAAAAATTTGAATAGCATTTATTTGAACTTACATTAACGGAATGTATCAAATATGATACAATGGGCGGTTAAGGGTTAAATTTGTTTATACTAACAATTAGCTTTTTATTCCAATTGTTTCCCGCAGTTATTTTTTGCTTTCTTTTTTTTCGCCAACTCAATGTTTTAATTTTTCTATAAAATGTCAAATTTTCTATCTATCTATCTATCTCTTTTCCTTTACTTTGTATTATGGTATCGATATACGCAGCCTAACAGTCTTTTTGTCTGCCTTGATTTAATAGTAAAAGTATTTATTTATGTGTAAGTAAAAATGAAAATCGGTCAGGTTTCGGTCAGTCATTTCTTGTAGGGCGATTAGTAGAATGGTCTGAGGATGCTTTTCTTATTACCAAGTTGGACAACTGGACTTGATTGAAAGAACTGTCAAAGCAGTCGACTATAAAAAAATCCTGATAGGAAACTTGGAACCTTCTATTGAAGAGTATTTTTCACGTGTGGAAAACGTGATTTTTCGAAATGATTCTGCGCCTTGTCATCGAGCGCAATTGGTAAACATTAGTGTTTTGTAAATCCTTATTTTGTACTTCATAATAACCCACAACTTCCGTCCTTTTTTTCTTCTTCTTATTTTACTGGTAAAGAATTACTTAAATAAACTTGGCATTTCAACTTAATCGTGGTCAGGCAATAGTCCCGATCTTAGCCCCATTGAGAATCTTTGGCACATAATTAAGGTGCGCGTAGCAAACCACAAGTCCACTAATTTACGCAAGTTAGACAGAATAATTCAAAATGATTGGTACGAATATTTCGCATGATATTTTGAAAAATTTGATCTCTTCCATGCCACAGCGAGTTATGGCGGTCATAAAAGCGAAGGGAGGAACAAAAAAATGTTGATACCTGTTTTTTTTCAATCCTTAATATTAGTTCTTAAAATTTCTGCTATAAATATTTTAGAATTAGTTCTTTAAAAATAAAATTTTACAACATTTTACCAAACACTTTCTTTATCAATAAAGGACATATTTCACTTTTTTTGCTGTTTATGGAGTGGTTTTTCGACCTACAGTATAAAAATTATTTGCTTATCTGATCCTTGCATCATTTTTTTGAATCGATAAAAAATGTAGATCCTAAAGGATTTTATTCGCCACTGTATGTGACATATTGAAAAACAGTAAATATGGGTTTAAAAAAAAAGCTCTAAGGATTTCTTATCTTTTTCATATATCGACTCCAAATTACATCCCAAATAATCCCCAATTAAAGTTTTTGTAGTAACTCACACTTTTATTAAAAGTTGGTTAAAGCCCACCGTGCCTATTTATTGATTGAATATCTTTATATGTATATAAAACAAAGTCGGGTTATTTACACCATTTATAACTCAAGAACGGCTGCACAGATTTTAATGATTTTGGATATCGCTTCTCTAAAAATCAAGATAAGTCGGAAAAGTTTGCATTAATTTCCAAAACATGGGTGCCATATGGCAGGTGTCCATATGGGTGTTTCAGATAAATCATAATATCTCTAAAACTACGAGCTCACGGTAGTCTTTAAAAAATTTAAATTTTTCGAAATACCACCCGCGATTTTTTTCGGTGATAATGTTGGGGGACCCTTCCAGTGTCAAAATCCGCGAACCGCGAAATCGAACGTCCAGCCGTTTTTTTTTTTCGACATTTTCATTTTTTTAACGATTTTTTGAGTATATTTCGGTTTTTATATACATTTGAGAAGTTCAAAATAAAAACTTTTTTTTTTCACGATGTGTCAGTGGAATAGAATAGCCCTATACGTCTAGACAAAACAATCCATAAGGATTTTCATCAATTTTGAAAACTGGATTGCCGCCGCCTGTTTTAAGTTGTCTACCCATTTTCGAAAATATTGATTTAAAAAATGGCGCAAGCTAAAGAGGTTATCAAATTTTGCAACAAAGTGGGTATGCTTTTCGAACTATTATCAATCGAGGAATTCGTTATGTTAGTATATGTTAATTTAGAAAAATGTAGATATCTTGGTTTTGAAAAAAGATAATGATATTCGGTTCACGGCATTCTTTTAAGCAAATAAAAAGACATTAAAAATATTGTACAACGGGATCAGTGGTGAAACAATATTGGCCGATTTTGCAACTTGAAAGCAGAAAATCGGTATTTTTTGTTTTTTTACCTGTCAAATTTTTTTATAAGAAAAAAAGAAGAAGAAGAAAAACCAATCACGGATTCAAGTTCCTCGATTGATAATAGCTGTTTAGAACAAAAAAAAAATTTGAATCAGCTTAATATGTATACATGTCAAAGCCGAATCGAAAAATTTCAGGTCTATTAATTTAGAAAAATGCAGATATCTTGGTTTTGAAAGAAGATATTGATATGCGGTTTACGGTTTTCTCTTAAGCAAATAAAGGTACATAAAAAATAATGTACCACTAGATCGGCGGTAAAATGTTATATCAAGATTTTGCAACTTGAAAGTAGAAAAACGGCATTTTTTAATTTTGGTCCGAGCAATTTTCAATTTTTTTTGTGTGAAAAAAGGAAGAAGAAGAAAAACTAATCACGGATTCGAATTCCTCGATTGATAATAGTTCGAAAAGCATACCCACTTTGTTGCAAAATTTGATAACCTCTTTAGCTTGCACCATTTTTTAAATGAATGTTTTTGAAAATGGGTAGGCAACTTAAAACAGGCGGCGGCAATCCAGTTTTCAAAATTGATGAAAATCCTTATGGGTTGTTTTGTCTAGACATATAGGGCTATTGTATTCCACTGACTCATCGTGAAAAAAATCAAAAAGTTTTTATTTTGAACTTCTCAAATGTATATAAACATCTCAAAAAATCGTTAAAAAAATGAAAATGTCGAAAAAAAAACGACTGGACGTTCGATTTCGCGGTTCGCGGATTTTGACACTAGAAGGGTCCCCCAGCATAATCCCTGAAAAAAATCGCGGGTGGTATTTCGAAAAATTAAAAATGTTTTAAAGACCACCGTGAGCTAGATTTCATAAATTTTTAGAAAAGCTATATTCGCAACTTCCGAAGGCTATATCTCCGAAGCCAGATCGGAGCGACATTTTTTTACACAGTTTTGATTTATTTAAATTGTACTATTTGCCCTAACAAAATTTGCGACTGTGAGGTAAAGTGAATTTGTTCCATTTTGCTCCTTAGTTTGCTCCTCAATTTATGCAATTTGTTGATGTAGCGCAGATGGTGCACTAATTTCCATACACAAAGTGATATCACGAGTTTCTGATTGTGTTAATGTGGCAGCGTTTATATTATTATTTTTTCATTAATCAGCTAAGATCAAGCCCTTTAGTTGCACTTGAACTTTAATCCATTCTTCATTGGTTAATGTTGGCCAAATATGATTAGCTTCTTGATTGTAGTCTTATCCGGCTTAAGTATATTCTTTGTACGTTCAGTATTGACATATAATTTGCGTAAAATCAAAATTAAACGACTGAATGCGGTAAAGAAAAACTAATTTTAGGTGAAAATAGTCAGAGTAAATACTCTGAGTCGACAAAGTTGCAGATTTTCAAGATTTTTTGAGTAAATGTAGCTTTTACTCGATTTTTTGTTTTTATGCATACGAAACTGAGTAAATAATATCACCAAAATGAAAAAGTGCACGTAAATAAAAAAGTATGTTCAATTTATATCAAAAAAATGTGTTTGAAAATGTTTACAGTACAAAAAACACCACCAAAAGGCAATTTAAACGAAAAATTGATATATTCGAAAAAATCCAAAATTTTAATATTGTTGGCATGCTTGATGCAAGTATGTATTGGCTTTCTGAAAGAATGCTTTATTTCGTTGATAACGTACATAAATCTTATTTATTGAGCGAAAATTGGAAATGAATCTACAAAAGTATAATTGCAAAGCATATGTTAATATTTATTATGTTGGGCAAAAATGTCAAATTTCGCCACAAATTACAAGTAAAACCAGAAATGTCAAAATTTTTGTCGTCCACAAAGTGTGGAACTTAACATTACGGAGACAATAAAATGTAGCCAACCGTGAAACCAAAAAATTTAGCTGTCTCCATACTGTATTGTCTCGGAAATAAAAACCAGTAGCCAACCATGAAGGGGCTGTAACATTTCGACTAACGGATAAACTTTTAAGTTAACTTTAAAAAAATGTTGTTGTAGAAACAATCTCATAATAATATTAAGCAAAATGATGAACAAACTAACCATTTTTGTTGTAATTCTACCAACCATTCTCACTAAAGTAGTTGTAAAGGAGTGGATAGGAAGATGTTTTCACGGCATTGGCGATTGTGAAATTGATTTGGATGGCATCACTATTCTTATGAATCAAAAACATGAGATGTAATTAAAGGCAGAGAACAAGACTATTGTATGGAATTAACTGAAGTGGTTGAAGACGTGAATGAACTATCTTGTGGAAAGGGAGAAATGCTCATGCTCTTTTGATTCCCTTAGTTTGCTTAATTACTTCATGTTTTACTATACACTTTTTTCTACTTTTGCTCCTGAATATATTTGTCTTTCATCTTTGCTTATGTTGTTCTAAGACAAACTGTTTTATATTTATAGCATTTCAAAAAAAAACTGTGTTTAAATTAAAAACTATAGAGTCTAAAGCTATAGTAAATTGCACAGCTTTAGCTAATGCCATATTAAACGGCATGGAAAAAAGTTTTGGATCACTTCTGAACGACGAACAGGTACAAACTTGTCGGTCGATATGGCTGGAAACATATGACAACAGTCGAGTGGATACAGTAATAAAATGCATGAAAAAAAGGTACAAGAGGCGTTACGACAAGAAGCTGCCGAAAGTTGGAAGGACAGAGATAGTTTAATTGGCGAAGGCAGCAAAGCGAGTAACAACGACGATGATGAGAAGGACTTTTCAATTCTGTCACTGAGTCTTAAGAAAAACCTAAAAGCCACAAATCTTTTAAGAGTAAAGCTCAAAATCTCGTCAAAATGTGGCTAAACATGAAATCAAAAGACTTGTTCAACGATGCGGCATTCTTCGGTGAACAGATATTCATAAATCTATTTATTAAATATAATATTGCTATACCCTCAAGCGCTGCAGTTGAACGTCTTTTTTCCACAGGCAAAGATATTTTAACGCCGAAACGAGATGCGCTTTCAGACGAGAACTTAAACATATTAATGTTCATGAATATCCCCATTATGCCAGATGGCTAAATTACAATTATACACGTCTTTTTTTTTGTTCCTAGCCTGTTAACTTCCAGAGCCCAAACCAACAGTTTTCATAAAAAGATCACTAACGCAACGATATAAAAAATGCAACTTTTATCACCTCTTAACGGATTAACGATTGAAGTGGAGTTACAGACCAAGCTTTGTCGCTTTATCACGTTCTAGCTTTCTACGCGTCTGTTTTTTGAGTTACATACTACGCTTCTTTACGTCAAAGCTTTCTATGAAAACAGTTGACAGTTGACAAATTTGTAAAATATGTTTCATGAATTGAAAAGTTTGTTTAATAAGATGACGCTAGAAAGTGTAGAAAAAGTTGAAAGTTGCTCAACTTTTCTACGCTTCTCGGCTTTCTACGCGTTGTGCTTGTAACTCAATCCATACGAATGCAGGGTGTCAACTTTTTCTGAGAGGAGCGAGTGAAGCGACAAAGCCACAAAGCGTGGTCTGTAACTCCACTTTTAACGTTAACTTGCGTTAAACCTTCCGAAATGTAACACTTTAACGTTTAACGAAGTTAACTTTGTTAGTAATGGATTAGCGAAGTTGATTAACTGTGCCCAGCTATGATCATTGCTCATCTGAACCGAACCACATCCTCATGTGTTACGCTATTCACACGCAAGAATGATAGAAAAGAAGATTACGCATTCCGAATTTCAAATGAAAATCTTCTGCGCATGTCGTCATCTGGAGGACAATCACGGTTGCATTTTTCTATTTTTGTAACAAATGTATAAGGGTTGCCGAGTACTTTTTTCCTCAAATACTTTTTAGCCTATATGAAAAAATATTTAGGCGCAGAGTTGTATTGCCTTATTTAATTTTTATATGGGAAACAACTACAAAATATTTAAGGCAGTCATAATATTTCAAGACATTATGACACTTTAGCTTACCATGAATTGCCTAATTATTTATTTTGAGTTTAACTTCGATATTTAGTTATATTATTATTTTTATTATATTGCACTATTATCTATGTAGATCTTGTTGTAAACAATGAAAAACAAATTCTAACTCAGGTAATTAATTGCCTTATTTAGTTTTCGTTTTCTTTTATGGACATTTTGATCTAAGTCCTTGGTAAGAAATTTAATTCTAAAATACATTCTAGCTCTGAAAATTTTTTTTTTTACTTTAATGATGCAGTTTACATAATTTGCATGTTCTAAGAGTTTTCTTCTAAATATTTTTAGGTTATTTCTATTGCGGCCTCTGGAAACCTCTTCGTGCAGTTTATGGCATATATAAGGAGACGTCCATTAATTACGTGAGGTGTTTTTTTGAAAATTCGGACCCCCCTCACCTTGGTGAGATCTGGCGGGACCCCTCCCCCCTCCCGTTAGATTTAAATTATAATTTTTAATGTAAAATCTATGCATTAAAAAGTTGACGTGAGGTTTTCCTTGACCCCCTCCCCCCTACGTGAGATTTGGTGAGATTTTGCCGGACCCCCTCCCCCCTATTTAAGCTCACGTAATTAATGAACGTCCCCTAACCAGCAAGATTTTCTGGGCCATCAGCTCGCTGTCGACGTTTGGACAATGAAGTTGAACATCCCTACCTATGTCTACAGAAAAGTTTTATTTACACCTACTTCTTGAACTCATAGTTTGAGCTAATTTTCCAATAACAAAATAAACAAGTATGATAATAGTAGTTTCAGTATCGGAAAACATAATTTTGTCCACTAATATATTATATCATCATAAAATAGAAATTAGTAAATGTTTTGGGAACATTAGTAGTAAAAAAGTAACTTGATTATGTATTTCTTATTCCACGACAACTCTAACCGTCCTCCATATGACGCTCTTAATTGACATCCAATATGGCGGAGATGCGCAATGCGTAATCTTCTTTTCTATCATTCTCGATTCACACGCACCGAGCGTCGGCGTATGACTTCGGAGTAGTTTTTTGCCAAGAATGATAGAAAAGAAGATTACGCATTCCGAGTTTTCAAATGAAAATCTTCTGCGGATGTCGTCATCTGGAGGATAATCACGGTTGCATTTTTCTATTTCTGTAAAAAATATATAAGTTGTATTGCCTTATTTAATTTTTATATGGAAAACAACTACAAAATATTTAAGACAGTCATAATATTTTAAGACATTATTACACTTTAACTTACCGTGAATTGCCTAATTATTTATTTTGAGTTTAACTTCGATATTTAGTTACATTATTATTTTTATTATATTTAACAATTTCACTATTATTTTTTCACAAAAGTTATAAAAATATCTAGATATTGTTGTAAGCAATGAAAAACAAATTCGAACTCAACTAATTGTAAAGTAAAGTAAAGTCTAATAAAATTTTGTCGAGATGGTTAAGCGATGTGAAGGTCATTGTAGTTTATTGTTGTTCTCATATGTTGGGAACCTCTTCGTGCAGTTTATGGCATATATAACCAGCAATATTTTCTAGGCCATCAACTCGCTGTCGACGTTTGGGCAACGAACTCAGCTACTTCAGCTAATAATAAAAAGCTTATATATTAACGGAAATGAAAAAATTATACATGCAATTAATTTGTTATATACATATTTATAATTTTTTCTTAGCTTTATCGCACTTTCTCAAATTTTCCAATAACAAAATATAGAAGTATCAAAAGAGTAGTTTCCAATTTCGGAAAACATGATTTTTCCCACTAAGATATTATATGATCATATAATAGAAATTAGTATATTTTTTGGGAACATTAGTAGTAAAAAAATAACTTGATTATGTATTTCTTATTCCACGGCAACGCTAACCGTCCTCCATATGACGCTCTAAAATACATTGCAATATGGCGGAGATACGCAATGCGTAATCTTCTATTCTATCATTCTTGGTTCTTTGTTGTGTGAATGCGAGATATGTCGGAGTAGTAGTTCGGTTCTTCTACTTCGGTGTAGTACGTCGATGAACAAGTTCGCTGTCGTGTAAATAAGGAATTGTACGTCGGCGTTCAACTGTCGAAAATGCATAAGTTAATATATAAATAAAATAAATGTTGAAAATAGTATTTAGCTAAAATTAATTGCAAAATTTAACATAAATATATTTTAAAATGAAAATATAGACGAAAAATAAGAGAAAACATTTATTATTATTAATTTTTCTTCTTAAATTTAGACTACATCGTAGCACACTATTTTTTTGTTTGTTTGTTTTTTGAACAACAACAAGATCATTTCAGCGCCGGCGTATCTGCGTATAAATGCATGAACTATAGCGAACTTGTGAGTAGGTGTTACAAGTCGACGCTGCGTGTAGACCACATATAAACAAGATAATCAGCCATTTACATGCACATACGCCGGCGCTGAAATCTTGTTGTCGACAAAACAAACACAAACAAAAATTGTTTGCTACGACGTTGTCTAAACTTAAAAAGAAAAATAATAATAATAGATGTTTTCTCTTATTTTTCTTATATATTTTTATTTAAAAATTTATTTATTTTAAATTTTAAAATTAATTTTAGCTATATGCTATTTTACTTATACATTAAGTTAAGCATATTTGACAGTTGTACGTCGACACTCAATTCCCTATTTACACTAGGCTTGCTGATATTTTATACAATATCTGATATCGATAATATCGATATTTTCACACTCCGATAAATATCAGACCGATATATATCAGCGAAAAATAAACGATAAGCGATATATCGATATTCGATATTTCTTATTTTCTTCTTATTTCTTATTTATTTATTCCAGTCTTTGAACAAAAATCCTTACAGACTAGAAAACAATATGTATAAATATTGTATATAAACAATGTGGTAATACTTAAAAGTAATTATTTAATAAAGCCTTCATGGCAATTTTAGAAATAGAAAAATAAAAATTACAGCTTAAATTTTATCTATTAAATATTTTTAAAGCACAAAGATAGGGGCATTGGAAGTATAATTAGTGAGCACGGTGTTCAAATGAAAAGTTGCACAATATCTAAGGGATCTAGGGGGGACATTAAAGCGAATCAGCCTCAGTAAGGAAGGGCAGTCAACCAATCCTGAAATAATATCAAAAACAAATAGAAGTAATAAAATTTTTCTTCTGTTCTCCGACGTTTTTAAGCCAAGAAGTTGGCAACGAGCACTATATACAGGGAGAATTCCTTGAAAATTAATAGACCGCACAGTGTTGCGTCTAGTGTATGCTAGCTGGACAAAAGTGACTCTCTCGTTTAAAGAAAATAACGGTATAGTTTTCAAACAAATACTCTCAAAGCTAGGAAACCAACAAATATTTTTTTTCTATAAGTAAATTTACAGTTTCAGATGGTTGAGTGAGTGAGTGAAGTTGTTTTCTTCAACTTTTAATTTCTGAAAAATTGTGATTGAGTAGTCGTGGAAAAATATTAATTTTGTTATTTGTCAATATTAAAGAAAAGTTTTTTTTAATGGATTTCAAAGCTGAAGGTAAGCACTAATGAAATTAAAATTAAAAGTGAAAAATAATTTCATAGTTTTTTATTAAAAACAACAACAAAAAGATGTCTGAATAAAGTTAATAATAAATTTAGTTTCCTAACTTTGGGAGAGTAGAAAGTATTTGTATTCACGTGTATTCAAACATTTTTTTTTAATGAAAATTATCCTTTCACTGCTTCTTCTGAAAACAATATCTATTTGCACACTTTTGCACATATATATTTTATTTGTTTGTTTTTAGAGTACATATTTTGTATCAAAAAATGTGAGTTATACCAGGAATGGGAAAAATCCACGAAAAACGATAAAAACTTTTAATATAAAAGCTTAGTGGTGTAAATTCGGTGTGAATTGATTAACCAGTCTCCGTGAAAATGATATTTTAAAAATATATTTGTATTAGGGCCACCCTAAATATGCACCCTTAATAAAAGTCCTATGGCCTAAGCTATGCTTTTCAATATAAAAGACACTTGGTGTAAATTCCATGTGAATCGATTAAATGGTTTTTGTGAAAATTATATTTTAAAAATATTTTTGGATGCAGCCTAAATAAAAGTTGTAATCGCGCCAGCGATTGGTTCAACTTCAAACGGCCCCACGTTGGGCGCCAAAATTTGTAATCGCGCCAGCGATTGGTTCAAACTTCAAACGGCCCCACGTTGGGCGCCAAAATTTGTAATCGCGTAAGCGATTGGTGCTTGGAACGCGGACAACATGACCAGCGGCAGCACGAGCTAGTTTGCCGATGCCAGCAGTTCGGGATGTTGGGGTGGGTAGCTGCTGCCCATGGTGTGCCTGCACCTTACAAATATAATTCTCTCGTGCTTAAGTTGCTGGGCTCTGATACTTCAAAAATCTTTCCAAAAGTACTACAAAACAAAAATCTTAAAAAAAATTGGGCCTCCCTAATAATTTTTCTTCGGGCTGAACCCTCGAGCTTGGTGTTATGCTCGGCCCCGTCTATCACCCACCCTACCTTGTGGACCTATGGGGAAATTTTTCGGTCCACCCTAGTCAGTTAAAGCTCTACATAGGACTTACCGTTTACAGCTTAAGCTGACATGTTAATTATCTTTTTTTTTTCCTTTTTCTTTTAAATAAAAAGAAATTTGTTTTTCTTTTTAATATTTCAGTTCATTATTATTATTTTATTTTTTTTGTTTTATTTCCAACATACTTTATTTCAAATAGCTATTTTTAAGATATTTTGCATATGTTGCTTAATTATACGAAGGTATAAAAATAATACTAAATTCGTAGGTTAAACATAGGAAGAAACTTATATTATTAAAGCTACCACTAATATTTATTTTTGTTTGTTTTTTTTTTTTTAAAACATCTCAAAAAAAAGTAAAACAATATTATTAATAATTCTCATTATATGAATAATACCTCCGATACTAGTTATTATTGTTGCAGTTGCTGCTACTGTTGTCGTCTTCGATTCTCGGTGTTGTTTACGTTGTGTTGTTTAGTGTATAGTTGGGTCGTAAATGTTGTTTTTATAGTTTTACGTTGTTGTTAATTTAAGTTTTTTGAAATTGTATTGCTGAATGTCAGAGTTTGTTTTTCTTTAAAAGGTTTCTTTTGTCATTCTGAACATTGGTTCAACAACTGTCATTTCTTTCAATTTTTTTGTGTATCTTTGTTTTTATGTATGTCACTTTTTCTATGTCAGATTTTGTTGAATGTGTATGTGCAATTATTTCTTATGTTTCTATTGTCATCTCTTTTTTTTTTTTTTTATTTAGAATGTAACGGAGCGCTGGCGCTTCCGCGGAATTTTATCTTAGGTTATAATTTTTTCTTAATTGTGTTTCAACAAGTTTATTTTTTTATTTTTTTTTACATTTCCAAATTTTTGTGCTTCTGTCACATTTTTCTCACTGTCACTGCAGTATTTTCTTTTTCTATTTCTTTATAACTTTTCTGTATGCATTTTTTTCTATTTTCTATGTGTTTGCGACTAAAGCCGTCGATGACGTAATTTTTATACAATTTTTGTTTTTCTTCTTCTTTATTTCAGTTGAATTGCAAATATATTAATGTGGCCGTGTGAAGCGCTAGCGCTCCACCACCACCGTTTCCGTGACTAAGACTGACGATGACGTAACCTTTATACAAATTTTTAACCGGAGACTTTTGTTACAAAAAATATTCGAATTGAGTTGGCCTTTGATGCAGTTGCGTTTCGTTCACCGTACGGTTTTTCTAATAATTTTATTTTTACTTCGTTTTAATTATTCGATTAAGAAACGACCAACCCGGTGGACTGCCAAAAACCAACTCACGCGTTCTTTTCTATCATCAAGAAAAAATGGCTACCGAAACTTCGAAATGACGCGTTGTTCAGCCATTTCTCTTTGTAATCGAACTCACGTACGCAAATTTCGAATGACAGACCAGAAATGTCATTCTGACATTCTGACATTTCTGGTATGACTTTCGAAGTTCCAATGCCAGTGTACATTAGATTCCACTTTGCCGTTACAAAACAGTTTTTCGAAATCTGCTGTGGTTGGTTACAAAAACTGAAGGCACTACTTTCTAATATCCTTCGCGTGAAAAATGCCAAGTCGTTTATTGTTCATGTCTGCTAGCTCATAATAAGCCGTACCCATTCTCTTAATCACCTGAGCCTTCTCGAAAACATTTGCCAATTTTGCATTAAAGTGATCGGAAGCTTTGCTTTGAGCAAAACTCCTACGATACACAATTTGACCGATTTCGAAACGAACTGGACGTGAACGCATATTATAATTTTTAGCATTTGTATCATAGGCCTTTTTCAAATTCTCTCGCACCCTTACGCGAATCAACTCAGTTTTTTCTTCGTGTCTGATGTCAGCGGTCGGATCTTCAATAAGTTTTAGTTTTCGCAAAACTTCAACAGAAGTTGCGTGGCAGATCATATTTTGACCGAAGACAACAAAGTATGGAGAGAAACCCGAGGACGAGTGCACTGAGCTTCTGAGAGCAACGCTTATAGCATATAATTTTTCATCCCAATCTTTCTGATTTGGGTTAATGTAGGCTCTAACAGCAGCAATGACTGAACGATTGACTAGTTCAACGGCATTAGATTGC
Source organism: Meiosimyza platycephala (assembly GCA_963662105.1). Classification (NCBI taxonomy): domain Eukaryota; kingdom Metazoa; phylum Arthropoda; class Insecta; order Diptera; family Lauxaniidae; genus Meiosimyza; species Meiosimyza platycephala. Next base: position 44,803,409 of record OY759210.1, on the reverse strand, counting down.
GGAGAATAGTTGGCAGTATAATTATGCGTCACACCATATTTCTTTAAAAGGTCTTTGAAAAGTTTAGATCTGAATTGAACACCATTGTCAGAGGTGATGACTTCAGGAACACCAAAAATGGCAAAAATTCGCTTTTCAAGAAAATCAACCATCTTGATGGCAGTGAAACTCCTGATTGGCTCTAAGAAATGAAACTTGGAAAGATGGGCGAGAACAATCACCATACCCACGTTTCCTGATCGTGATCTTGGATAAGGTCCAAGAAGGTCTACGTAGAGTTTTTGAAAAATTCGGACAGACGTAGTCTACTTACCCATAGGAGGACGAAGTATGTGATTTGGGGCTTTAGTTTGCTTGCAGATTTCACACGATAGAACGTGATCCCGCACTTGTTTAGACATACGTGGCCAGAAATAAAAGGTTTTAAGTTTGGTTAAAGTTTTACCAATTCCACCATGAGAACTCACCGGATGATCATGTGCTCTTAGAATGAGATCTTGTCTCATTTCCAAAGGAACCCATACCTTCCATGATTGCTCTTCCTGAATCGGATCACCGCTAGCAAATTCGCAACGCTTATAAATTATACCATCTATAACTTGTATATCTGGTTGCTTACTTGGCTCTTTCTGAAATTCCTCAATCATCTTTAAATAATATTCGGTTTTGAAAAATTCCGAATTAAAATCAATTTCGAAAAATTGGTCTGTTTCTGACGCAGTCAGAGACGAAATGTGGAGGCTTTCCTGAGAATAAGTTCTCGATAAAGTATCAGGAACCACGTTTTGGCTGCCTTTCCGATGAAGAATGGTAAATTTGAAGCCCTGCAACTTCAGTGCCCAGCGCGCAAGTCTGCCATGCAAATCGGTTTGGCTCATAAGCCATTTTAACGAAGCATGATCGGTTATAACTTCGAATTCATGTCTTTCGACATAAGCTCGAAATTTTTTTATGGCCATAACCGCCGCAAGACATTCTTGTTCGGAAACAGTATAGTTTCTTTGCGCTTGGTTGAACTTATGGAACATGTATGCAATGGGAACTTCATCACCTTCATCGGTACGTTGTGCCAAAACCGCTCCAACGCCAAATTGACTAGCATCACATTGAATAGAAAATGGACGAGAAAAATCAGGACTGTGTAGCACTGGTGCACTACTCAAACTATTTTTGAGGTAGTCGAAAGCAGCTATTGCGTTTTCGGTCCAAACAAATTTACGAGCCTTTTGTAACATATTTGTCAAAGGAGTAGAAATTGAAACATAATTTTGCACAAACCTTCGGTACCATCCACAGACACCTAGAAAGCGACGAAGTTGTCTAACTGTTTTTGGACGAGGAAATTCTTTTATCGCTTTTACTTTGTCCGGATCGGTACTTATTGTTCCATGTCCAATGACATGACCAAGGTAGTGAATTTGTTTGAGCAAAAATTTGCTTTTCTCTATATTAATTGTAAGGCCAGCACGTTTAATGCAAAATGCTACTTCTTGCAGAAGCGAAATATGGTCATCGGAAGTTTCGGTTATTAACAACAAATCGTCTAAGTATACAAATACTTTAGTTCGCAAATGGGCAGGGATTACCTTGTCCATGAGACGGGTCATGGTCTGCGGCGCATTACATAAGCCAAATGGCATTGTAACAAATTGATATAGAGGTCGGTTGGGGACAGTGAAGTGAAGGCTGTCTTATCCCTTGACGCTTCATCCAACGGAATTTGCCAGAAGGCATCCTTCAGGTCTAAGCTTGAAATAAACTGTGCCTTCGGGAGCCTGCTGAGAATTCCGTCGATGAGCGGCAAAGGATAAGCATTCTTCACTGTGACCTCATTGACTTTGCGTGCGTCGAGACACATACGAACTTTATTCGGTTTGACGATTAGTGCAACAGGAGATGACCATGCACTTTGAGATTCTTCGATAACGCCAAGAGAAAGCATTCTATCAATCTCCGCAAAGAGAAGTTTTTCAACGCCTGGTGAAACAGAAAAATGCCTTTGTTTTATAGGCTTCGCTTGACCTACATCAATGACATGGCTTATAAAATTTGTTCGGCCTAAGCCTTTTTCAGAAAAAGAAGGAATTAATAAAATGGTTGCATTTAAATTTGCTTGCTTTTGAGCATTTAACACATGATGATTGGAGTCTAACTCCGCAATGTTCAAATCAACAGAAATCCTAATGAAAAAGATCACTTGCCAAACCGAAAGTCTTCACAAAATCAACGCCCAAATATAAGTCTTGAGAAAGAGTTGGAATTATCAGAAATTTGAGAGGTTTGGTTATTCCTCTTAAAGTAATAAAAGTTTCAACGAAACCCAATGGAAAATGATTTGTTCCATCTGCAGTTTTAAGGTTAGTCTTAACTTTGTGCCAAGGGTGTTGGTTATCTTCTAAGAACTTTTTAGCTAGATTGTTGGCTAAACAACTGACAGAGGCACCAATATCGACTAGTCCTTCAATTTTTTCTTTAAAAATTAAATTTTGAGCATAGGGACGTAAATCATCTTTAGGTTTATCAGAAACCACTGAAGAACAAATAAATTTTTTCTTCGCCTTTAAATTTTTCCAAAATTTTCTCAATCTTAAAGTAGAACGTTTCTTATGCGTTGACCCCGGTGAAGCAGTGACTTCATCAGAAAAAATTCGCTTACGGGCGGCTTTATATTCCTGCCAACGAATGTGCAGAGGTTTAAAATGCCGAATAGGTAAAACTGTAGGAGATGGTTTAATTTCAGGTTTATTTTCAGGTTTCAAATTAGAATTAACTGGTTTCAAAATAAATGTTGTGGTTTGGCATGCCGCATCACTTTTTAAGGTGGTGGTGGTGCGGTTGGCAACTCTAAAAAATGGTTATTCGGGAGATCTTCTGTATGAATGTTTACTTCCGATACGTTGCGTGCAGCTTGGAAGTTTCTGGTCGACCAGCCGTACTCTTCATCCAACGACTCGCGTTTTTGAACAAATGTTCGAAGCTGTCTAATGTTTTCTATGGAGACATAGAGAAGACTGCGTCTAACATCGAGACGTAAGTTTCGTTGAATGATTTCCTACAAAGTTGCTGGTTCAAGAGGACGTTGCAATTTATCGCAGAGCTGAAGAACAGATTCATAAAATTCATCGAACTTTTCATCATATTTTTGTTTCCTTTGACGAATCAAATCCATTATGTCTAAATCTGTTCTCCGGTCTCGAAATTGACCACGAAGTTCTGTGCACAGAGTTTTCCAATGTATTTGAGTCACACTACGGTGATAGCGCCAAAACCACTCCAACGCTTTCCCAGCAAACAAAATGTGTGGATGATTGCACAAGGCTTCAAAATCACCTCGCAAACTTTGAAGGGTCAGAGAATGTACTCGGTAAATAAATTTATCGACGGACAAAGCGTCTTCTTTGCCACTAAAAGTGACTTTCCAATTAGAAATCAGATTTGAGACTTTCTCTGAGGCCATAAAAGGTGGAACTGACCTATGGTGAGTTGAAGTGCCTTGAGCAAAATTGCTGTGGGTTGTTTGTTGGTGATTGTTTTGATGGAAAACGGGTGGAGGAGGCAGCTGAGGGTTATATGGAGGAAGTCCAAGTGAAAATGAAAAATTGTTGATCACATTTCTAGGAGCCTGGTGTATGTCAGAAGAACGACCAAAAGTCACAGGTGGATTTGGATCTCGATTCCGATCAGGAGGTGCATTACTGACTGAGTTTAAATTCATTTTAGCCAGTTGAGCTTTCACAGCTTCGTCAATCAACTTTTGCAACTGTGCGTCTGAAAACTGAGATACATTAGTTTGCGCACTTGCGTGATTGGATAAGTCTGTGGATAATGGATGCACTCCTGACATGTTGAGATTATGTGCAGGTGTCACTGAAATATTTTGATCCATTAAGTTTTTGTAACTGCGGGTTACTGGCCGACTATTTTTAGCGATCGTACCTGTGTGTGTAGTAGCTGGTGTTATTGTAAAAGACTCCAATCCCAAATTAGGAATAGGCTTGTATGGCTTAACCTTTTTAGTACTGCACAACGCCTGACAGAAAGGGCAGTTGCGAGTCTCCTGCAACCAATTGGAAATGCATTCCGTATGGAAAATGTGGAAGCAGGGAGTTATACTAAAATTTTCACCATCTAGCATTTGTTGCTTGCACACCTCACAGGGATTGTCAGGGATTTCACCCAGAATGGACAAATTCTCATTACTACGATGCAGAGGCACTTTTCACGTAAAACTCAAAAACCGAATTCGCGACCGAGATGAAAAGGTATCAAAAAAACCGAAAGTTGAAATTTTGTAATAATAAAAAAAAATGGCCTAAAGTTAAATTTATGAATACCCCGTGGAATTACCACTAATTTTCCAAATATCAAATTCTAATTAATTATATCGTTTTTTAAATTTTTAGCAAAAATCTACATTTGTGCAAAAAAAAAAATTTTCAAATGTCAAATCTTTAACGTTTTAAATTTTTAGCATAGCTACATTATGCCAAAAAAATTTTCAAACCTTAAATCTTGTATTTTGTTCTTTTTTTTATAAAAAAAATTCTACAAAAAGTTTATATTCGTTTTATAAATTTTTAGATTTATAAATTTTTAGAAATTTTTTAAGAGAAATTTTCGTATTCAAAAAAAATTTACTTGCTAAATTTTGTTCTTTTCTTACAAAACAAAATTCTCAAATTTAATTTGTTAAATTTTTGTTTTTCTTAAAACAAAAATTTTTTTTTTATCAGAAGTTTAATTATTAATGACAGCTTGGTCCTATGTAGAACTTTTCAAATTATTATTATTAATTTGTTTGGTCTGCCACGAAGAAAAATCTAGGGAGGAAGAATCTGAATCTACAAAATTTAAATCTCATTTCAAACATGAAATTGAAGTACAACCAATGCAAATCTCAGTAAAGCGGTCGAAAAGCGCAGTGAATTGCAACTTAATCGCAAAATCCAGCAGTTTACCTTGACTTGCAGCCGCAATTCAATTTATGCAATTTGTTGATGTAGCGCAGATGGTGCACTAATTTCCATACACAAAGTGATATCACGAGTTTCTGATTGTGTTAATGTGGCAGCGTTTATATTATTATTTTTTCATTAATCAGCTAAGATCAAGCCCTTTAGTTGCACTTGAACTTTAATCCATTCTTCATTGGTTAATGTTGGCCAAATATGATTAGCTTCTTGATTGTAGTCTTATCCGGCTTAAGTATATTCTTTGTACGTTCAGTATTGACATATAATTTGCGTAAAATCAAAATTAAACGACTGAATGCGGTAAAGAAAAACTAATTTTAGGTGAAAATAGTCAGAGTAAATACTCTGAGTCGACAAAGTTGCAGATTTTCAAGATTTTTTGAGTAAATGTAGCTTTTACTCGATTTTTTGTTTTTATGCATACGAAACTGAGTAAATAATATCACCAAAATGAAAAAGTGCACGTAAATAAAAAAGTATGTTCAATTTATATCAAAAAAATGTGTTTGAAAATGTTTACAGTACAAAAAACACCACCAAAAGGCAATTTAAACGAAAAATTGATATATTCGAAAAAATCCAAAATTTTAATATTGTTGGCATGCTTGATGCAAGTATGTATTGGCTTTCTGAAAGAATGCTTTATTTCGTTGATAACGTACATAAATCTTATTTATTGAGCGAAAATTGGAAATGAATCTACAAAAGTATAATTGCAAAGCATATGTTAATATTTATTATGTTGGGCAAAAATGTCAAATTTCGCCACAAATTACAAGTAAAACCAGAAATGTCAAAATTTTTGTCGTCCACAAAGTGTGGAACTTAACATTACGGAGACAATAAAATGTAGCCAACCGTGAAACCAAAAAATTTAGCTGTCTCCATACTGTATTGTCTCGGAAATAAAAACCAGTAGCCAACCATGAAGGGGCTGTAACATTTCGACTAACGGATAAACTTTTAAGTTAACTTTAAAAAAATGTTGTTGTAGAAACAATCTCATAATAATATTAAGCAAAATGATGAACAAACTAACCATTTTTGTTGTAATTCTACCAACCATTCTCACTAAAGTAGTTGTAAAGGAGTGGATAGGAAGATGTTTTCACGGCATTGGCGATTGTGAAATTGATTTGGATGGCATCACTATTCTTATGAATCAAAAACATGAGATGTAATTAAAGGCAGAGAACAAGACTATTGTATGGAATTAACTGAAGTGGTTGAAGACGTGAATGAACTATCTTGTGGAAAGGGAGAAATGCTCATGCTCTTTTGATTCCCTTAGTTTGCTTAATTACTTCATGTTTTACTATACACTTTTTTCAATTTTTGCTCCTGAATATATTTGTCTTTCATCTTTGCTTATGTTGTTCTAAGACAAACTGTTTTATATTTATAGCATTTCAAAAAAAAACTGTGTTTAAATTAAAAACTATAGAGTCTAAAGCTATAGTAAATTGCACAGCTTTAGCTAATGCCATATTAAACGGCATGGAAAAAAGTTTTGGATCACTTCTGAACGACGAACAGGTACAAACTTGTCGGTCGATATGGCTGGAAACATATGACAACAGTCGAGTGGATACAGTAATAAAATGCATGAAAAAAAGGTACAAGAGGCGTTACGACAAGAAGCTGCCGAAAGTTGGAAGGACAGAGATAGTTTAATTGGCGAAGGCAGCAAAGCGAGTAACAACGACGATGATGAGAAGGACTTTTCAATTCTGTCACTGAGTCTTAAGAAAAACCTAAAAGCCACAAATCTTTTAAGAGTAAAGCTCAAAATCTCGTCAAAATGTGGCTAAACATGAAATCAAAAGACTTGTTCAACGATGCGGCATTCTTCGGTGAACAGATATTCATAAATCTATTTATTAAATATAATATTGCTATACCCTCAAGCGCTGCAGTTGAACGTCTTTTTTCCACAGGCAAAGATATTTTAACGCCGAAACGAGATGCGCTTTCAGACGAGAACTTAAACATATTAATGTTCATGAATATCCCCATTATGCCAGATGGCTAAATTACAATTATACACGTCTTTTTTTTTGTTCCTAGCCTGTTAACTTCCAGAGCCCAAACCAACAGTTTTCATAAAAAGATCACTAACGCAACGATATAAAAAATGCAACTTTTATCACCTCTTAACGGATTAACGATTGAAGTGGAGTTACAGACCAAGCTTTGTCGCTTTATCACGTTCTAGCTTTCTACGCGTCTGTTTTTTGAGTTACATACTACGCTTCTTTACGTCAAAGCTTTCTATGAAAACAGTTGACAGTTGACAAATTTGTAAAATATGTTTCATGAATTGAAAAGTTTGTTTAATAAGATGACGCTAGAAAGTGTAGAAAAAGTTGAAAGTTGCTCAACTTTTCTACGCTTCTCGGCTTTCTACGCGTTGTGCTTGTAACTCAATCCATACGAATGCAGGGTGTCAACTTTTTCTGAGAGGAGCGAGTGAAGCGACAAAGCCACAAAGCGTGGTCTGTAACTCCACTTTTAACGTTAACTTGCGTTAAACCTTCCGAAATGTAACACTTTAACGTTTAACGAAGTTAACTTTGTTAGTAATGGATTAGCGAAGTTGATTAACTGTGCCCAGCTATGATCATTGCTCATCTGAACCGAACCACATCCTCATGTGTTACGCTATTCACACGCAAGAATGATAGAAAAGAAGATTACGCATTCCGAATTTCAAATGAAAATCTTCTGCGCATGTCGTCATCTGGAGGACAATCACGGTTGCATTTTTCTATTTTTGTAACAAATGTATAAGGGTTGCCGAGTACTTTTTTCCTCAAATACTTTTTAGCCTATATGAAAAAATATTTAGGCGCAGAGTTGTATTGCCTTATTTAATTTTTATATGGGAAACAACTACAAAATATTTAAGGCAGTCATAATATTTCAAGACATTATGACACTTTAGCTTACCATGAATTGCCTAATTATTTATTTTGAGTTTAACTTCGATATTTAGTTATATTATTATTTTTATTATATTGCACTATTATCTATGTAGATCTTGTTGTAAACAATGAAAAACAAATTCTAACTCAGGTAATTAATTGCCTTATTTAGTTTTCGTTTTCTTTTATGGACATTTTGATCTAAGTCCTTGGTAAGAAATGTAATTCTAAAATACATTCTAGCTCTGAAAATTTTTTTTTTTACTTTAATGATGCAGTTTACATAATTTGCATGTTCTAAGAGTTTTCTTCTAAATATTTTTAGGTTATTTCTATTGCGGCCTCTGGAAACCTCTTCGTGCAGTTTATGGCATATATAAGGAGACGTCCATTAATTACGTGAGGTGTTTTTTTGAAAATTCGGACCCCCCTCACCTTGGTGAGATCTGGCGGGACCCCTCCCCCCTCCCGTTAGATTTAAATTATAATTTTTAATGTAAAATCTATGCATTAAAAAGTTGACGTGAGGTTTTCCTTGACCCCCTCCCCCCTACGTGAGATTTGGTGAGATTTTGCCGGACCCCCTCCCCCCTATTTAAGCTCACGTAATTAATGAACGTCCCCTAACCAGCAAGATTTTCTGGGCCATCAGCTCGCTGTCGACGTTTGGACAATGAAGTTGAACATCCCTACCTATGTCTACAGAAAAGTTTTATTTACACCTACTTCTTGAACTCATAGTTTGAGCTAATTTTCCAATAACAAAATAAACAAGTATGATAATAGTAGTTTCAGTATCGGAAAACATAATTTTGTCCACTAATATATTATATCATCATAAAATAGAAATTAGTAAATGTTTTGGGAACATTAGTAGTAAAAAAGTAACTTGATTATGTATTTCTTATTCCACGACAACTCTAACCGTCCTCCATATGACGCTCTTAATTGACATCCAATATGGCGGAGATGCGCAATGCGTAATCTTCTTTTCTATCATTCTCGATTCACACGCACCGAGCGTCGGCGTATGACTTCGGAGTAGTTTTTTGCCAAGAATGATAGAAAAGAAGATTACGCATTCCGAGTTTTCAAATGAAAATCTTCTGCGGATGTCGTCATCTGGAGGATAATCACGGTTGCATTTTTCTATTTCTGTAAAAAATATATAAGTTGTATTGCCTTATTTAATTTTTATATGGAAAACAACTACAAAATATTTAAGACAGTCATAATATTTTAAGACATTATTACACTTTAACTTACCGTGAATTGCCTAATTATTTATTTTGAGTTTAACTTCGATATTTAGTTACATTATTATTTTTATTATATTTAACAATTTCACTATTATTTTTTCACAAAAGTTATAAAAATATCTAGATATTGTTGTAAGCAATGAAAAACAAATTCGAACTCAACTAATTGTAAAGTAAAGTAAAGTCTAATAAAATTTTGTCGAGATGGTTAAGCGATGTGAAGGTCATTGTAGTTTATTGTTGTTCTCATATGTTGGGAACCTCTTCGTGCAGTTTATGGCATATATAACCAGCAATATTTTCTAGGCCATCAACTCGCTGTCGACGTTTGGGCAACGAACTCAGCTACTTCAGCTAATAATAAAAAGCTTATATATTAACGGAAATGAAAAAATTATACATGCAATTAATTTGTTATATACATATTTATAATTTTTTCTTAGCTTTATCGCACTTTCTCAAATTTTCCAATAACAAAATATAGAAGTATCAAAAGAGTAGTTTCCAATTTCGGAAAACATGATTTTTCCCACTAAGATATTATATGATCATATAATAGAAATTAGTATATTTTTTGGGAACATTAGTAGTAAAAAAATAACTTGATTATGTATTTCTTATTCCACGGCAACGCTAACCGTCCTCCATATGACGCTCTAAAATACATTGCAATATGGCGGAGATACGCAATGCGTAATCTTCTATTCTATCATTCTTGGTTCTTTGTTGTGTGAATGCGAGATATGTCGGAGTAGTAGTTCGGTTCTTCTACTTCGGTGTAGTACGTCGATGAACAAGTTCGCTGTCGTGTAAATAAGGAATTGTACGTCGGCGTTCAACTGTCGAAAATGCATAAGTTAATATATAAATAAAATAAATGTTGAAAATAGTATTTAGCTAAAATTAATTGCAAAATTTAACATAAATATATTTTAAAATGAAAATATAGACGAAAAATAAGAGAAAACATTTATTATTATTAATTTTTCTTCTTAAATTTAGACTACATCGTAGCACACTATTTTTTTGTTTGTTTGTTTTTTCAACAACAACAAGATCATTTCAGCGCCGGCGTATCTGCGTATAAATGCATGAACTATAGCGAACTTGTGAGTAGGTGTTACAAGTCGACGCTGCGTGTAGACCACATATAAACAAGATAATCAGCCATTTACATGCACATACGCCGGCGCTGAAATCTTGTTGTCGACAAAACAAACACAAACAAAAATTGTTTGCTACGACGTTGTCTAAACTTAAAAAGAAAAATAATAATAATAGATGTTTTCTCTTATTTTTCTTATATATTTTTATTTAAAAATTTATTTATTTTAAATTTTAAAATTAATTTTAGCTATATGCTATTTTACTTATACATTAAGTTAAGCATATTTGACAGTTGTACGTCGACACTCAATTCCCTATTTACACTAGGCTTGCTGATATTTTATACAATATCTGATATCGATAATATCGATATTTTCACACTCCGATAAATATCAGACCGATATATATCAGCGAAAAATAAACGATAAGCGATATATCGATATTCGATATTTCTTATTTTCTTCTTATTTCTTATTTATTTATTCCAGTCTTTGAACAAAAATCCTTACAGACTAGAAAACAATATGTATAAATATTGTATATAAACAATGTGGTAATACTTAAAAGTAATTATTTAATAAAGCCTTCATGGCAATTTTAGAAATAGAAAAATAAAAATTACAGCTTAAATTTTATCTATTAAATATTTTTAAAGCACAAAGATAGGGGCATTGGAAGTATAATTAGTGAGCACGGTGTTCAAATGAAAAGTTGCACAATATCTAAGGGATCTAGGGGGGACATTAAAGCGAATCAGCCTCAGTAAGGAAGGGCAGTCAACCAATCCTGAAATAATATCAAAAACAAATAGAAGTAATAAAATTTTTCTTCTGTTCTCCGACGTTTTTAAGCCAAGAAGTTGGCAACGAGCACTATATACAGGGAGAATTCCTTGAAAATTAATAGACCGCACAGTGTTGCGTCTAGTGTATGCTAGCTGGACAAAAGTGACTCTCTCGTTTAAAGAAAATAACGGTATAGTTTTCAAACAAATACTCTCAAAGCTAGGAAACCAACAAATATTTTTTTTCTATAAGTAAATTTACAGTTTCAGATGGTTGAGTGAGTGAGTGAAGTTGTTTTCTTCAACTTTTAATTTCTGAAAAATTGTGATTGAGTAGTCGTGGAAAAATATTAATTTTGTTATTTGTCAATATTAAAGAAAAGTTTTTTTTAATGGATTTCAAAGCTGAAGGTAAGCACTAATGAAATTAAAATTAAAAGTGAAAAATAATTTCATAGTTTTTTATTAAAAACAACAACAAAAAGATGTCTGAATAAAGTTAATAATAAATTTAGTTTCCTAACTTTGGGAGAGTAGAAAGTATTTGTATTCACGTGTATTCAAACATTTTTTTTTAATGAAAATTATCCTTTCACTGCTTCTTCTGAAAACAATATCTATTTGCACACTTTTGCACATATATATTTTATTTGTTTGTTTTTAGAGTACATATTTTGTATCAAAAAATGTGAGTTATACCAGGAATGGGAAAAATCCACGAAAAACGATAAAAACTTTTAATATAAAAGCTTAGTGGTGTAAATTCGGTGTGAATTGATTAACCAGTCTCCGTGAAAATGATATTTTAAAAATATATTTGTATTAGGGCCACCCTAAATATGCACCCTTAATAAAAGTCCTATGGCCTAAGCTATGCTTTTCAATATAAAAGACACTTGGTGTAAATTCCATGTGAATCGATTAAATGGTTTTTGTGAAAATTATATTTTAAAAATATTTTTGGATGCAGCCTAAATAAAAGTTGTAATCGCGCCAGCGATTGGTTCAACTTCAAACGGCCCCACGTTGGGCGCCAAAATTTGTAATCGCGCCAGCGATTGGTTCAAACTTCAAACGGCCCCACGTTGGGCGCCAAAATTTGTAATCGCGTAAGCGATTGGTGCTTGGAACGCGGACAACATGACCAGCGGCAGCACGAGCTAGTTTGCCGATGCCAGCAGTTCGGGATGTTGGGGTGGGTAGCTGCTGCCCATGGTGTGCCTGCACCTTACAAATATAATTCTCTCGTGCTTAAGTTGCTGGGCTCTGATACTTCAAAAATCTTTCCAAAAGTACTACAAAACAAAAATCTTAAAAAAAATTGGGCCTCCCTAATAATTTTTCTTCGGGCTGAACCCTCGAGCTTGGTGTTATGCTCGGCCCCGTCTATCACCCACCCTACCTTGTGGACCTATGGGGAAATTTTTCGGTCCACCCTAGTCAGTTAAAGCTCTACATAGGACTTACCGTTTACAGCTTAAGCTGACATGTTAATTATCTTTTTTTTTTCCTTTTTCTTTTAAATAAAAAGAAATTTGTTTTTCTTTTTAATATTTCAGTTCATTATTATTATTTTATTTTTTTTGTTTTATTTCCAACATACTTTATTTCAAATAGCTATTTTTAAGATATTTTGCATATGTTGCTTAATTATACGAAGGTATAAAAATAATACTAAATTCGTAGGTTAAACATAGGAAGAAACTTATATTATTAAAGCTACCACTAATATTTATTTTTGTTTGTTTTTTTTTTTTTAAAACATCTCAAAAAAAAGTAAAACAATATTATTAATAATTCTCATTATATGAATAATACCTCCGATACTAGTTATTATTGTTGCAGTTGCTGCTACTGTTGTCGTCTTCGATTCTCGGTGTTGTTTACGTTGTGTTGTTTAGTGTATAGTTGGGTCGTAAATGTTGTTTTTATAGTTTTACGTTGTTGTTAATTTAAGTTTTTTGAAATTGTATTGCTGAATGTCAGAGTTTGTTTTTCTTTAAAAGGTTTCTTTTGTCATTCTGAACATTGGTTCAACAACTGTCATTTCTTTCAATTTTTTTGTGTATCTTTGTTTTTATGTATGTCACTTTTTCTATGTCAGATTTTGTTGAATGTGTATGTGCAATTATTTCTTATGTTTCTATTGTCATCTCTTTTTTTTTTTTTTTATTTAGAATGTAACGGAGCGCTGGCGCTTCCGCGGAATTTTATCTTAGGTTATAATTTTTTCTTAATTGTGTTTCAACAAGTTTATTTTTTTATTTTTTTTTACATTTCCAAATTTTTGTGCTTCTGTCACATTTTTCTCACTGTCACTGCAGTATTTTCTTTTTCTATTTCTTTATAACTTTTCTGTATGCATTTTTTTCTATTTTCTATGTGTTTGCGACTAAAGCCGTCGATGACGTAATTTTTATACAATTTTTGTTTTTCTTCTTCTTTATTTCAGTTGAATTGCAAATATATTAATGTGGCCGTGTGAAGCGCTAGCGCTCCACCACCACCGTTTCCGTGACTAAGACTGACGATGACGTAACCTTTATACAAATTTTTAACCGGAGACTTTTGTTACAAAAAATATTCGAATTGAGTTGGCCTTTGATGCAGTTGCGTTTCGTTCACCGTACGGTTTTTCTAATAATTTTATTTTTACTTCGTTTTAATTATTCGATTAAGAAACGACCAACCCGGTGGACTGCCAAAAACCAACTCACGCGTTCTTTTCTATCATCAAGAAAAAATGGCTACCGAAACTTCGAAATGACGCGTTGTTCAGCCATTTCTCTTTGTAATCGAACTCACGTACGCAAATTTCGAATGACAGACCAGAAATGTCATTCTGACATTCTGACATTTCTGGTATGACTTTCGAAGTTCCAATGCCAGTGTACATTAGATTCCACTTTGCCGTTACAAAACAGTTTTTCGAAATCTGCTGTGGTTGGTTACAAAAACTGAAGGCACTACTTTCTAATATCCTTCGCGTGAAAAATGCCAAGTCGTTTATTGTTCATGTCTGCTAGCTCATAATAAGCCGTACCCATTCTCTTAATCACCTGAGCCTTCTCGAAAACATTTGCCAATTTTGCATTAAAGTGATCGGAAGCTTTGCTTTGAGCAAAACTCCTACGATACACAATTTGACCGATTTCGAAACGAACTGGACGTGAACGCATATTATAATTTTTAGCATTTGTATCATAGGCCTTTTTCAAATTCTCTCGCACCCTTACGCGAATCAACTCAGTTTTTTCTTCGTGTCTGATGTCAGCGGTCGGATCTTCAATAAGTTTTAGTTTTCGCAAAACTTCAACAGAAGTTGCGTGGCAGATCATATTTTGACCGAAGACAACAAAGTATGGAGAGAAACCCGAGGACGAGTGCACTGAGCTTCTGAGAGCAACGCTTATAGCATATCATTTTTCATCCCAATCTTTCTGATTTGGGTTAATGTAGGCTCTAACAGCAGCAATGACTGAACGATTGACTAGTTCAACGGCATTAGATTGCGGAGAATAGTTGGCAGTATAATTATGCGTCACACCATATTTCTTTAAAAGGTCTTTGAAAAGTTTAGATCTGAATTGAACACCATTGTCAGAGGTGATGACTTCAGGAACACCAAAAATGGCAAAAATTCGCTTTTCAAGAAAATCAACCATCTTGATGGCAGTGAAACTCCTGATTGGCTCTAAGAAATGAAACTTGGAAAGATGGGCGAGAACAATCACCATACCCACGTTTCCTGATCGTGATCTTGGATAAGGTCCAAGAAGGTCTACGTAGAGTTTTTGAAAAATTCGGACAGACGTAGTCTACTTACCCATAGGAGGACGAAGTATGTGATTTGGGGCTTTAGTTTGCTTGCAGATTTCACACGATAGAACGTGATCCCGCACTTGTTTAGACATACGTGGCCAGAAATAAAAGGTTTTAAGTTTGGTTAAAGTTTTACCAATTCCACCATGAGAACTCACCGGATGATCATGTGCTCTTAGAATGAGATCTTGTCTCATTTCCAAAGGAACCCATACCTTCCATGATTGCTCTTCCTGAATCGGATCACCGCTAGCAAATTCGCAACGCTTATAAATTATACCATCTATAACTTGTATATCTGGTTGCTTACTTGGCTCTTTCTGAAATTCCTCAATCATCTTTAAATAATATTCGGTTTTGAAAAATTCCGAATTAAAATCAATTTCGAAAAATTGGTCTGTTTCTGACGCAGTCAGAGACGAAATGTGGAGGCTTTCCTGAGAATAAGTTCTCGATAAAGTATCAGGAACCACGTTTTGGCTGCCTTTCCGATGAAGAATGGTAAATTTGAAGCCCTGCAACTTCAGTGCCCAGCGCGCAAGTCTGCCATGCAAATCGGTTTGGCTCATAAGCCATTTTAACGAAGCATGATCGGTTATAACTTCGAATTCATGTCTTTCGACATAAGCTCGAAATTTTTTTATGGCCATAACCGCCGCAAGACATTCTTGTTCGGAAACAGTATAGTTTCTTTGCGCTTGGTTGAACTTATGGAACATGTATGCAATGGGAACTTCATCACCTTCATCGGTACGTTGTGCCAAAACCGCTCCAACGCCAAATTGACTAGCATCACATTGAATAGAAAATGGACGAGAAAAATCAGGACTGTGTAGCACTGGTGCACTACTCAAACTATTTTTGAGGTAGTCGAAAGCAGCTATTGCGTTTTCGGTCCAAACAAATTTACGAGCCTTTTGTAACATATTTGTCAAAGGAGTAGAAATTGAAACATAATTTTGCACAAACCTTCGGTACCATCCACAGACACCTAGAAAGCGACGAAGTTGTCTAACTGTTTTTGGACGAGGAAATTCTTTTATCGCTTTTACTTTGTCCGGATCGGTACTTATTGTTCCATGTCCAATGACATGACCAAGGTAGTGAATTTGTTTGAGCAAAAATTTGCTTTTCTCTATATTAATTGTAAGGCCAGCACGTTTAATGCAAAATGCTACTTCTTGCAGAAGCGAAATATGGTCATCGGAAGTTTCGGTTATTAACAACAAATCGTCTAAGTATACAAATACTTTAGTTCGCAAATGGGCAGGGATTACCTTGTCCATGAGACGGGTCATGGTCTGCGGCGCATTACATAAGCCAAATGGCATTGTAACAAATTGATATAGAGGTCGGTTGGGGACAGTGAAGTGAAGGCTGTCTTATCCCTTGACGCTTCATCCAACGGAATTTGCCAGAAGGCATCCTTCAGGTCTAAGCTTGAAATAAACTGTGCCTTCGGGAGCCTGCTGAGAATTCCGTCGATGAGCGGCAAAGGATAAGCATTCTTCACTGTGACCTCATTGACTTTGCGTGCGTCGAGACACATACGAACTTTATTCGGTTTGACGATTAGTGCAACAGGAGATGACCATGCACTTTGAGATTCTTCGATAACGCCAAGAGAAAGCATTCTATCAATCTCCGCAAAGAGAAGTTTTTCAACGCCTGGTGAAACAGAAAAATGCCTTTGTTTTATAGGCTTCGCTTGACCTACATCAATGACATGGCTTATAAAATTTGTTCGGCCTAAGCCTTTTTCAGAAAAAGAAGGAATTAATAAAATGGTTGCATTTAAATTTGCTTGCTTTTGAGCATTTAACACATGATGATTGGAGTCTAACTCCGCAATGTTCAAATCAACAGAAATCCTAATGAAAAAGATCACTTGCCAAACCGAAAGTCTTCACAAAATCAACGCCCAAATATAAGTCTTGAGAAAGAGTTGGAATTATCAGAAATTTGAGAGGTTTGGTTATTCCTCTTAAAGTAATAAAAGTTTCAACGAAACCCAATGGAAAATGATTTGTTCCATCTGCAGTTTTAAGGTTAGTCTTAACTTTGTGCCAAGGGTGTTGGTTATCTTCTAAGAACTTTTTAGCTAGATTGTTGGCTAAACAACTGACAGAGGCACCAATATCGACTAGTCCTTCAATTTTTTCTTTAAAAATTAAATTTTGAGCATAGGGACGTAAATCATCTTTAGGTTTATCAGAAACCACTGAAGAACAAATAAATTTTTTCTTCGCCTTTAAATTTTTCCAAAATTTTCTCAATCTTAAAGTAGAACGTTTCTTATGCGTTGACCCCGGTGAAGCAGTGACTTCATCAGAAAAAATTCGCTTACGGGCGGCTTTATATTCCTGCCAACGAATGTGCAGAGGTTTAAAATGCCGAATAGGTAAAACTGTAGGAGATGGTTTAATTTCAGGTTTATTTTCAGGTTTCAAATTAGAATTAACTGGTTTCAAAATAAATGTTGTGGTTTGGCATGCCGCATCACTTTTTAAGGTGGTGGTGGTGCGGTTGGCAACTCTAAAAAATGGTTATTCGGGAGATCTTCTGTATGAATGTTTACTTCCGATACGTTGCGTGCAGCTTGGAAGTTTCTGGTCGACCAGCCGTACTCTTCATCCAACGACTCGCGTTTTTGAACAAATGTTCGAAGCTGTCTAATGTTTTCTATGGAGACATAGAGAAGACTGCGTCTAACATCGAGACGTAAGTTTCGTTGAATGATTTCCTACAAAGTTGCTGGTTCAAGAGGACGTTGCAATTTATCGCAGAGCTGAAGAACAGATTCATAAAATTCATCGAACTTTTCATCATATTTTTGTTTCCTTTGACGAATCAAATCCATTATGTCTAAATCTGTTCTCCGGTCTCGAAATTGACCACGAAGTTCTGTGCACAGAGTTTTCCAATGTATTTGAGTCACACTACGGTGATAGCGCCAAAACCACTCCAACGCTTTCCCAGCAAACAAAATGTGTGGATGATTGCACAAGGCTTCAAAATCACCTCGCAAACTTTGAAGGGTCAGAGAATGTACTCGGTAAATAAATTTATCGACGGACAAAGCGTCTTCTTTGCCACTAAAAGTGACTTTCCAATTAGAAATCAGATTTGAGACTTTCTCTGAGGCCATAAAAGGTGGAACTGACCTATGGTGAGTTGAAGTGCCTTGAGCAAAATTGCTGTGGGTTGTTTGTTGGTGATTGTTTTGATGGAAAACGGGTGGAGGAGGCAGCTGAGGGTTATATGGAGGAAGTCCAAGTGAAAATGGAAAATTGTTGATCACATTTCTAGGAGCCTGGTGTATGTCAGAAGAACGACCAAAAGTCACAGGTGGATTTGGATCTCGATTCCGATCAGGAGGTGCATTACTGACTGAGTTTAAATTCATTTTAGCCAGTTGAGCTTTCACAGCTTCGTCAATCAACTTTTGCAACTGTGCGTCTGAAAACTGAGATACATTAGTTTGCGCACTTGCGTGATTGGATAAGTCTGTGGATAATGGATGCACTCCTGACATGTTGAGATTATGTGCAGGTGTCACTGAAATATTTTGATCCATTAAGTTTTTGTAACTGCGGGTTACTGGCCGACTATTTTTAGCGATCGTACCTGTGTGTGTAGTAGCTGGTGT
Source organism: Meiosimyza platycephala (assembly GCA_963662105.1). Lineage (NCBI taxonomy): Eukaryota > Metazoa > Arthropoda > Insecta > Diptera > Lauxaniidae > Meiosimyza > Meiosimyza platycephala. The sequence continues at coordinate 44,784,891 of OY759210.1, read as the reverse complement.
TATTGTAAAAGACTCCAATCCCAAATTAGGAATGGGCTTGTATGGCTTAACTTTTTTAGTACTGCACAACGCCTGACAGAAAGGGCAGTTGCGAGTCTCCTGCAACCAATTGGAAATGCATTCCGTATGGAAAATGTGGAAGCAGGGAGTTATACTAAAATTTTCACCATCTAGCATTTGTTGCTTGCACACCACACAGGGATTGTCAGGGATTTCACCCAGAATGGACAAATTCTCATTACTACGATGCAGAGGCATTTTTCACGTAAAACTCAAAAACCGAATCCGCGACCGAGATGAAAGGTATCGAACAACCGAAAGTTAAAATTTTGTAATAAAAAAAAAATGGCCGAAAGTTAAATTTATGAATACCCCGTGTAATTACCACTAAATTACCAAATATCAAATTCTAATTAATTATTTCTTTCAATTTTTAGCAAAAATCTACATTTGTGCAAAAAAAAAAAAAAAAAAAAAATTTCAAATGTCAAATCTATAACGTTTTAAATTTTTAGCATAGCTAAATTATGCCAAAAAAAAATTTTTAAAATGTTTCATCAAAAACAAATTTTTCAAAAAAAAAACTTAAATTTTCGTTATAAACCGTGTTGAATATCTTTTAATAAAAAAAGAAATTTTCAAATTCAAAAGAAAATTATACTTGTGAAATTTTCTTTCTTTCCTTCTAACAAAAAATTCAAATTTCTGTATAAAGTTTATAAAAAAAAACTTTACTGAACAAATTTATTGAAAATTTAATTTGTTAAATTTTTGTTTTTCTCAAAAACAAAATGTTCTTTACAAAAAGTTTAATTATTAATGACAGCTTGGTCCTATGTAGAACTTTTCAAATGATTGTTATTAATTGTTTGGTCAGCCACGAAGAAAACTTTAGGGAGGAAGAATCGGAATCTACTAAATTTAAATCTCATTTCAAACATGAAATTGAAGTACAACCTATCCAAGTCTCAGTAAAGCGGTCGAAAAGCGCAGTGAATTGCAACTAAATCGCTAAATCCAGCAGTTTACCTTGACTTGCAGCCGCAATTCGCATTCAAGCTAAAAGAGTGAATCAAAATATTAAAAATGTAAGAAGTTACTGAAATGCAATTTATTCAAAAAAAATTATGCAAAAAATTTAGTCTTCTATTACAGGGTAATTTTCACAAATAGGAATAAATAGGGTCAAAAGCGTCTGAGCGGATCAGAACGGAATCCTCCCGGACTGATAAATCCAGCTTCAGGCTTTGAGTATTAGATTCTTGAATTTAAAATTCAAATGAAGACAAAAACAAAAATTTTCCTGTAACAGGTTAAGTTAAATAAAAATTTTCAAAAATCCAGAGCACAGCGAGGGTAAATCGGAAGGAACCGAGTGAAATCGAAGGCAAAATATTAAAAAAAGATTTTTAAGGGACATAATTGTCCACTGACGAAGAGTTTTCTTTTAGCCTCCAACCTCACACGGCCCCACGTTGGGCACCAAAATTTGTAATCGCGCCAGCGATTGGTTCAACTTCAAACGGCCCCACGTTGGGGGCCAAAATTTGTAATCGTGCCAGCGATTGGTTCAAACTTCAAACGGCCCCACGTTGGGCGCCAAAATTTGTAATCGCGTAAGCGATTGGTGCTTGGAACGCGGACAACATGACCAGCGGCAGCACGAGCTAGTTTGCCGATGCCAGCAGTTCGGGATGTTGGGGTGGGTAGCTGCTGCCCATGGTGTGCCTGCACCTTACAAATATAATTCTCTCGTGCTTAAGTTGCTGGGCTCTGATACTTCAAAAATCTTTCCAAAAGTACTACAAAACAAAAATCTTAAAAAAAATTGGGCCTCCCTAATAATTTTTCTTCGGGCTGAACCCTCGAGCTTGGTGTTATGCTCGGCCCCGTCTATCACCCACCCTACCTTGTGGACCTATGGGGAAATTTTTCGGTCCACCCTAGTCAGTTAAAGCTCTACATAGGACTTACCGTTTACAGCTTAAGCTGACATGTTAATTATCTTTTTTTTTTCCTTTTTCTTTTAAATAAAAAGAAATTTGTTTTTCTTTTTAATATTTCAGTTCATTATTATTATTTTATTTTTTTTGTTTTATTTCCAACATACTTTATTTCAAATAGCTATTTTTAAGATATTTTGCATATGTTGCTTAATTATACGAAGGTATAAAAATAATACTAAATTCGTAGGTTAAACATAGGAAGAAACTTATATTATTAAAGCTACCACTAATATTTATTTTTGTTTGTTTTTTTTTTTTAAAACATCTCAAAAAAAAGTAAAACAATATTATTAATAATTCTCATTATATGAATAATACCTCCGATACTAGTTATTATTGTTGCAGTTGCTGCTACTGTTGTCGTCTTCGATTCTCGGTGTTGTTTACGTTGTGTTGTTTAGTGTATAGTTGGGTCGTAAATGTTGTTTTTATAGTTGTACGTTGTTGTTAATTTAAGTTTTTTGAAATTGTATTGCTGAATGTCAGAGTTTGTTTTTCTTTAAAAGGTTTCTTTTGTCATTCTGAACATTGGTTCAACAACTGTCATTTCTTTCAATTTTTTTGTGTATCTTTGTTTTTATGTATGTCACTTTTTCTATGTCAGATTTTGTTGAATGTGTATGTGCAATTATTTCTTATGTTTCTATTGTCATCTCTTTTTTTTTTTTTTTATTTAGAATGTAACGGAGCGCTGGCGCTTCCGCGGAATTTTATCTTAGGTTATAATTTTTTCTTAATTGTGTTTCAACAAGTTTATTTTTTTATTTTTTTTTACATTTCCAAATTTTTGTGCTTCTGTCACATTTTTCTCACTGTCACTGCAGTATTTTCTTTTTCTATTTCTTTATAACTTTTCTGTATCCATTTTTTTCTATTTTCTATGTGGTTTGTGGTGGAGCGCTAGCGCTTCATCACCCACTTTCCGCGACTAAAGCCGTCGATGACGTAATTTTTATACAATTTTTGTTTTTCTTCTTCTTTATTTCAGTTGAATTGCAAATATATTAATGTGGCCGTGTGAAGCGCTAGCGCTCCACCACCACCGTTTCCGTGACTAAGACTGACGATGACGTAACCTTTATACAAATTTTTAACCGGAGACTTTTGTTACAAAAAATATTCGAATTGAGTTGGCCTTTGATGCAGTTGCGTTTCGTTCACCGTACGGTTTTTCTAATAATTTTATTTTTACTTCGTTTTAATTATGCGATTTGGAATATTTTAATTTTTCACGACAAGTTTACAATCAGAAAAAATTTAAAACGACCAACCCGGTGGACCGCCAAAAACCAACTCACGCGTTCTTTTCTATCATCAAGAAAAAATGGCTACCGAAACTTCGAAATGACGCGTTTTTCAGCCATTTCTCTTTGTAACCGAACGCACGTACGCAAATTTTGAATGACAGACCAGAAATGTCATTCTGACATTCTGACATTTCTGGTATGACTTTCGAAATTCCAATGCCAGTGTACATTAGATTTCACTCTGCCGTTACAAAGTGTTATAATCTATGACACCCGCTTGATTGATACTAATCTACTGTAAAATTTTCAGCAAAATTGGCCGGATAGTTTTCGCGTCCATAAATTGACCCGTATCAGCCCAGGGTTTCGTTTGCGACCAGGTCTCCCGTAAATTTTTTTTTGTTTCGATCCAACAAATACAAAAATGCAAAAAAATAATTTTGTCCAGCTAGCTTGTTCTAGTCGCAACACTGTTGACCGTAGGGAAAATCTTGTAAAGGTTTTTGTACCTTTTCAATCCTAGTTACATGGGTTTGATAAAAAGGGTTCCAGATCTGAGATGCATATTCTAGCCTAGATCGGACAAGGCTAGTATATAATACCTTAAGAGTATAGGGGTCCTTAAGGAAGGAACCATTACGTTTGACAAAAGATAGCATAGCATAACCTTTAGGAATAATACAGTCAAGGTGAGAGCGAAAAGAAAAATTTACATCAAGTACAACTCCTAAGTCTTTGAATTCACGAACAGACAAAAGTGGTAAATTACAGATACAGTATGAAGAAGGAATAACAGTTGTTACGCCTGGAAAATTACAGGAGCGAACTTACAAATTATGGAAACCATATCTCCCGGCTAGGACGTGGTTTTTCCCGTTACCGTTTTGCGTACGCTTAGAAAATTTAAAAGAAAAAAAAATGTTTCCCAAAAGAAAATACAAGAAACAAAATTTTTGAAGCAGCGACAAAGAAAAATCCCAGACTGCCATCCTTTATGGCATCTACCTATGTCATCACGGTTTACTCATCTATGGCATCTCCCCTAAATTATGTATCTAGCAAATCTTCATGTTAAGTAGTTTAATAAAAAGAACCAAATTTTAGCTTTTTCAATTCAGATTCTCTCTTTAGTTTCCAGTTCATTTTCTTTTGGTTTATTCTTTCCAAAATTTTCAATTTAAACCTTTTGGATAATTTCCTTAGTAACTAACAATTACCCTTTAATTTTATATATCTTATAGTGCACTTATATGACTTATTTGATTGGGGGGAAAAAATTTGTGTAATTATAAAAATAATTTTATTTTTAACACAACAGTTTTAATCAGTTATTAATTTTGGTTTTTTCTGTTAATTTAAAATTTTTCAGGCAATAAATTTATGTCGAGGCTTGTTAATCCATTTTGCTGTAGGTTTTTAAATTTAACCCAAAAACAAGGAAACTGTAAAAAAAAATTTGAAGAGAAAAAGAAACTCTACTCTTAAGTACACCTAATTCTGTTTTTACACGATCTTTTTTTACACGGTTTTGATTTAACACGGTTTGAAAATAGACAAATTTGAAATTTTTTTACACGATTTTATTCCATTTAGCACGATTCAAAATCTTTTGGGCTTGAATTTTTTTGGTTAAATATACAGCCCCTTCATGGTTGGCTGCAATCTCGTCTTTTTAGTCGCCGAGATAAAATTGGCTTCACGGTTGGCGACATTGGCGAAGTATCTCCGCGGCAATGTTTTCCACACATTTTTTCTCTACATGGTTGGCGAATCTCTTATAGTTGTATCCAGAAATGTCAAAATGTCAAATATCGCCAAAATGAAAAAGTGCACATAAATAAAAAAAAATAATAACAATTTATATGAAAAAATTTATTTCAAAATGTTCTTTCAGTACAAAAATCAGCACCAAAAGGGAATATGAATGAAATATTGAAATTGCTTGTGTAAAAACACATTATATATGTGATTTAATAAAATAAACCTGAATAGTTGTTCTTAAAAAAATCCTTCTTTTTCACTAATTTCTATAGGTTTTAGAGATAAGGAACCAATTACCTATTTTGCATACGATTAATGTCTTTTTTTACAAGTTTTTTTTGCACGGATTTTCCTGGAACCAATTACCGTGTAAAAACAGAATTAGGTGTATATTCTACTAACTGACGAATGCTGTAGTGTGTTAATTGCTAGCCTAGAACTTTTATTAAGCCAATAACATATGGAACAAATTTTCTAATTTTTATGAAAAAGGAAACAGCTTATAACTACTTACGATTTAATGCTAATACACTACACTATCATTTAATTTACAAAATAATGCTCATTTATAAAGATGAATGATAATCTAAGGATAATAATAAAAAAAATTAAGAAGAACTTGTCTACTTCAGCGGAAAAATTTGTTTAAAGATGTATCTGTTGTCGTTGCTGGTATTAATGAGGTTGTCATGTTGTTGTTGTGGTGGCAAAGTTAAAGCTGGTGTTATTGACTCTGGCTACGGCCTTAGTTTTTGTTATGGCTGGTCATATTGTTTTTATTTTGTTCTTCATTCTTCTCCTTTATTTTAAACTATTATATTTATTGCTTTAGTTTGATTTGACTTCTTTAAAGCTATTTAATTATCATTGCATTTTACGTCGCTGCTGGTTAGTTTTGTTTATTTTGTTTCATTAGGACTTTCATTTGTCCGTCCTTTTATCTTTTGACACTTTTTTAGGTTTAGGTATTTTGTTTTTCTTTTCTGACACATTTGATTTTGACACTTCTGATTCTGGTTTGTCTTTTTCTTCTCTTTGTTTTTAGTTCTTCTATTCGCGGAAGCGAATTCTTTTAGGTTAGGTACGCGGCGCGTGCACGATTGTTGTTGGAATTCTAATTTAAGTCAAATCGCACATTGAGTGTACTTTTTTCTGGTGTACATGCCCACTCGCGGGATCGCGCTCTCTTTGGAACCTATGCGTCATTAACCTGTAAATTTCATTATTTTTTTTATTTTTAGGTTGACCACGTCACTTCTGATTTTACCCAATAACTCGGAACCTTTCATCTTTTCTTTATTTGGGGATTTCGATATAGGTATAGTAATTGTAATGGGAGTAAAATCGATTTTAAACTGTTTCCCATTTACTACACCATTAATTTTTATTTTAATTTTAACCGAAATATTACCATTGTATAGGATTATTACAAATATTATTTATACGGACTATAGTTCAGGATTTTGCGTCGCGAATAATTGAAATTTTGTTAATTTCTTAAAATCGCGTTTCTTTCACGCATAATATCAGCATGTCGCAAAATTAATATTTTCTCCTTGCCCGCTCGTTTGAACAATATTTCTTAGCCGACTCAACCGTACGATATGAAAATATTCCGCAACTGACGCTTTGAAACTCCACACAGCAACTCGCCTGATGCCGCTTGTCAGCCGTCCGTCCGCACACACCATGCATACATACAAACAAAAAAAAAACTATCGGCATCCTTGGCCCTTTAATGCCTCCCTTTTAGGTTTTCGACACCTTTGACATTTTGAGTTTGACAGTTTACAATAAATGGATTTTTGTAACGGTTTTTTGAATTGGGCATAATTTTAAGGCCATACTGTGTTTAATTTTCGTTTATTTAAATCTGAAAACTGGGTAATCGTAAGTATTTTGAATTGAAATTGAAAATTAAGAAAAAGGGGATTAAAAAATTTTCAAAAACAGAATTTAAGTGTTAACAGGGAAGCCTGAATGCGCTTTCCCATTGGTTGAACTGTTTGCCGGTTTAACAAAAGAGGTGTTAAGATTTCATTGGGCGATTTTATCGGGTGATTTCAATCATTTAGGCAGCTTAATTGAAGTTTCTTTTGTGGCCGAAAGATGGCAGAAAGTAAGATTGACGTTTAAACTTCAACTGAGGTATGTTCCAGTATATTTTTATTTTCAAGATAATACGAAATCCGTAACAGGGTGACGCATTTAGAAAAGGACATAAAAACACATTTATTAAGATTGAGAAAAAGATGATTATTTCGACACCAATGAAATAATTTATCAACTTCGCTTTGAAGAAGCAAAACATCATTTACATTACATTTACTTATTAATTTTTGTATTTCAACTTTAAATTTGTACTACGCTTGAAGTAATGTGAATAAATATACATACATACATCAGTTAAGTTTTTGATTTTTAAATAGATTTTCAGATCATCAGGATGTAGGAGACAATTACTGTGAACAAAGAAAGTACTTAGTTATGTCATTAATAAAAATGGGCCCAAAATGCTGACTTGCGGTACACCCGACGTAGAAAAGGCTACATTATCAAAGGCTACAGCACACTGACGATGTTGTAAATATGAATTTAGTCAACTTAAAAAGGTGGAATGAAAGCCAAGTAAGTGCAATTTATGAATTAAGAGCAAATGAGGAATTTTGTCAAAGGCTTTAGAAAAGTCTGTATAAATGACATCAACCTGACATCCTTGTTGAAACGCAGACAGACAACACTCAGATAACAAAATTAAATTTGTGACATTGTGAATTTGAACTGCCCGAAACAAACCCATGCTGATTAGGGGAAATACAATTTTTGCAAAATAGACTTTATTTTTAACAACTGACTCAAAAAGTTTAGGGATGGTTGATAATTTTGCTATGGGTCTATAATTCTCAATATTACTTTTGGATCCAGATTTATGAATATGAGTAATTAGCGTCATTTTCCAGGAATCAAGAAAAATACCTGATTTTAAAGAATTAACATTAAAGGGTAGGATAGCTTTTGTAAAAGAATGAGCAGAGACCATCAGAATCAACCAAAGTTGATTGTTTCAGATCATGAATACCATTTAAAACATCTAAAGAAAGTGATCCAAAGCTTACAGCAGTATCCACATTTTCAAAGACAGGAGGAAAGTGGATCATAGTTAGACTTGAAAAAGTCGGCAAAAAGATTCACCGTAGAAGCAGCGTTATCAGAAAATTTTTTACCCAAAAACATTGATGAAGGTATATTGGAACATCCTTTTTTAGACTTGGCAAAGCTCCAAAAAGCCTTAGGATTTAAATTTATGGAGGCTTCGAATTTCAAAATATATTGCGTATACAAATATTTGTCAAGAAAGTTAAACTCTCTAACATAATGTCTATATTTCACGTTTATTGCGTATACAAATATTTATCAAGAAAGTTAAACTCAGAAACTCAGGCAGAATTCACGAAGGTAAAGTTACATGCTTTAAAATTTAGATGACGAATAACTGATGAAGTAGGAACTTTAAGATATTTGTAGAAAGATATATGCAGCTCAATAGGAACGTGGTGCACTCCAATTACTGACAGTGGGATAGTAGATTTATTAATAGCAAATTTTATGTTACAAGAAATAAAAACTAAATCTAAAAGTCTTCTTAGAGCATTAAAACAGTTACTAACCTGAAAAAAGCCACGATCTAGTAAGTTATCTATTACATATATCTCAATATCACTTGAAATATTAAAAGGAGACAGATTGCTGTCACCAGATAATGCATCCCATTGAATACCACTAAGGTTAAAGTCACCAAAAACCATTAGTTGATTCGAACTCATTGAAAAATCAACATTTAACAAAGTTATATTATCAGTGTGCATTTTATATAAAACAAAAGAGCTAGTTGGAGGAATATATGAGATTACTAAGTAGAGTGATTCAGATGATCCTTTAATTAAAACGCACAATTGATCAATTACAACATCATCATTTGACAATAATACACATGAAGAACAGAGAGCACGGTTGAGGGCAATTAATACACCGCTACCACGTAAACAGCAAGTCGCATTTACGTCTCAATCTTTACGATAGATACTATAAAGATTAGCATCAAAAAATACTTCATTAAAAAAATTTATATTAAGCTATGTTTCAGTGAATATAAAAACAACGAATTCACAATGCAAATGAACCCATCTTTTACGGTCGACAACAACAGTATTCATGTTTTTACCAACAACTCTAGCGCGATTTCGTTTTTTGTTTACGACATCAATCCAATGAGTATTATTATTGTCAACAGCTGGAGAAGCAGCAATTACATCATATGAAGAGCGAGGAGCTGGAGAGGTTACATCAGTAAGACCACCATCAGCAGAAATATCACCCAAAATTTAAGAAGAGATAGGTGAAATAAGTAGCAGCACCAGCAGCAGAGAGAGAGTTTGACTTTAAGAGAGCATCCAAACATACATTATCACATGCATTAGCAGCAGCATTGATAGCAGATTTATGTTTATCAGCTTGTACAGCAGTATTAGCAGGTCTTTTAGTAGACACATCCAAGGGCACGGTCAATGAACTATTACTTAAAGAGTTGTTTACCAAATTATTGTTCTTTAATTTCATAGCACTTCTCTCAGTCGCACTTAGTTTTTTTGTAGAAAGAAAAATTACCAATCATTAATTTTAACTCTTTCACTTCACAATCCAATTGTTGCACGATTGAAAACAAATTTGATGCATTGTTCAGGCATTTATTGCAATTATAAGCAAAATTTCGATTATTAGTAAGAAATTCAAACTGAAAGTCATTTAAGTTGGCACACAAATAAATAAATAGAGCATCGAGAACGGACCGTCATAATAATCAACTTACAGTGAAGACAGTCACACTGAGACTGAAGCTTAAGCTTATGCAAAGCCCGAATTTCATCCATAGTGTTAACGGACCGTTTGCAATATTTGACAGTCAATTTTATTTGTTCTATTATTTTATTCAAACGGTAGAAGTTCTCCAGAGTAGCCTGTACTATTAAAATAATTCCGTGCGCTGTGCATCCAATTCTAACAAATTTCTGGCTACACATGTCATGCAAGATGCATGGTCAGTCGTCATCGCTACTCGCTTATCCTTGTTGATTCTAAATTCTGCCAGAACATCTTCAACAACATTTCTGATGTTAATGGCACTACACGGAAAAAACACCAACTCGAAATTATTGTAAATATTAATGAAAATTTAAGAAAAATTAGTAGGTAATTTAGTAATTTAGAAACGGTTCGAGTGTCTATTAAAAATTACTAAGCGTAATATAAAAATTGCATCAAGCAGGCATTAATTTTTCGAATGCAAGTTTTTAATTTTTACAAAGTAGATTTTAAAATTTCTGCAATAATTTATTATATTTTAAAAGGACTGTACTATTTTTTAAAAAGTACATTATAAAGTTTTTATGATGAAATAATAATAACTGAAATTTATTTTTAAATTTTTTGGTGTGTTGAACAAAATTAGGGCAGCCAGCGAGTTTCCGTTGCCGCTTTCCCGACCCCGTCCCAATTCTGTTCAACACATTACTTCAAAGCCAATTAGTAAGAGTTTGGCAAGCCTTATATATTTATTTTTTTGCATGAACATGTTGAGAACTCAAACAGAGTACACAAAAGAGAAATAAAATTCAATATAATAAAAATTAATAATCTTGAAATAATTTTTCTCTAACTACTTTTTAAAAATTATAAAGCGGGAATCATATATTACAATATGAAATATATAAAAATTCTAATGTGGCAATTTATTAAAATTTAATAAATTCTTTGTAAAATTTCAAAGTTTTTAGGTGATAATTAAAATGAAGAAAATAATTTTTAATATGCACTTATTAAAAAATGTAAAATGAAAATATTTACAAACTAGAATAGAATTTTTAATAAGGATTTTCTATTTATTACTATAAAAAAGTAATAGTTGTTTTCAGATTTTAATTTTTATAATCTCCTATTAATTTTTAATAAAATTTGAGTTAGTGTTTTTTCCGTGTATGTTCCTGAACCAAAGCACGCTTATTAGAATTATTTTTCAAAGAAAACTTTTTCTTACTCGAAAGACCACTTGAATCTCCAAGAATCTGCACTGCTAACGAGTTGTGGTTGGTCTTCATGTGTGAGCGAAAATTACTGGCATTGCCGCTTGTTTTAACATTTTTACCGCACACTTTGCACGTCACGTTTAAACTATTAACTTTAGTAAAATACGATTTAAAATCTAATTTCTTATTTTCCGCACTCATTTTAGAAAATTTTTTAAAAATTTGTGAAGGTGTCTATTATTTTTACGGGAATTTAGTCACTGGTCTGGCAGTAGCACTGTACTTTTACACTTGGAACACTCGAATGCAGAAAACAAAAGAAAATGTATTAACGTAAAACACATACAGTCTCACTACATTTACAGTTTTAACCAAAGAGATGAAGCTCTATTCTGCCCAAAAATTCTGCTCACACGTATTGATTGTCAGACAATGCGTGTAACTTGTTCAAAACAATGCTGCCGTATGTTGGGAAATAAATTTTGTGGAAATTTTCTTTTCATTTGGGGTATTATTAGGCGATTGGAGGAAACACTTGGGGAATTTATATATATATGTAATGCTGTTAAATAATTGAAAAGTTTCATATTTTTTTATTATCATAATACAAAAAATGTTTCAAAGTTCTTATTTACTTCATACCTAAACTACTGTTTTTTCAAAACGATGTAACTTTAATAATAATATCAACAAAAATTTCGTTTTTATAGCAGTACGTTGCAATAACAAGTTTATGTTTAACTGCCATTTTTGTCAGTTTTCCTGTCAATGTGAATAAAAATGTTTCAGAAATAAGATTGATTTATTTTATTTAACTCTATCAACTTCTACTTTTATTTATTTTTCCGAAAAACTGTCATTATGTTTTTTAATTTTAAAAGTATTTAATCATAATCATAAGACTATTTATTTATTTAATAAAATTTGTCTGCTTAAAAAATTGTAATAGAATTAGAATAGAATAGAAATCTGATCGAGTTTTAGATTTAAAAAGAACAGAAAACGGGTGCGATTATTCATGTTTCGGCTTAATTCAAAGATTAAGTTAAAATTTTTCGGCTTAAGTTTTTACCTAATACCTATTACAAAAAAAGGTATATACATCAAGTAACGTTGATGCATTCCTCTAAATAATAATTCCTCTTATTATGTTTCGTTTGTTTATGATAAATAAATTTGTTTTCAAGCGATTTAAATTTCGGGTTATGGAATAAATGTATACGCAAAGATAAGTTAACTTGTTGAAAGCCGTCATAAGAACTAGCTTTTCGGGAAAACTTTGCTGATTTGCGACAATTTCCGGCATATCGTTTAGGTTTTTGTCCGTAGTGGCAACATCTTCACGTCGTGGTGAAAAAAAAATTTATTGAAAATAATCCCAAAATATGAAAATTTTAAAATACAATTGCAATGCTTTTTGAAACTTGCCGAACAAGATATATAATTTTTTGAACCTTAAAAATCATTATTAATTTTTGGGTAGGCATAATAATCTTCTTTTTATTCCGTTTTCTTTATAAAAAAACTAAGAAAAAGAAGAAGAACGCTATAAAAATATAAAGCAAATGTGAGGTTGTGTTTGCTTTAGTCCCATGGCAATGTGAGGTTACGTTTGCATTGGTCCCATATGTGTTAGTGAAAATAGCTGATTTTTGCAATCGTGGAAAAGGTGAAATTTTTATTTATTTTTCAGTATGGTGAACAAACTAACAGCTGACTTTGAGGTCCTACTAAAAATGACATTTCAAGATTGTGAAAGGAGACAACTTATGTGAAGAATTCATTGCCGTGTTGGTAAAATTGCCTGAGATGCTGCTGGAGGAGACATTGATTGGGGTATTGAAAGAAAATATTTCTAATGAATTACAAATGACTGAATATTTAGAGTTTTTTGCGCCGGACTTTACGCTGCATCCAGAAGTCAATTCGCGGCAAGAAAACGCTAATTCTAAACAATATTTGGAGCTAATTGTTAAGCATGTGTACGAAAACTTAAAAATGTGTCAACATTCGCCAAGTGTGTAGATGGTTTAAATGCCACCTGATGCAATGGATATCGAAGAATTGCGTGTAAAAGAGCCAGATTCAGATGTACGAATCTCTCAAGCCGATGAAGATAAAGTGGTTGAACCAAAAAATCAATTTTATGATGGTGATCAGGATCAGGAAAAAGCTGATTCGGCGATAGTTGATGACTTAGAATAAGAATTATAAAATTGTACTTTTATTAAGTGTTACACAATAAGAATAAAATGTAGACTTCAATGGGAAAAAAATTAAATCAAATTAAGTTTATATTAAGTCTCCTTTTAAGTTTTATTTTCGTTAGAGTATGGATATTAAACATTTTTAAAGATTCTTGAATTACCAACCAGTTGTTGTATTAGCCAAGCGACGCATTCGTCTAGTGTTACGAATTTGATCTCTTATTTTCTTCTCCATTTCAGCGCCTGTTAAAGTTTCAAAAATGGTGCCCATGAATCTGCATCGCTGGGATTACGGAATGGAACATTGATAGTTGACAAAGGTGCCTCACTAAATGCATAAGTGCAACAATGCCAGGACAATTGACCACGTATGCTGTAAGCTATGGCGGTGACAAATTCTCCACCTAAACCCAACTCGGCGCATAGTTTTATTGCAAATTCTTCGGGATTGCTATTTTTTTCTGACATATCCCATTCAACTTGGTCCACAAGTGAAGTATTTCCGACGTGTATATTCAATTTAACAATTACACGCTGATCACAGCTTTTTTCAAGTATTGGCTGGGAAATGCTTCAATTTGTTGACGAATCGCCTGGGTGATCGTTGGTACAAATGGTATAGGATTCAAGTCAAAATCCTCGCACAAAACTTCTGCAAATTGTTCTGGCGTTATCATACTCTCTTTTCAGTTTTGGAATCCGAATTTAAAGATTCATTGTCACCACTAGATAAACCATCTGAAAATCAAATAAATTGTAATGCATTTTCTGTATTGTTTAGCTTCTTTCCAGCTGTTTTATTAGGCTCAAAAGTTGTGGAATTACATCACATATCCAAAACGAAAAAAATTTGTTTTACCCGGTCATGATCTGCATCAATTTTATTAAATATAATTAAATAAATCCTTTCGTAGTCAATGAATAATTTTGTGCGCAAAAATAAGTGGTGAAGTATTATTTGACATTTGTAGATGAGCAGGTTACCATATGCTAAGATTTTTAACTAAATAGAGCATGGAAATGATTTTTGCTTATTTAAAGGACAAAAAACCCGCAAACTATATTATTTATCCTTTTACTTTAATAATTTTTAGAATTTTTCTAAATTACATTGACTTTTTCGACTATTTAATAAAAATAATTTTTAAAAGTCCCTAATTTGGCCAAAAATGCCCTAAGTGGTAAAGTCAAAAATTTTATTAGTCACCACGGGTGGGTGAGTTTTTAAAAGCAGCGCCGCGACTGAATTGTTTTGCGTTAGTAGTAGAATTCGGTCGAGAGCTTCGCCTCTTTTGATACTCTTTGGTTTTAACTGCAAATTTCGTCTTTGTCACTTTTTTTGCATACGATTCTCTAACAAAAAATGTTGAGACTTGTCAACATCAGGGATGCATATTGAAGCATACATGCGTACTCACTTTTGAAGTGCGTTACATCATAGGCAAACGTGATTTTAAATGAAATGTCAAATCCTTTGATGTACGCATGCGTTTTATGTGTTTATGGTCATTTTTTTTTTCTATTGAAATACGGATAAAAGGAAAAAATAGTTCCAAAAAGCCATTATATCGAAGACCGATATGGCAAATCTGATATCGAATATCGATATATCATGCGTCAAAAATATTATCAAAAAAACGATAACGATATTCCTTAAAATATCGGATATTTTGATATATCGATAAAATACCACCTAGCCTATAGTACATTTTTGTCATTTGAAAAAAGACTTCAACGAGTGCATATGCCGCGGATAATGCAATGCTGGGGGCTGTTATTTATTATTATTATAATAGAAGGATGTTTTTATTGTTTTGTTTTTAATTGTGGTTAAAACCAATATTATAGGATGTAAGTTTTAATTCTATATTCTGAGTAACGACAAAACGAATTTACTTATAATTGTTTCGATTATTGGAGGTATTTTAGTTTCAATTTCAAAAGTGAAATTCTTTTGAAACTATTTAAATTTCATCCCACTGAAGAAATTTTGAAGTCAAAACTGGGCATTTTTCAAGATGATTTTGAACTGACCAACCTCCGTCACCTCCAAATATTGAAAAACATGCCTGGCAACAAACGTGCTGTGCTGAAATCGAAGCCAAACATATATTAGAGGTATTCATCTAACTGTTCAAAACCCTCGCAAACTGTGCAAGTTGTGCATTTTTGAACAAACTGTCAAAAAATGCACAACTTGCACAGTTTGCGAGGGTTTTGACCAGTTAGATGAATACCTCTATTATTTCTTCATAAAAATATCGAAATTCGATAGTCGAAAAATAAAATCGAACTCCGATATATCAAAATATAAAATATCGCCAATAGCGATCGAAAAAAATATCGTGAATATCGATAGTCGATTTATTTTGCACAAGCCTACTGGCAGCACTAAATAGAAAAATTTGTTTGTCATTCAACATATAACTTTAGGAGAAATTATTTGAAATGGTAAGCTTCGATTACGTTTAATGCGAAATTTTTCAAAAAATTTATGAAATACCTATTTGCAGTTCCGTAATCAATACGACAGTGATGTTACAGTGTGGAGTCCCCAAGGTCGCCTTCACCAGGTAGAGTACGCAATGGAGGCAGTCAAACTAGGGTCGGCTACAGTGGGTCTTAAAAATAAGGAATACGCCGTCCTCGTGGCCTTACGTCGAGCATCATCTGAACTATCGTCATGCCAGCGGAAAATAATTCCAATTGACGACCATCTTGGGATATCGATTTCAGGAATCACTGCTGACGCGCGTGTCCTTAGTCGATACCTTCGCACCGAATGTCTCAACTACAAATATTCGTACGACACGACATACCCTGTATCGCGACTGATAACGAACCTTGGCAACAAAATGCAAGTAACTACACAGCGCTACGATCGTAGGCCTTATGGCGTCGGTCTACTGGTTGCAGGGTACGATGATCAAGGGCCGCATATATATCAAGTTGTACCTTCCGCAAATTTTTTTAATTGCAAGGCAATGTCGATTGGATCACGTTCCCAGAGTGCCCGCACGTATTTAGAGCGACACTTGAGTGAATTTCCAGATTCCTCCAAAGATGAGCTCATTTGTCACGGAATACAGGCGATTCGTGGTTCATTGCCCAATGAAGATATTGTTGGAAAGGATGATCAGTCACCCCTTCTGGTTTGTTCTTTATTTATTATATTGGTTTAGTTATTATATGATTTGAATTTTTAACAGAATATATCCGTTGCTATTGTTGGTAGAAATCAACCATTTAAAATTTTCGACGACGTTGAAAATCTCTTTTATCTAAATATGGCTAAAGCAAAAGGAGCTGCACCGGTAACAGCTTCAGAAGAAGAAGGTACCGGCCCGTCTACCGGTGAGGATGAAGAAGATCAAAGTTCCCCAAACGATCCCCAAGTAGATGTGGCCACAATGGAACATTAAATATACCATCGCAAGGCACATTTTTAACTAATTTTTTCCAGATACTAATTATTTAATCAGGGGGTTCATTAAAGAGCTCAGCTTTATAGTGAACCCCCGAAATTAAACAAGATTTTTCACTTTCAGGCAATATGTTCTGTTAAAATTCATTTTTATATATAATGGTTAACATACTATATTAAATACCTATCAGGGAATTGTATTAAATATTATCCTTGAAAATTTTACGAGGTACGAAGAGATTAGCAATACGTATGTTTTATTTTGAAATGACAGCGATATGTATCAGGGTTTATCTCCCGGGATTTCCCTTTCCCGTTTACCCGGAAAATCCACAAAAATATATATTCCCGATTTCCCGAGAAAAAATTCAATTCCGGGATTATTTTATACATTTATTATATAGTATAACTGGAAAATAAATATTTCAAAACTACTTGCGTTAGTGATTTTGCAGATGCGCAATACAAAATTTTAAAAATCTGAGCCTATGTATCTTTATTGTCAATATTTTAAAATTTTAAAACAAGCAAACATTTAAATACCACTATTTTACAAATTCATCTAGAGATCTGGTTTCTCGGAGATACAGAATATGTATAAGACTTTATTAACAGAGTGCCTTTTTTTTGAAGCCAGTAGAAAATTAACAATTCTGCTTTACTTTGCATTAAACCAACTTCATTGGAAAGTGAATTTTCGACTGCTGGCTTTTTGTCATCACAATTAGGACACGACTTAATGACAATTCAGTTGATGCACTAGTTTGTTTCAGAACTCATTTTAAGAACTTTTTTGGTAAAATACTTTTTTTCTGTTTTATTAGTACAGTGGATACTCACAAATTAGAATTAAAATCTTCCAGATATTACAACCTGATTTTGTCATGTATTGAATACTTTGAAATTAGAACTTGTACTCTAATTTCAGAGAGTTCTTTACTTTTATGTTTTTTGGACATTGGAAATTCTAATTTTTGTTTTCTAAACTTCAATAAAATAAAACTAAAAACGGGGAATCACCATTCTCGTATTTTTTGTCGCACTATATACGTATAATTGGTCATACGCATATGAATGTTTATTACACATGTAAATATTCGAGCAGTTTTGATTGAAAAGTAAAAACGCAAGCTTATTAAAGTGAAAGTGCTAACTAAATATGTCTAATAAACGCCAAAAAAATACTTGGTCTTTGGAAACTAAAGTTAAGACTTAAAATTAAAGTTTTTTTTGAATTAAATTTGCTCTCTTTTCACTTTTTCTATGAGAAAAGTGACTTCCGGAAATTAAAACATTTCGAATATTAGAATTACCCGAAAAATAAAGTGGTTCTAAATTGGGAGTATTCACTGTAATTAGTTTTATTTTAAATAAAAAAATAAATGAATATTTTAATTGTTTTTTTAAATTAAAAATTTATGTTACGTATTCATCAGCATTGAAGCACTTGGCTTAGTATCTGGGTAGCTCTAGAACCCTTAAAATACAGCAATCGTAACCATATTTTTCAGTTAAATTCTTTATTAATATTAAAAATAAAAAATATAAGAACATCATCATTTGTGTATACATATACAAATGTGAGAGCACAACAACAGCAGCAGAAGTTGAACTCCATTTGGTTGTTGTACCACTACATGAAAACGAACTTTGCGTGCATATTGGTGCCCATCATTGCTTTTAATTCATGCAATGACAAAACTCAATGTGTCCACTTTTGTACGTTCAAAAATTAAATGTTCAAAATAATATTTTTATTGAAGTGAAACTTATTAAGCGAAGGGTGATTTGAAAAATTAGGTGTGTATAATGAAACGCAAAAACATTTACACCATTTCTTTAAATCGGGATCTGGAATAGCTACAGCAATAATCAAATTGTCAACTAGATCAATGCTACTGGCACCGCCCAATGAAACACTGCAGAAGCACCAATGGCACTAATAGAAGAAAATCGTCTTCATATTTCGGAGCTGAATATACCAGACTTTGTGGACGGATGTGCTTACCTAGAGGAAGAAATCATTTTTCAGGACGATGGTGGCCCTAAACACACCATGGTGACCTTAAACACACCGCTAAAATTGCTAAAAATTAACTCAATACCAAAAAAATTTCAAAAGCTCAATGGCGAAATCTGAACCCCATTAAAAATTTATGATCTAAGACGAGCTTTGGTCCCAGGTTCCAAAGGCCATTATTTCGCAATAATTAAGAAAATAAGATGAGTCAACACTGTCATTAAAGCCCAGGGACTTGGGACTAAATATTAAAAATGTTATGAACATTTAATCAAAAAGGTAATGTTTTGCTACCAATTTTGAAGTGTGAGCTTTTATTTTTTTATTTTTAATACTAAAAAAGAATTAAACTAAAAAAATATGGTTGCGGTTGCTGTATTCAACGGCTACCCAAAGTCAAATGTGATCAGGATGTACCAACATGTGCTCGCCACTTTACTATATAAACCTGTCTCCTGTATGCTAAAAGTTTATAAAAAATTGGTAGCCTCTTTGGTCAATTACAGCTTAAAGACGGTTTGGCATCGAAGCTGCAAATTTTTTTTGGTATCTGGCGAATTATAGCGCCACTCAATTTTAAGTGCCCCTTTAAAGTCGCTTTTTGTTTGAAATGTTGTATATTCGGATATTTTTTTCCAAAATCGCCCATCAATTTATAAGCACATTTAGGTTTGGCGGTCTCATCAAATAACGGCACTTGTATATTAACCAGGATTAAACTATGTCCGCTTTGTATTTTGGGTTTTTATCTTGGTAAATTTGTCTGCATGCCCAGATTTTCGGCACTCTGCAACAAATTGACATTTATAATCTGAAGACATATATCCGTACTGTTGTAACCAGTAACTGACATGCAAGCCCAAACCACAGTGCGTGGGTTCGATACTCTTAAGTTCAAAATGCCACTAAGACCTGCTTTTAAATATTTAAAGCTGCGTTTTCATGTTATCTTCTTCTATCTTCTTTTGTAAGAAAGTGTATGCGAGCAGAACTTAATAGGCTTGGCGAATGCGAAAGTGAATAGGCATGCATTTGCTATTTTTATAGCAAATTCTTTATGATTTCAGGAGATCAAGAAAGTTCAAATAGTTGAACTTTTGATATAAAAGTTGATGTCATGCTATAAATTTCACAATCATTTTTATAGTTGTTTATGTGCTGTCAAGTTTAGACAGTTTTTATGTTTAATTTATGTTCTTAAAAAAAAGAGTAACTTCGGGTATTGTGATATGGTCGTTTAATGTGATATACCAGTTTATTTTCCAGAATACCAAATTCCAAGGAAAAATTTTCATGTCAATGTATAAGCAACGCAATAAAACACGTGCTGCAGTGTTATCCATGCCCGCACTCACTTCGTTTGGATTCAATGTGAAGAAATCGTGATAGTGGGGCAATCGGAATTTTTTGAGTGTACGGTTTGATTCTTCATGGAGCAAAACCCTAAGCCAAGGAACAAATTTTGCAGTAAAAAACAGATAGTGGTTGATTATATTTATCCTTAATAATAGTGAGATTTTTATGTAATGTAGACGTACATTTTCATAAAAGAACATTATTGTTTTAAAAACTGAAATCGGGTATTGTGATATAGTGAAAGTTGGGCAATGTGATATACTATATCATATGACCCACTAAGTTCTGTATGACAAAACAAACGTTGTTTCAGGTGTACAAGGAGAAAAGACATGGCCATAATGCTTGCAATGGGATTTTGTTTGGGCTCACAATCAATGATTTCTAAAAAGACGGGCAGTTTACAAACTTATACAAAAACTATATGTAATTCCCACTAAATTCTTAGATTTGCTTAATTTTTGAATTAATCTGGATTTGAATACATAATTTGAATTACTTAAATAGTCACACGTATTAGAAGAAGAAATCCGTTTAGACTTTGAGAAATCATGAGAACATTTGATAGCTGAAGCTAAGAACCACATACAAAAAATACAAAAGGAAAATAAACAATCGTACGACAAAAGAAGAAAATTAGCAACAGAATATCAAATTGGCGACCTAGTTCCAATTCAAAGAACATAATTTGGATCAGGACTTAAGCTATATCCGAAATTATTTGGTCCATATGAAGTCATAAAAGTAAATCGAAATGACAGATATGTGGTTCAAAAAGTTGGAGATCATGAGGAGCCAAACCGTACGTCGACTGCAGTAGGCTTAATGAAGCCATGGAGATCTTTAGAATCCGATGAAGAAGATCCAAGCGAAAACGATATAGTATCAGCTGAAGTGGATATCTCGCCTGAGGCAGGCGAATCTCAGAATGGCCGAGTATGGGATGAAGTATAATTGCTAAGAGTAGTTCTTATTCTTTATCAAGCGGTTAGTAAGCAAAATAAGACGAAACTGTTTTAGTACATCATACGATGCATAAAAAGGGAATAGGCATACATAACACTAGACAATGTTAAAAATTATTTTAAGTCAGTCGATAAGAACAAGCCGTAAAGTTAATACTCGTACGCCAGCCTAAAGTTTTTCGTTACAAGTTTTTTCACATGTTATTTTAATTTTTCTATTAAAACTATAATTTATACAACAAATAATTTTTGTATATAAAATTTGAATAATGAAATCACTCAACTAAAAACTAATTCGCGAGTTTTCTTCCCTTCGGGTTTAAAATAAACTACATGGTGTCAGAAATGCTCGGAATCCAAGTCATATCCTAGTAAGATAGAATTAATCTTTTAATTAAACTACGAAGCGCGACTGAATTGGTATTTAAAACTAGTTATTTAAAACTTTGTCAAAATCAAGTGTAGAGCATAATGTTTCATATCGATCAGTGGAAAATTTAGTAGCGTGATCTAAGACCAGGCATTAAGAAATTAGAAATTTATGAAAGTTCAATAAAACAAGCTTAAAAATATTTTTTTATAAAAAAAAAATAAGTAATAAAGGGTGTTTTTTTTAGAGGTTTGTTTTTCGAATAGAGATAAAACTGGGATTTTGTGGTCAAATCTGGCAACTCTAATGTCATTTATATTCAGTTTGGTTTGCCATTTCATCATGAACAGGTTGACGCATGAACAACGCGTCCAAATTGTGCAAATTTATTATAGTCACTAAAATTTGAACTTTATTTTCACTCAAAATTCACATGATTTTTGCAATTATGAAGTCAAGAAGGCCGCCTAGATCTTGTGATATCACACCTTAATTTTTTTTTTTGGGGTTATGTGAAGCCAAAAGTATGCGTCGATAAGCCAGCTACGATTCAATACTTCGAAGCCAACATTACTCGCGTAATTCGCGATATACCTTGAAAATTGGACCTCCATTTTAGACTACGTCCGAGCTAGCCGTGGCGTTCATATGCCAGAAGTCATATTTAAATTATAATGCCAGAAGATTATCTTTCGAATAAAGTAGTTTTCATGTTTATTTAAAAAATTCATCTTTGTTTTATTCCATTTTAAAGTTCTATACCTCTAAAAAAAACACCCTATACTATTTCGAATGCCAAAAGAAGCAGTTTAAGCAAACACATAATCTATATAAGCAAGTATATAGAAAAGCGGTAAGATCTTTCCATTTTATATACTCATTAAAATGTGTAAATGCTAAGAGCTTTTGAGCACTTGAGCAAAGCAAAGAAGAAATAATCACCCACCATCATGAATAAACATTCCTTCGGAATTTTTCTCCAATTCCCTGTTTTGCAATCGTAGAAATTTTTGGGGAATGAGAAAAAATTCACTGGAAAATTAGCTATCGGCAATAATATTTGAGAGAAAATTTTTGACGTTTTTCGCAAGTTTTTTTTCTCCAACTTTCTAGTAAGAAACTGAATGGGGAAAAAAGAAATGTTAGCAATATTTTGTAATTTTATTTGATAAAAAGATTTATTTAACATATTTACAAGATCTAACAACACAAATAAAAAGCAATTATAAATTTGGTCCAGTAAATGGAGTCCAATTCGATTATCGCCAAAGGCTTCGCAAAAAGGAGTAGATGGCAAACGATGAAGCTATGCTATTCTCTATTGTAGTAACTTTTTTGTATTGTAGATAAAATTTCAGAATTTTTCTGCGCATATTTTTGTAATTATTTGAACTTATTCCTTTGCACTTCTCTCTCACTCTCTCGAAAATATGTCGTGCAATCTATACGACATATATGTTGTAGGAAAGGACTGCCTTAAACACGGAGTTCTTATTGCAGTCCTTAGCGTTGAAATGTAAAAATTCGGTGCCTTTGTCAAGGCAAATGTGCAGCTAGATTGATGATTCGAGCGTAACTGAAAAAAGAGTTACTGTTTTCTTTTTTTAACATATATTATCAATATTAGCTAATGTTTCGAAAACTTCTTAAAATTATATTTAACTATTTTTTATCTTTTTATTTTAAGTTCTTTTGTGGGGTAAAAATAGTTATTTTAAAGATGTGATTTTTCTCTTTTTTTTAAATCAAATATTTTTGAATGGGTTATACCCTTTTTCCTTTTTTCTTTCCCTCTTTTCGTAAAACTTTACAAAACGTAATTGTACATAATTATGATATACTATACAAATATATTTATTAATTCGATATCAATAATAAAAAAAAATTGAAAATTATATATACCTTAACTCTAAGCGTGTACTTTCGATTTGAGTGACTCGAAGTGAGCATAATGTCCAACCTCGGAATGACTATTTTGTAAAATTATAACCGGAACCTTGCTAAATCTCAAATTTAATCTCCGAAAAGAAACGAAAAATTGATTTAAACACATCAATATTATTTGACTTAAGCAAATCGATTGTGCAATGCGCAGAAACACGAGCACCGCGTATTACATTCAACAGACGTACTCTATGAGGCTGATTTATATTAAGGCAGTGAAACAACAGGTGTTGTGTTGTTTCAATCTCACCACAGGAACAAAGGTTATTATCCACGATATTAATCTTATACAGATGCTCCCTACATCTGGTATGGTTAAACTTAAGTCTGTTTATCAACGTTATCACTTTTCGTGATAGGCTGATATTAAAGAACTAAGGGCGAGTATTAACCATAGGAGCAATATTGTATAAAAAACGCCCAAATTCGGATGAGTTCCAGCGAGACTGCCATCTCGCGACTTCCATAGCTCTATCAGTGGATTTAGTATCCAAAAAATTAACTGGCAAGTGTGAAGTGACCAGTCCTGGAGGATGATTTGAGGCAATCTGGTCCACGCACTCATTACCTTCAATACCCATATGACTGGGTACCCAAAGGAAATGAATCTGCATGCCCTGCATCTAAGTTCATATAGTAATTTCTTAATCAAGAAAATATATGGATGAGTGTTACTGTTGTATGTGACTGCAATGGCAGTCAGTGCAGATTTACTATCCGATATAATAAGAAATTTAGTACTGCTCTGTACAGAGATCAATTTAACTGCCTCAATGATGGCAAAGGCTTCAGCCGAAAACACAGAAGAGAGCGGATTTAGAGGGAAATATACTTCAGTATCGATGCTTGGCATCCATAGACCGCTGCCAACCGCAGTTGCAGTCTTCGAACCATCCGTGAAGATTCTCACAAAGCCCTCACGGCGCATTAAAAACTTTCTAAATTTTTGCTTAACTACGTCAACTGAGGACATAGATTTAATGACTGGGAGGAAGTTTACAACAGGTTTATGCATCAACGCTTCAAATGGTGTTGAGAAAATAGGGTGTTTGTTATATGCTACAAGGGACAACTCTTGTGATTTTTGCAGAAATTTCTTAAAAAAAAGAGGTGCGTTGGGAAATTTCACAATTTCTGAGATAAAAGGATTAGCAGGATGATTATCCATTGAAAGTATTTTATTAATTATACCCTCAGACAAAAAACTTAGTCTTTCTGTCAAAGGCATAACATTCCCCATTTGTTCCATCCCCAGGGTATGCGTTGAAATCATGGCACCAAGTTAGATGCGCAGCGCTTTCCACTGTAATCGTTGTAGTTTTAAAAGGTCCTTTTTAGGGCAATCCAGAAGTAAGGGGGCCATATACTCCAAATTGGGTCTAATTAACTCTATATAAAGAAGAATGAGACACTGAGGATTTGATCCCCATGACACTCCACAAAGTGAACGCAGAACATTGGTGTAATGAAAGCAACTGTTGGCAATATGGTCAACATGGTACCTAAGCCAAAGATGCTTATGCAGAGTAAAATCAAGAAAACGAAAAGTGTCAACAAAATCAACATTGTTAGTACCTAATTGCAGCGGTGTTACCATTGAATTGTTATTTTTCCTTTTGGAGAAAATCATGGCTTTAGTTTTACTGGTACTCAGTTCCAATTGTAATTGTGCAAGACGTTCCTCAATGTCAATAAGAGCATTTTGGACCCTGTCTCTAGCCTGAGAAATGTTGGAATGTGAACTGAAGATGACAATGTCATCAGCATATCCCAAGACATGGACATTTTCATGGTTTACACCAAAAATTTCATCAATGTAAATATTGAAGCATATAGGACTCAGAACGCAACTCTGAGGCACACTCGTGAATGAATGTCTGTTTACAAACCCTTCATCGCATTGCACATAAAGATCCTTGAATTGAAAGAGACAATAAATGAAATCACAAAATTTATTAGGGATACCAAGCAGATTCAGTTTGGACCATAGGAGGCGAACATTGACATTGTCAAATGCACCTTTGATATCCAAAAAGACTGCAACAAGACTTTCTTTTTTAAGAAAGGCTAACTGTATGGCTGACCATATAGTGATAATATTGTCAGACGTGGACCTCCACCTTTTAAAACCAGACTGTAGATTATTCATTTTGTTTTTCGACTCGAGAAACCACTCAATTCTAGTACAAAGAATGCGCTCAAAAATTTTTCTAAGAGATGCCGCAAGTGCTATCGAGCGATAAGATGATGCAGAGGTGGGCGAGCCACTACTCTTTTTAAGAGGCATAACTTTGTACTGAAACCAGCAGTAAGGTATAGTGCCACTAGTGAGTACTTCATTACACATACCAAGCAGTTTAAATTTGTGCTCATTATTAAAGAGTTTTAAATGCTGATTACGCAACCCGTCAATTCCAGGAGCTGAATTTTTAGAATGAATAATAGCCTTATCTAACTCCGAGTAAGAAATAGGAAGTGATCATTATGTGCAGATCTGGGTAGAGTAAATTTGAAAGGGCCCAACGGACCAGCTAGCATATCACAAAAATCAAATAGGCATTTACTGAATCCCGGTGAGAGACTCGAAAAATTTCCCTTGAAGCATTTAACCGTCTTCCAAAGTTCTGAAACTGTCATGTTGCTGTCGATGTGTTCGCAAAAACTCTTCCATCCCCTTCGCTTTTCTGCTCTAAGCGTGTATTTATAGTCCTTTCTGACTTTCTTGAGCATTTCAAAATTACTGCTTGATGGACAGGATTTAAATTTCTTGAGTGAAAGTCTCAGAGCAGCCCTGATTCTATTGCATTCCGCATTCCACCAGGGATTAGGAGCTCTCAGTTTATTTTTGGTTTTTCTCTTGAAAGTATCATAAAAAATTTGAGCAAAAGTGTCAAATCTGCTATCTGCTGTGATGCAATCAAAGTCATTAGAATTGAATATTTCACGCAGTTTTTTGTTTAGAAAGCTTTTTTCTATGTGAGTAGGGATAGTGAACTTAGTCAAACTTTTCATAGCAGGACTCAGTCCAAGAGAAATTTCAATAATGCAGTGCATACTGCCCAACGTTTCCATAACTGTTCTCTACGAAGAGTAATGGCATACGTTGCCTGTTAAGAACGTTAAGTCCAAACAAGAGGTAGTTTGACCAAAATACGTTGGCTCACCATTGTTTAGCAGCAAAAGGTTACAGTTTTCAATAAAATCCACGACCTTTCTGCCCCTGGTATCAGTGAAGGCACTTCCCCAACACACGTTATGAGCATTGAAGTCGCCGCAGATTAAAAGAGAAGTGAATGAAATGTTATTTATAATGTTACTGAGGTGTGAAACAGAAAAGTTGCAATTTGGAGGAATATAAAAAGAAAGGACTGTGAGAGTACCTTTACTCGTAAGGACTTCACAACCGCAAACTTCAATGGTCTCAACTGTGTTAATGATATTAAGGGCCTTAACTTTCAGTGACTTGTCAAAAACTATAGCCACACCACCACCTCGAGCAGCAGAGGAGCGACGATCCAGTCTGATCAAATCAAAATTTTTTAGTGAAAAAGAGTCAGAAGGCAGCAAAAAGGTTTCGGAGAGACAGCCCAAAGAGATCTTATTATCAATAAGATATCGCTCAAGTGCTTGTTTTTTATTTCTGATACTAGTACAATTAAGTTGAATGATTTTCATCATTAGAATTGATGTAGTTCAGAATAGCGCCAAATAAAGGCTTTAGGCTATCCCCACGAGCATCACCAGCTGAATCCTTGCTTGCACAGAGCATCAGTACAGTCGATTCAAAAAAGGGTTTAATTTGCTTTCTATCTTCAGTACTAGAGACAGCAATCTGTTTTTTAATAACTGACTCAATATCTGCTAGCTCTGTTTTATGTTTACTAAGGGCAATATTATTGGCAACAACAACCTTCTCAGTCAACGTATCAGAAACCACCTCAAGACGCTGTCTCTTGGCAGGCACAGCAGCTCTTGTGACCGGTTTAGGTGGGCGACGTGGCGCCGAAAGAAGAGGGTAATCCTCAGGGGCAAAGGAATAAGATTTATTTTTCCCATCGCTAACAAAAGCGTTGGCAATAGGGGCAGCGTAAGTTGGAACAGAGAAACTAACCATCTTTGGTCTAAGGCTGTTAGCCTTTTCAATTTTTTCTTTGAAAATTTTTATATAAGCCGGGCAAGAAGTAGACGAAGCCTGATGAGAGCCATTGCAATTTGCACATTTTAAAACACAGGTAATAAAATTCGCATGATGCAGACCACACTTGACACACAAAGCGTGAATGCGACGGCACCCCCTTTCGGAATGGTTGAACCGCCAACATTTTCTACACTGCAATACGTTTTCGCGATAAGGATTGATAGGAAAATTAACTCCATCAATGGAAAGGTGAGACGGCAAAACGCTTCCTGAGAAGCAAACCAGAACGTTGTCTGAGACCGTCATCCCTCCAGGGCTGGTAACCTCCTTCCTAAATAGTCGCTTTACTTCCACTACTTTACAATCAGGGGACAGCGTGCCAAATTTTGACATATTTTTCCCAGAGCCACCAACAAAAATTTCGTGCTCACTATATGAGGTTGGAATTGGGACAACCCCTTTCACCTCACATAGCTCCGACGGAATGAAAGTGTTATAGGCTTTTAGTAAAAACACGTCCTTGGCAATGTCATTGGCAGTCTCACTTTTACGCGCAATAATCTTTACCTTCTTTTTGGTTAGAAAGTAAATTTCTAAATCACTATATTTGCCATAAATATGCTTGCCAGTATTAACAATATTAACAGCATTATTGTCGCGGGATTGAATTATTACCTCGAATTCACGCGGGAATTTCGAGTCTACATAAAAGCGTGGGCGGGAAGCTCTAACTTCACCTTTCCCCTTGTCATCAGCCGCCCGAATAATGCGATCTTCGGGGTAAACCATTTTGTTTCTGCACTATGGCAGCAAACCAAAAAAAATACAAAAAAAAAGAATTCTATATTCTTACACCAGCAGTGTAAATTGTCTAAAAAAGTTTATGGTTAATTTTGTACTTTAAGTACAAATGAAAAAAATCAAGCACTCAGTACGTCTGTGATATAAAAACGCACTGTAATAAAGTTTGTCAAATAATAGTTTCAAATCAAAAATTCACTTACTTGAATATCACGTTTCAAGTTTTCTGCACACAAAATGGCGTCAAGTAAAAGTTAAAAATCCAAAATTAAATTATATGAGCACAAGAAAAAGACGTCTGCTTCACAACACACTCAAATCGAAAGTCACATCCTTTGCACTTCATTTTTGTTTATAAACTTGTTCAGCTGACAGATAAACTAATGTCAAATTTGCAAAATCAGAGTTGCATTACTGGGTGATTGGAAGTAATTGGAAATATTTTGGCAGCCCTGACTGGATATGAAGTTCTCCTTTCCTCAATTATTCATGATTGCAAAATTTTGCTGTCAGGAAAAAAAGAAATTCGAAAGAATAATTTTCCTTCGGATATTCATGATAGGGGTGATTAAAATGTTTACATGCATATATATTTTTTTTTAAATGAGTGAAACAAATGACAATTTAAGTGCGTTGAGAACTAAGGAATTACAAGCTTTATTAAGAGATCGAAGATTACCGATTTAATTGAAAGACTAAGAAACGCTATTTCGAAAGAAAGCCAAATCAGTGATGAATCGCAAAGTTATAAAGATCTAAATAGTGGAAAAGAGGAACTACAAAATATAGCGATTAAGGAAAACGTTCAAAGTACTAGCAAAGGACAATTAAATAAAGGTATTTCAAGTGAACAAAATTTGATGCCAAGTGAAATGGACATTACCAAAGAGCAAGGAAGTAAAGCTGTTACGAATATTACTGAGACGCGTGAAAGTGAAAATAGTATAACGAACGATACTGAAAAGTAAAAATGTAAAGCAGGAAAGAGCACTATTGAAATTCGGGAAAGTGAAAATTGTGAAGCTGTCAAGAAAATTATAATAGAAGACACTGTAAAGAAAGTAACGATGACAGAAGAAAAAGAAGCATAATAAAACGCAAGTTTGTGTAGGTTTGGAATTAATAATTTGGAGCTGCCAGCAACACTAGTGTCAGGTTTGGGAGAAGAAATTAGAACGACAATGGGAGCAACAACCATTGAAGCAGAAATAGATGCAGAAATGTATAAAATTACATTTCATATAGTTCCGAATTCGTTGATCTCATGTGACGTTTTGCTTGGGAAAAGTTTTTTAAAGGATGTAACTTTAATTATTGAAAATGGTGAACCTAAGATTTACAAAAATAATTACTTTGAAAATCCGTTAGCAAAAATGTATCTTTTAAATTGCGCGCAGTATCATTTAGTAGAAAAGTTAGAAACGGTTAAAAACCCCGAAAGTAGACAAAGCCTTGAAGAAATTATAACGACTTATATTCCGGAGTCTCCAGAGACGTCATGCAACATAATTTTTTTTTTTTTTGTTTTTTGCATTCTTTTATTTATTGGATCTCTTTACATTGTAAAGACTAACAATAAGTTGTAAGCTCTTAATTCTAATTAACACTATTACAAATTATAAATTATATATAAAGTGATATATTTATTATAATAAGTAATTTAAAGCTCTGCGGGACTCAAAAATAAATAAAAATAAATATTTTTTGCTAGTCTGAAATTGTATTATGGATATAATATTTGGATATATGTATGGATATGGATATTTATTACGGAGTTCATTATGCAGAACCATTTGTAGTAGCTGGGCGGTCAGTCCTTTTTAGACGCGAATGTGTTGAAGTGTTAGCTAGTGGAGTAGCTAATGGATTGATATGATTTTGCAGTTTTAGGAGGTATTTTCTTTTCAGTCTTTCAAATTCTGCGTTTAAAATGGGTATATGGAGATCGCTATGGATACGCTCATTTCTAATGAACCACGGTGCTCCTGTTTTTGTCCTTAGTATCTTTGCTTGAGCCCTTTGAAGAATTTCAATATTTGATGAACTAGCGAATCCATATAGTTGTATCCCATAGGTCCATATAGGCTTAATAACACTATTATATAGAACTTTATATTCCAATTTTAGAGGAGAGTGACTGTTTATTAACCAGTGCAAGCTAGCAGCTTTGAGTTTGATTTGCATCTTTTTGGCTTCGATATGTTTACGCCAAGTTAAGCGTTTATCTAAGTGAATGCCAAGATAAGTTACTTCATTTGCTTCTGGAACTCGAATGCCATTTAATTTTATGGTTGGTGTTGGGTTTCTATTTAATGTAAATGTAACATTTCGGCATTTTTGCTCGTTCACCTTGATACGCCATTTTGACAACCAATTTTCAATAAGAACTAGATGATTTTGAAGCTGGTTGGTGGCAACCACAGAATTTTTGTGACGACTTAAAATAGCCGTATCGTCCGCAAAAGTGGAGGTAACTAGCTGGTCATTTGTCGGAATATCAGAAGTGAATACTTACTTACTTACTTACTTGGGTGGCCATAACAACCCGTTACCGGGTTACGGCCGACCTCAAAAGCTCTCTCCAGGCGCCTCTGCTTCGCGCGCGCCTTCTCCAATCAGGCACACCAAGCGTGGATAGGGTTTCTTCGGCTTGGTCTTTCCATCGGAGGCATGGTCTTCCTCTCCGTCGTCGCCCAGCGGCTTCCGCATCAAACACCTTTTTCGCCGGAGCTTCTTCGTCCATACGCACAACATGTCCCAGCCAGCGCAGACGTAGGATAGTGATGCGCTTGACTATGTCGATGTCATTGTAGAGCTCGTACAGTTCATGGTTCATTCGAATACGGTAGTCGTCGCCGACGCGAACAGGACCGAAGATTTTGCGAAGAATTTTTCTCTCAAACACCCCAAGTGTGGCTGCATCGGTCTGCGACACAACCCATGCTTCTGCACCGTAGAGTAGCACGGGTAAGATGAGCGTCTTGTAGAGTGTCAGTTTTGTCGGGCGAGAGAGGTCTCTACTACTCAATTGCTTACTGAGACCGTAGTAACACCTATTAGCAAGAGTGAGTCTTCGCTTTATCTCCAAGCTGATATCGTTTTGAGTGTTCACGGCGGTGCCAAGATAGGTGAATTCCTTGACAACTTCGAAAGTATAGCTGTTCGCAGCAATGTTGGATCCAATGCGCCGCGTCTCCCTGCTTGTGGACAGCATATACTTTGTTTTGCCCTCGTTCACCGTCAAACCCACCTTCGCTGATTCTTTTTCGATAGCAGAAAATGCAGCAGTAACATCTCGCTTACAACGTCCAATGATATCAATATCATCGGCATATGCAAGGAGCTGGACACTTTTGTAGAAAATAGTGCCATTACGATGCACACTGGCTTTTCGCAACACCCCTTCTATCAAAAAGTTGAAGAGGTTGCAGGATAGTGGATCGCCTTGTCTGAAACCTCGTTCGGTATCAAATGGTTCGGAGAGGTCCGTTCCTACCCTGACGGAGCTGGATGTGTTGCTCAACGTCATTCTGCAAAGCCGCACTAGCTTCGCAGGTATACCGAACTCAGACATGGTGGCATACAGGCAATCCCGTATCGGGCTATCGAAAGCAGCCTTAAAATCGATAAAAAGATGATGGGTATCGATCTGTTTTTCGTGGGTTTTTTCCAGGATTTGACGTAGTGTGAAGATCTGGTCTATGGTGGACTTACCAGGTCTAAAGCCGCACTGATAAGGCCCAATCAGTGTGTTGGCGAACGGCTTAAGTCTTTCACACAGTACGGTCGACAGGACCTTGTATGAGATGGCAAGAAGACTGATTCCCCGGTAGTTTGCGCAAATTGTAGGGTCACCTTTCTTCAGTATAGGACAAAGGACACTGAGATTCCAATCGTCGGGTATGCTTTCTGCTAGCCATATTTTGCAGATGAGTGGATGCATGCACCCTATCAGCTCATCGCCACCGGTCTTGAACAATTCAGCAGGCAGGCCGTCAGCACCGGCCGCTTTGTTGTTCTTAGGTCGCTGTATCACAACTCGTACCGCGTCATGGCTAGGTGGTGGTACGTCCACACCATCGTCGTTGATTGGTGGCATCGGGTTAGTTTCTCCAAAGGCGGGATTGGTGGAGTCATCGCCAGCAAGCAGCTTGGAAAAGTGTTCCCTCCATAATCTCAGTGTACCTTGCGTATCCGTAACCAGATTTCCGTGTTCATCTTTACAGGTAGATGCTCCGGGCTTGAAACCTTGGGTCAGACGCTTGACTTGTTGGTAAAATTTTCGAGCATCATTCCTGCCTCGTAACACTTCGAGTTTCTCACGCTCACGCCTTTCCTGCTCTCGTTTCTTGCGTCTGAAAAGGCGCCTCTCTTCCTTTCTCTTTTCCCGGTAGTTTTCGCGTACGGCTCGCGTTGCGGCTGACTGCAGTGTTCTTTTGTATGCGGCGTTTTTCACTGCAGTAGCTTCGCGACACTCCTGGTCATACCATTGATTTCGCGGAGGTGGGCGTCGGAAACCAATTACTTCCTCAGCGGCAGAGCGCATGGAGCGGGAAATATGCGCCCAAAGTCCACCGGCATCATCGGGTAGAGAGTCAGGTTGAAGGAGCAGTTCTGAGAGGTGAGCGGAATAAGATATATAAAAACGGGCCAAGAACACTACCCTGTGGAACTCCAGCGCCAATCGAGAACTCAGTTGTATTAAAACTTTGATATTTAACACTATAGCACCTGTTTGCCAAATATGACACTAGGACTGCGTGGATATTTTGTGGTAGGAGTTGTCTGATTTTGTAAACTAGGCCCTCATGCCATACTTTATCAAAAGCTTGCTTAACGTCAAGAAATATGGCGGAGCAGTATTCTCTGTGTTCAAAAACATTTCTTATTTCGTTTGTTATTCTATTCACTCAATGGTTCCATGTTTTTCCCTAAAACCAAACTGGTGTGAAGGAATGAGGTGATGATCTTGAAGGTAAGGCATCATCTTTTCTAAGAACACTTTTTCAAACAGTTTTGAGAGGCAGGGAAGCAAGCTAATAGGTCTGTATGAAGATGGTAAGGTGGAATCTTTGCCGGGCTTCGAAATCATTTTAATTATTGATTTTTTCCACTCACCGGGATAGTGGCCAAAATTAATTATAGCATTGAAGAGCCTGGTGATGAAAACTACAGCTGTTTGGGGTAAATTTTTGAGCATTATGGGAGTAATGGAGTCATGGCCAGGTGCTTTTCTACAGATAAGTTTATTTTTTATGACGTTAGCGACTTCAGTTGGAGTAATATGCATGTTAATATTTTGAGTGTTAATTATTTGCGGAGGCAGATCAGTATTGTTTGAAACACAATTGGGTTGAAACACTAGGCTTAGATGTGCAAAAACATATGCCTTTTCCTCATCACTTCGTGCTCAATCGCCATTACTATCCCTTATAGGAGGCTCGGTCTCAATAGGATTTCTAAATACGTGGCTAGGCTTCCATAGAGACGATTTATTAGTTTTGATAGTTTTGAGATAGGTTTTGAATAAAACTATAATGGTGATTATTCTGTTCTCTAGAAAGAGCAGCTCTTGTCTTCTTGTCGGCTTCCCTAAGTTTTATTTTTGATGCTGAGGACCTATATTTCTGCCATTCCCGTCTAAGCCTTCTCTTATCCGAAACTAATTTTTCTATTTTAGCATTAGTAGAAAGTCTATCTTTTCTTCTACTAATTGAATTTTTAGGCGTAGAGTTATTTGCTGCTGTAGTTAAAATGGAATTTATGACCTCAACAGCATCATCAATATGCTCTTTACATCCTATTGTATAATTTGTGTGGATATGTGTGCTTATGTATTTTTTGTAATTAATCCAGTTTGTATAAGGAGTTGTAAGGGTAAGTGGTACCTCTCTATGCTTGGGTTTTTCAAAAATTTGTTTGGTCAGATGATAACTCAAAACTTGTACTGACAGAAATTAAATCTCTGCAAATACTCTTGGTGACGGCAAAATCGATTAGGTCAGGAATTTTGTTGCGGTCCGCTGGCCAATATGTAGGTTTTCCGTGAGAAGCAACATCCAGATTGCTATTTTTATTTATTGCGTTATACAGCTGATTACCTTTGGGATTATTAATGCGGGAGCCGCAGCAAATGTGTTTTGCGTTATAGTCACCGGCTGCTACAAATTTATCACCTAAAGTTTTAAAATAGTCCATAAACTGCGCCTCTGATACAGCAAAGCGGGGAGGACAGTAAACTGCAGATAAAGAAAGGTATTTGCCATTACTTTGCAAGATAATTGAAGTAGCTTGTAGATAGTTTTGGGCATAAGCCCCTAAGCAAGAATGTTTAAGCCTTCTTCGAATTAGTATACCAGTACCGCCATGGGATTTTCCGTCTGGGTGATTGGTTTTATGGAATATATAGCCTGGAATAGTGAAGTTATATTTATTTGTTAAATGGGTTTCGGATAGAAGCATTACATCTAAATCTTCCCGAGACAAGAAGTTTGAAATCTCTAGTTTATGTTGGCTTACGCCGTTTGCATTCCATGCGCAAATCTTTATAAGGCCTATAACTTGGCTAGGAGAGCAGTCATTAATTGGGTTTGCATTTCAACGATACGATCTAAAGATTTTTGCATGACTATCATGAAGTGTGATAGGCTTTGAGTAAAATTAGAAATCATTAGCTCAAGGTTATTGTTTGGTTCCTGTGGTGTTAGGTGTTGCATTTGAGAGCCTGATTTTAGAACATTAGCATACGAAATAGCTGGTGAATAAGGGTTGGCAGAGGACTGCTGGGGAGCGGAAGCAGCAGAGAACTGCTGGGGGGCAGAAGTGGCAGAGGTAAATACATTTTTAGTTGGATTGCGAGCAGCTTGTTTAAGTAAAGTTACCCTCTGTTTTAGGCTTTTATATACAGGACAGCCTCTATAGTTAGCAGTAAGGTTTCCATTACAATTGCTACATTTTTTGGAGCTTGTATTTTTTTCCGCTTTTTTGGAGCATAAGGAGCTGTGGTGGAGTTCACCCCATGCGACACATACAGTACAGAGATTACAATAAGTTATAGTATGGCCATACAGTATGGCCCATACTCTTGGCAGTTTACGCATTGGACCGGCCCATTATGTTTGTGGGGCTCATCGACAAATTTTTCGGTGCAATAAATATTTCAACTTGTATATTGGATGCGTTTTATTTTTTTGAGCTTGGCAGCATCTGGGAGTAGGTCTACCTTAAACATAGGTTGCGGAACCCTATCTTTATTTACAATGTTAATAACTGCCTTTTCCTAACCTTTTTCTTCGAGAGCATTTTTTATTTCAATTACGTCTAATTCAGATTCAATACCTTTAAGTACTACAGAAATACCTTTACTGCTTTTCAGCTGGTAAGTGTAATAATTATTTTTTTTGGCTTCTAGATCACGTGCTAAAGTACGGTAATTACATTCCGCGTAAATTTGGATTTTTGTTTCATGTATATTTCCTCTTGTAAGTGAAACTACATGATATGAGTCTTTCCCTATTAGACTAGTAATATAATTTATAAGGGTGTAATCGCCAGAAAGCGATTGGTGCTTGGAACGCGGACAACATGACCAGCGGCAGCACGAGCTAGTTTGCCGATGCCAGCAGTTCGGGATGTTGGGGTGGGTAGCTGCTGCCCATGGTGTGCCTGCACCTTACAAATATAATTTTCTCGTGCTTAAGTTGCGGAGCTCAGAAACTTCGAAATTCAAAATCAAATATAAAAAAAATAATACAAAACAAAAATCCTCAAAAAAAATGGGCCTCCCCAATAATTCTTCTTCGGGCTGAACCCTCGAGCTTGATGTTATGCTCGGCCCCGTCTATCACCCACCCTACCTGGTGGACCTATGGGGAAATTTTTCGGTCCACCCTAATCTGAAGTTCGTTCTACATAGGACTACTTATGTTACGTTTAGGCAGTCATTTTGTTCCCTTTCCTTTTCTTTTCAAATAAAAAAATTTATTTTTTTTTTTGTGTTTGTTAATTCATATTTCTATGTTTTAATATTTTTGGTTTTTTTTTTCTTTTTCATTTATGTTTTATTTTTGCATTTTTATGCAGTGGAAATATAAAAAAAAAAAACAACAAAGTTAAGTTGTAACAACTACATTAAGACTTAGTTTTATAATTAGCTGGGCTTACTTTTGTTTGGTTCTTAAGTTATGTCCATTTGCGGTTTAAATATCAACAGCAATAATCACCTTAAATAGGTAAGTAAAATATGAGTTACTGAAACTAAAGAAATTCTTAGTCAAAAGTAAACTTAGCTGGTACAATTTGTATGAACTAGTTCGAATATCAATGCATTTAAATTCTTAGTGGTATATTCTTATATATCTAATGCTACGTAGCTAAAAAAAATAATATTAAGTTTTTTTTTTGTCTTTTATTTTTAAAGAAAGCAAATCATTACATTTAATTGGAGTATTTATATTTAATTTAAATTGTCTCTTTTTGTTTTTCGTTCAAAAAAAAAAATAAAACACAAGGCGTGTCAAAAAAAAAAGTGTAATGTTATGTTTTGTTAAATTTAAATTGTATTATAGACAGAATGTTTTCTTATTTTTGCAAAACAAAGAAAAAAAACAAAACATTAATATAAAACTGTGCGTTACTTGTGTTTCATTTTACGATCTTAATGCTCTAATTTCAATAATATTTTTTTTTTTTGTGTAATGGAAGGCAAAATTGATTATTTTTAATAAGATAATTTATTTAACGCTCACGCTTTCCATCGTTGTGTAAGGTTATGGTTGTGTTGTGTCTGCATGTTATAGCTGAGTAGAGTAGTTGCTGTCCTAGTTGTTATTATTGCTATTGTTGTTGGTGTTGTTTTTAATGTGTTGTATGTTTCTTTAGTTGTTTTAGATTGTTTGTTTTTAAAGTTGTTATGGTTGTTTATGAGCTTACGTTCATTTCAGTATCAAAAAAAAAAGAAATAGTTGGTGTTTATTGATTTGGTTGGCCGTGGACATAAAAGCAATAGCTTTGTGTGAAAAATTAATTTTCTTGTTTGGTTTTTGTTTTGTGTCACAACTTTTTGCATATTCTTTGCGCGTTTTCCTTTACACAACACTTTTTTTTTCTTTTCAACACCAAACCTTAGATGTCATTATTTCTGTTTCACGATGCCCGTTGTTTCAATGACAGGGTTTTTCGTTTTCAATGTCCACTAGTTTCAATGTCAAGATTTTTAATGTCAATAGCACTGTCTCTTTTTGTCACTATACCCGTTGTCTTATGGTTTTGGAACTGTCTTATTGTCCAAAAAAAATTTTTTTCTTTTTTTATAGCATGTAGCGGAACGCTGGCGCTTCCGCGAACTTTCGGTTAGGTTAAGTAAAATTTAAATTTCATTTCTAACACACAAGTTTTTTACTTTCTAGTACTAGCAATTTTTATTACAGGGAGCAGCGCTAGTGCTTCACCATCCTTTTCCTTTTCAAGGATTATTCTTCTTTCAAGGACTTAGCCTTTAGCTTTTCAAATAAAAGCTTAATTTTTTATTTTTCACTAAAATTCGTGCTTTTCTGGTATTTTGTACTGCAGCACATTCAAAAAATTTACGAAAGTTTTTGCTATTCAATTTTAATTGTTTTTTTATTATAAAAATGACAGCGACAACAAAAAAGACAATCCGACGAACGCACGATCGCACTACCGCCTTCTTCAACCGTTCAAACTCAACTCCCCACGCGTTCTTTCGAATAATCGAAAAATGGCTCCCGAAATTGCGAAATGACGCGTTGTTCAGCCATTTCTCGTTGAACCGAACGCACGTACGCAAATTTCGCATGACAGTATGACTCTCGAAATTCCAATGCCAGTGTACATCAGATTACACTCTGCCGTTACAAAACAGTTTTTCGAAATCTGCTGTGGTTGGTTACAAAAACTGAAGGCACTACTTTCTAATATCCTTCGCGTGAAAAATGCCAAGTCGTTTATTGTTCATGTCTGCTAGCTCATAATAAGCCGTACCCATTCTCTTAATCACCTGAGCCTTCTCGAAAACATTTGCCAATTTTGCATTAAAGTGATCGGAAGCTTTGCTTTGAGCAAAACTCCTACGATACACAATTTGACCGATTTCGAAACGAACTGGACGTGAACGCATATTATAATTTTTAGCATTTGTATCATAGGCCTTTTTCAAATTCTCTCGCACCCTTACGCGAATCAACTCAGTTTTTTCTTCGTGTCTGATGTCAGCGGTCGGATCTTCAATAAGTTTTAGTTTTCGCAAAACTTCAACAGAAGTTGCGTGGCAGATCATATTTTGACCGAAGACAACAAAGTATGGAGAGAAACCCGAGGACGAGTGCACTGAGCTTCTGAGAGCAACGCTTATAGCATATAATTTTTCATCCCAATCTTTCTGATTTGGGTTAATGTAGGCTCTAACAGCAGCAATGACTGAACGATTGACTCGTTCAACGGCATTAGATTGCGGAGAATAGTTGGCAGTATAATTATGCGTCACACCATATTTCTTTAAAAGGTCTTTGAAAAGTTTAGATCTGAATTGAACACCATTGTCAGAGGTGATGACTTCAGGAACACCAAAAATGGCAAAAATTCGCTTTTCAAGAAAATCAACCATCTTGATGGCAGTGAAACTCCTGATTGGCTCTAAGAAATGAAACTTGGAAAGATGGGCGAGAACAATCACCATACCCACGTTTCCTGATCGTGATCTTGGATAAGGTCCAAGAAGGTCTACGTAGAGTTTTTGAAAAATTCGGACAGACGTAGTCTACTTACCCATAGGAGGACGAAGTATGTGATTTGGGGCTTTAGTTTGCTTGCAGATTTCACACGATAGAACGTGATCCCGCACTTGTTTAGACATACGTGGCCAGAAATAAAAGGTTTTAAGTTTGGTTAAAGTTTTACCAATTCCACCATGAGAACTCACCGGATGATCATGTGCTCTTAGAATGAGATCTTGTCTCATTTCCAAAGGAACCCATACCTTCCATGATTGCTCTTCCTGAATCGGATCACCGCTAGCAAATTCGCAACGCTTATAAATTATACCATCTATAACTTGTATATCTGGTTGCTTACTTGGCTCTTTCTGAAATTCCTCAATCATCTTTAAATAATATTCGGTTTTGAAAAATTCCGAATTAAAATCAATTTCGAAAAATTGGTCTGTTTCTGACGCAGTCAGAGACGAAATGTGGAGGCTTTCCTGAGAATAAGTTCTCGATAAAGTATCAGGAACCACGTTTTGGCTGCCTTTCCGATGAAGAATGGTAAATTTGAAGCCCTGCAACTTCAGTGCCCAGCGCGCAAGTCTGCCATGCAAATCGGTTTGGCTCATAAGCCATTTTAACGAAGCATGATCGGTTATAACTTCGAATTCATGTCTTTCGACATAAGTTCGAAATTTTTTTATGGCCATAACCGCCGCAAGACATTCTTGTTCGGAAACAGTATAGTTTCTTTGCGCTTGGTTGAACTTATGGGACATGTATGCAATGGGAACTTCATCACCTTCATCGGTACGTTGTGCCAAAACCGCTCCAACGCCAAATTGACTAGCATCACATTGAATAGAAAATGGACGAGAAAAATCAGGACTGTGTAGCACTGGTGCACTACTTAAACTATTTTTGAGGTAGTCGAAAGCAGCTATTGCGTTTTCGGTCCAAACAAATTTACGAGCCTTTTGTAACATATTTGTCAAAGCATTTGAAGCATAATTTTGCACAAACCTTCGGTACCATCCACAGACACCTAGAAAGCGACGAAGTTGTCTAACTGTTTTTGGACGAGGAAATTCTTTTATCGCTTTTACTTTGTCCGGATCGGTACTTATTGTTCCATGTCCAATGACATGACCAAGGTAGTGAATTTGTTTGAGCAAAAATTTGCTTTTATCTATATTAATTGTAAGGCCAGCACGTTTAATGCAAAATGCTACTTCTTGCAGAAGCGAAATATGGTCATCGGAAGTTTCGGTTATTAACAACAAATCGTCTAAGTATACAAATACTTTAGTTCGCAAATGGGCAGGGATTACCTTGTCCATGAGACGGGTCATGGTCTGCGGCGCATTACATAAGCCAAATGGCATTGTAACAAATTGATATAGAGGTCGGTTGGGGACAGTGAAGTGAAGGCTGTCTTATCCCTTGACGCTTCATCCAACGGAATTTGCCAGAAGGCATCCTTCAGGTCTAAGCTTGAAATAAACTGTGCCTTCGGGAGCCTGCTGAGAATTCCGTCGATGAGCGGCAAAGGATAAGCATCCTTCACTGTGACCTCATTGACTATGCGTGCGTCGAGACACATACGAACTTTATTTGGTTTGACGATTAGTGCAACAGGAGATGACCATGCACTTTGAGATTCTTCGATAACGCCAAGAAAAAGCATTCTATCAATCTCCGCAAAGAGAAGTTTTTCAACGCCTGGTGAAACAGAAAAATGCCTTTGTTTTATAGGCTTCGCTTGACCTACATCAATGACATGGCTTATAAAATTTGTTCGGCCTAAGCCTTTTTCAGAAAAAGAAGGAATTAATAAAATGGTTGCATTTAAATTTGCTTGCTGTCGAGCATTTAACACATGATGATTGGAGTCCAACTCCGCAATGTTCAAATCAACAGAAATCCTAATGAAAAAGATCACTTGCCAAACCGAAAGTCTTCACAAAATCAACGCCCAAATATAAGTCTTGAGAAAGAGTTGGAATTATCAGAAATTTGAGAGGTTTGGTTATTCCTCTAAAGGTAATAAAAGTTTCAACGAAACCCAATGCAAAATGATTTGTTCCATCTGCAGTTTTAAGGTTAGTCTTAACTTTGTGCCAAGGGTGTTGGTTATCTTCTAAGAACTTTTTAGCTAAATTATTGGCTAAACAACTGACAGAGGCACCAGTATCGACTAGTCCTTCAATTTTTTCTTTAAAAATTAAAATTTGAGCATAGGGTCGTAAATCATCTTTAGGTTTATCAGAAACCACTGAAGAACAAATACATTTTTTCTTCGCCTTTAAATTTTTCCAAAATTTTCTCAATCTTAAAGTAGAACGTTTCTTGTGCGTTGACTCCGGTGAAGCAATGACTTCATCAGAAAAAATTCGCTTACGGGCGGCTTTATATTCCTGCCAACGAATGTGAAGAGGTTTAAAATGTCGAATAGGTAAAACTGTAGGAGGTGGATTAATTTCAGATTTATTTTCAAATTTCAAAGTAGGATTGACTGGTTTCAAAATAAATGTTGTGGTTTGGCATGCCGCATCACTTTTTAAGGTGGTGGTGGTGCGGTTGGCAACTCTAAAAAATGGTTATTCGGGAGATCTTCTGTGTTAACGTTTACTTCCGATACGTTGCGTGCAGCTTGGAAGTTTCTGGTCGACCTGCCGTACTCTTCATCCAACAACTCGCGTTTTTGAACAAATGTTCGAAGCTGTCTAATATTTTCTATGGAGACATAGAGAAGACTGCATTTAACGTCGAGACGTAAGTTTCGTTGAATGATTTCCAACAAAGTTGCTGGTTCAAGAGGACGTTGCAATTTATCGCAGAGCTGAAGAACAGATTCATAAAATTCATCGAATTTTTCATCATATTTTTGTTTCCTTTGACGAATCAAATCCATTATGTCTAAATCTGTTCTCCGATCTCGAAATTGACCACGAAGTTCTGTGCACAGAGTTTCCCAATCTATTTGAGTCACACTACGGTGATAGCGCCAAAACCACTCCAACGCTTTCCCAGCAAACAAAATGTG
The DNA here is from genome assembly GCA_963662105.1 of Meiosimyza platycephala. Classification (NCBI taxonomy): domain Eukaryota; kingdom Metazoa; phylum Arthropoda; class Insecta; order Diptera; family Lauxaniidae; genus Meiosimyza; species Meiosimyza platycephala. The sequence goes on along the minus strand of OY759210.1, from coordinate 44,742,805 downwards.
TGCATGATTGCATAAGGCTTCAAAATCACCTCGCAAACTTTGAACGGTCAGAGAATGTACTCGGTATATAAATTTATCGACGGACAAAGCGTCTTCTTTGCCACTAAAAGTGACTTTCCAATTGGAAATAAGATTTGAGACTTTCTCTGAGGCCATAAAAGGTGGAACTGACCTATGGTGAGTTGAAGTGCCTTGAGCAAAATTGCTGTGGGTTGCTTGTTGGTGATGGTTTTGATGGAAAACGGGTGGAGGAGGAAGCTGAGGGTTATATGGAGGAAGTCCAAGTGAAAATGGAGAATTGTTGATCACATTTCTAGGAGCCTGGTGTATGTCAGAAGAACGACCAAAAGTCACAGGTGGATTTGGATCTCGATTCAGATCAGGAGGTGCATTACTGACTGAGTTCAAATTCATTTTAGCCAGTTGAGCTTTCACAGCTTCGTCAATCAACTTTTGCAACTGTGCGTCTGAAAACTGAGAAACATTAGTTTGCGCACTTGCGTGATTGGACAAGTCTGTGGATAATGGATGCACTCCTGACATGTTGAGATTATGTGCAGGTGTCACTGAAATATTTTGATCCATTAAGTTTTTGTAACTTCGGGTTACTGGCCGACTATTTTTAGTGATCGTACCTGTGTGGGTAGTAGCTGGTGTTATGGTAAAGGACTCCAATCCCAAATTAGGAATGGGCTTGTATGGCTTAACTTTTTTAGTACTGCACAACGCCTGACAGAAAGGGCAGTTGCGAGTCTCCTGCAACCAATTGGAAATGCATTCCGTATGGAAAATGTGGAAGCAGGGAGTTATACTAAAATTTTCGCCATCTAGCATTTGTTGCTTGCACACCACACAGGGATTGTCAGGGATTGCACCCAGAATGAACAAATTCTCATTGCTACGATGCAGAGGCATTTTTCACATAAAACTCTAAAACCGAATCCGCGACCGAGATGAAAAGGTATCGAAAAAACCGAAAGTTAAAATTTTGTAATAAAAAAAATGGCCGAAAGTTAAATTTACGAATACCCCGTGGAATTACCCACTATTTCCAACAAATATCAAATTCTAATTAATTATATCGTTTTTTTTTTCAAATTTTTAGCAAAAATCTACATTTGTGCCAAAAAGAACAAAAATTTTCAAATGTCAAATCTTTAACGTTTTAAATTTTAAAATTTTTAGCATAGCTACATTATGCAAAAAAAATTATCAGATGTCAAATTCTTATCGTTTTAAATTTTTAGCATAAGCTACCTTACGCAAAAAAAAATTTTTAAAAAAGGTTTTATCAAAAAAAATCTATCAAAAATTTATATTTTCGTTATGAATTTTTAGCCTTTAAGCAAAAAAAATTTTCAAATTTGTCAAAATTTTGTTTGTTAAACTTGGCTTTTCATAAAAATATTTTCAAAAAAAATGTTCTTATAAATTTGTTTTCATTTATAAAATTTTTAGCATTTTCAAAAAAAAAAATGTTCAAATTCCCAACAAGGCTACTTGTAGAATTTTGTTTTTTTTTTTTTTCACAAAAAAACTAATTTTTTTTCAAAATTCTTTTCTTTTCTTCTTTAAATAAAGTTCCGATTCAAAAAAAGAAATTTCCAACTTTACAAAAAAAAATCTTTCTATTAATGACAGCTTGGTCCTATGTAGAACTTTTCAAATTATTTTTATTAATTGTTTGGTCAGCCACGAAGAAAAACCTAGGGAGGAAGAATCTGAACCTACAAAATTTAAATCTCGTTTCAACCATGAAATTGAATTACAACCCATGCAAATCTCAGTAAAGCGGTCGAAAAGCGCAGTGAATTGCAACTTAGTCGCAAAATCCAGCAGCTTACCTTGACTTGCAGCCGCAATTCGCATTCAAGCAAAAAAAGTTAATCAAAATATCAAAAATGTAAAAAGTTACTGAAATTTACTTTATTCAAAAAAAATTATGCAAAAATTTTAGTCTTCCATTACAGGATAATTTTCACAAAAAGGAATAAATAGAGTCAAAAGCGTCTGAGCGGATCAGAATGGAATCCTCCCGGACTGATAAATCCAGCTACAGGCTTTGATTATTAAATTCTTGAATTTAAAATTCAAATGAAGACAAAAACAAAATTTTTCCTGTAACAGGTTAAGTTAATTAAAAATTTTCAAACATCCAGAGCACAGCGAGAGTATATCGGATGGAACCGAATGAAACCAGAGACAAAATAGTAAAAAGATTATTAAGTGACATAAATGTCCACTGACGGAGAGTTTTCTTTTAGCCTCCAGTAACAAACGGCCCCACGTTGGGCGCCAAAATTTGTAATCGCCAGAAAGCGATTGGTGCTTGGAACGCGGACAACATGACCAGCGGCAGCACGAGCTAGTTTGCCGATGCCAGCAGTTCGGGATGTTGGGGTGGGTAGCCTGAGTTACTGAAACTAAAGAAATTCTTAGCCAAACGTAAACTTAGCTGGTACAATTTGTATGAACTAGTTCGAATATCAATGCATTTATATTCTTAGTGGTATATTCTTATATATCTAATGCTACGTAGCTAAAAAAAATAATATTAAGTTTTTTTTTTTGTCTTTTATTTTTAAAGAAAGTAAATCATTACATTTAATTGGAGTATTTATATTTAATTTAAATTGTCTCTTTTTGTTTTTCGTTCAAAAAAAAAATAAAACACAAGGCGCGTCAAAAAAAAAAAGTGTAATGTTATGTTTTGTTAAATTTAAATTGTATTATAGACAGAATGTTTTCTTATTTTTGCAAAGCAAAGAAAAAAACAAAACATTAATATAAAACTGTGCGTTACTTGTGTTTCATTTTACGATCTTAATGCTCTAATTTCAATAATATTTTTTTTTTGTGTAATGGAAGGCAAAATTGATTATTTTTAATAAGATAATTTATTTAACGCTCACGCTTTCCATCGTTGTGTAAGGTTATTGTTGTGTTGTGTCTGCATGTTATAGCTGAGTAGAGTAGTTGCTGTCCTAGTTGTTATTATTGCTATTGTTGTTGGTGTTGTTTTTAATGTGTTGTATGTTTCTTTAGTTGTTTTAGATTGTTTGTTTTTAAAGTTGTTATGGTTGTTTATGAGCTTACGTTCATTTCAGTATCAAAAAAAAAGAAATAGTTGGTGTTTATTGATTTGGTTGGCCGTGGACATAAAAGCAATAGCTTTGTGTGAAAAATTCATTTTCTTGTTTGGTTTTTGTTTTGTGTCACAACTTTTTGCTTATTCTTTGCGCGTTTTCCTTTACACAACACTTTTTTTTTCTTTTCAACACCAAACCTTAGATGTCATTATTTCTGTTTCACGATACCCGCTGTTTCAATGACAGCGTTTTTCGTTTTCAATGTCCACTAGTTTCAATGTCAAGATTTTTAATGTCAATAGCACTGTCTCTTTTTGTCACTATACCCGTTGTCTTATGGTTTTGGAACTGTCTTATTGTCCAAAAAAAATTTTATTCTTTTTTTATAGCATGTAGCGGAACGCTGGCGCTTCCGCGAACTTTCGGTTAGGTTAAGTAAAATTTAAATTTCATTTCTAACACACAAGTTTTTTACTTTCTAGTACTAGCAATTTTTATTACAGGGAGCAGCGCTAGTGCTTCACCATCCTTTTCCTTTTCAAGGATTATTCTTCTTTCAAGGACTTAGCCTTTAGCTTTTCAAATAAAAGCTTAATTTTTTATTTTTCACTAAAATTCGTGCTTTTCTGGTATTTTGTACTGCAGCACATTGAAAAAATTTACGAAAGTTTTTGCTATTCAATTTTAATTGTTTTTTTATTATAAAAATGACAGCGACAACAAAAAAGACAATCCGACGAACGCACGATCGCACTACCGCCTTCTTCAAACGTTCAAACTCAACTCCCCACGCGTTCTTTCAAATAATCGAAAAATGGCTCCCGAAATTGCGAAATGACGCGTTGTTCAGCCATTTCTCGTTGAACCGAACGCACGTACGCAAATTTCGCATGACAGACCAGAAATGTCATTCCGACATTCTGACATTTCTGGTATGACTCTCGAAATTCCAATGCCAGTGTACATCAGATTACACTCTGCCGTTACAAGGGCATTAGAGTTACGCTCACGCAAGAAAATAGATGGAGTCTTATGATCTTTAATACTTTGCCTACCGCTACCACCAGCTTCATCATCATCATTTTTTGCTAATATTGCAAATCTATTATTATTGGCGCTGATTGTACCTGTAGAGGTGGATTTAATGACTTTCGCCGCTTGTACATTTCCTCCGTTTTTTTGTGGGCTTAGTTTTCTTTTTACTTGGATGTAGAGGTCTAGCCAAGTTTGAACTTCACAATTTTTTGGAAACAAAATATTTTTACCTTTATTTTGTGTGTTTGACTTTGGTTGTTGTTGAGTTTGTTGCATTTGACGAAGTTGTTGTTTTTGTTGTTGTAATAGCAACTGCTGATTATGTTGTGGTTTCTGCTGCTGCTGCTGTTGATGCAATTCCGAACATTGTTACTCTACACTGGATTCATGTTGCATAGGTAATGTTGCTAAGCTGTTGCTCAATACATGTGAATTTGTGCCTACAGACATTATTGGTGTAAGTGAAGCAGATGACGATGTAGTAATTACACATGTACTAGTTGTTGCCAGAGATGTTGCTGGCAAAGAGACAGTTGCGCTTGTAGGTGCTGGTGAGATGTAGGGAGTTGAGCATTGAGCTCCCCATGAGAGAGAAGAGGACAGCACCTGTTCTGCAGATATCAGACGTAGCGGCTTTGGATTATTACATGTACTCAGAGAAGAGTTTTGAGAAAACAACGCATGCGCATTACTCGAATGAGCGCTTGGAGTAGAATGCGCGGGAAGAATATTATTAGTTGTTGTTGAATTGTTGTTGGAAGCACTCGAGAATGTAAAAACGCACTCATTGGAAAGAGATTGATGTCGCTGCATAGGCGAAGAGCGCTCCACCGGCATAACCCACCGTCTTGCTAGCTTTGTTTATTTTTTTTATGCAGAACTGTGTTCTTTCTATTTACTTCTTAAAATAAAGTCAGCAAACGCACAAGAAATCAATGCAAAGTGCATTAATTGTATTGGCACTCACTTCCGCAACCGTTTTCAGGAGTCTTAGATTTTTTTAAATTACTTTTTACCACTGGAATTATTAAATGACCACGGAGGCGATCGAAAACACGTCCGTCGTACTTAAATTGAACTGGATACTAATGTATCATAATGAATATAATTCTCGAAGATGAAATACCAATAAACCTAAAACCGAGAAGATTAGCTTTGTTGGAAAAAGAAGCTGTGAATAAGCAAATTTATGAATACTTAGGAGAAGGAATAATCCAAAATTCTCAATCAGAATATTCCAGTCCCATCGTGTTAGTTCGAAAGAAGGATGGATCCTTACGAATTTGTGTTGATTATCAACAACTGAACAAAAATATAATTCGTGATCGCTTTCCTTTACCGATCATTGAAGAAATTTAAGAAGATCTTTATAAAGCTAACGTGTTTACGTCCTTGGATCTTGAAAACGGACATAGAACCAAATTGCCAAAAATATACCGCTTTTGTGACTCCTGATGGTCATTATGAAAATAAAAAAGTTCCTTTTGGCCTATGCAACTCACCGTCAGTTTTTCAGCGCTATGTGAATACCATTTCAACTGGAAAAAATGTGTGTTTTTGGAAAATAAAGTTACATTTTTGGGTCACGTAATAGGGAGCGGAAGCATAAGAAAATATAGATGCAGTTAAAAACTTCCCAGTACCAAAAAATGTGAAAGACGTTATGCGCTTTTTAGGACTAACGGGATACTTCCGAAAGTTCGTACCCAACTATGCTTCGTTAGCATGTCCTTTACCAAATCTTACTAAAAAAGATGTCAGCTTCGCTTGGGGCACAGAGCAAGTATTTTCGTTTAATATACTTCGCGAACTATTAACAAAGGAGCCTATATTAAAATTATTTAACCCATCGCTCAAAACTCAGCTGCATACCGATGCAAGTAAGCAAGGATACGGTGCAGTGCTTATGCAAAAACACGACGACTATCAATACCATCGCGTTTTTTATTTAAGTTTTAAAACAACTGCGGCAGAGAAAAATTATCCGAGTTATGATCTAGAAGTTTTGGCAATTGTTAAGTCCTTAAAGAAACTACGCATTTACTGGCTGGGTTTGAGATTTGAAATATACACAGATTGTAAAGCTTTTGAGCTAACAATGTCGAAGAAATCATTGAATAGCCGTATTGCACATTGAGCGTTGCAACTTGAGGAATATAACTGCATCGTTCAACACAGGTCAGGAACTTCGCTGCGGCTTGTAGATACTCTCAGCAGGTATCCAGCATCTGTCTTAACAGTAGAAGATGGTTTGTTGCAACTAATAAAAAGGGCTCAGACGAAGGACCCAACCTGTAATGTTATTATGAAATTACTGGAAAAAGGACGTTACGAGGACTATTTGTAAAGAAATGGAGTTCTTTATAAATTTTTAGAAGGTGCATATTTATTAGTTGTTCCAAAAGGACTCCAAAAACAATTAATAATGAACTACCACAACCAAGGGCATTTTAATAACGACAAAGTAGAAAAGCTCATTCGACAGGACTACTTTATACCAAGTATTAAAAAACTGATTAAAAATGTGGCTGTTAATTGTGTGCCATGTATCCTAGCAAACAAAAAGACATGAAATCAAGAAGGCAAATTGCACCCTATCGAAAAGATAGATGTACCGCTCCACACGTATCATATCGATCACCCCTACCCTCTACAAATAAAAGTTATAAGTTTTTGTTTATTGTTGTAGACGGTTTTACAAAATTTACATGGACATACCCCGTTAAAAGTACAACTACGGACGAAGTTCTAAGCAAACTCTTGTATCAAAGTCAATTTTTTTGGAAATCCACGACGAATTATATCTGACAGAGGATCAGCTTTTACAGCCAACGATTTCAGCGACTTCTGTGCAAAAATCAAAATCAGGCCACCATTTGGTAACAACTCGAGTGCCGAGGGGAAACGGACAAGTGGAAAGAAGTAAACGCTTAATAATTTAAGTTCTAACCAAATTATCGTTAGAAGATCTATGCAGATGGTACAAGCATGTACCAAAGATCCAGCAAATCATAAATGCCGCAACATCAAGGAGCACGAATCGTAGTCCTTTCGAGTTAATGTTTGGTTCACCTATGTTCAAAGAAAACGATTTGGAATTACAACGCGTATTAGAAGAGGAAATCCGTTTAGACTTTGATAAATCCTGAGAACATTTGAGAGCTGAAGCTTAGAACCAAATACAAAAGGAAAATAAACAATCGTACGACAAAAGAAGAAAATTAGCAACAGAATATCAAATTGGCGACCTAGTTCCAATACAAAGAACACAATTTGGATCAGGGCTTAAGCTGTATCCGAAATTATTTGGTCCATATGAAGTCATAAAAGTAAATCGAAATGACAGATATGTTGTTCAGAAAGTTGGAGATCATGAGGGGCCGAACCGTACGTCGCACAGTGGGTACAAAAGATATGTTTTCTTGGATCAAATCAGGGAAGCTGTGTTCGGATAATTTTTCGTTATTTTTTGGCTAACACCATTAAAATTAATGAAAAAAAATATTTTTCAAGTGTATTTGAGTTCAATTTTATTAAATATTAGCAGATATTAGTGTAAGTATATAATGCAAGGAGTACAATATGCTAACTTAAACATTACATTTTAAACATCTCATCATTATCATCATCATCAACATTATTATAATCATCATCATCAGTTTCATCATCATCCTCATCTTCAACATCATCATCATCATCACCATCATCATTTAAATAGGTTTTGTTCGGAGCTGCAGGTACAATTAAATAAATTGCCTGCTTTGGCCAGCTTTGAATCTTCTTTGTAGGCAATTTTCACATTCTTGAAATAATTGGGTCAGAGGTTATCAAAAACAATTAAAAATATCTTGATTTTTCGTGACTGCACTTTCGTGAATGAAACTCCCTATATTTTTTAAAATCTTTATTTCGAGCTTCTTGCGCGTCGGCCTATATTGTGTGCATTAAATTTTTCAGTATTGATTTCATGGCCACTGGATACAACAATATGCAGCACGTGCATTTTTTTTATTAAATTCACATCTACTTTTGTTATTTCGGCAGATTTTTCAGCGTTTTGAAAAAAACGTCTTACCGTATTCCCATCATTCGAGTTTCCAAAACCAGGTTTGGGTTGGTCAACTTTAAGTTGGTCTCTTTAAATTTTTTCTGAATTTCTTTTTTTGTTTCAGCTACTACTCTTTTTACGGAATCAGTTCTAGCCTTCCACTTTTTTAATGGTAATTTATATGCAACGTGCAAAAGACATTCAAAAAATCTAATCCAGCCATGAAGAATGGAAAGGCCAAATCTTAAATTTGCTACAGTTACAGGTCTTTGGATCATGTCTTCTATATTATTAAATTTGGTACTAGTGGCGCCACATAAGTAACACTTTTGTGTTGATGTGGTTTCTGTTATGGCATTGCAAACCATTCCATCTACCATTGCCAAAATTAAGTTGTGAACGACATGTACAGCTTTCTCACCAATCGTATAGCTTGAAAACTTGAATTCATCATAATATCAAATAAGCTACGACGAGTATAAAAAACAACGTTTGAGTTTATTCCTATAAAATTCAAAATTTTGGGTTAAAAATTTTAATAATCCCTTTTACCCGATTACTTGTGACTGCACAACACTATCACTTGTTAAAACAAAGAATATGATTAAAAGAAACAAAAGAAACAACAATTAATGTACCGAAACACGAAACACAACAGCAGCTGTTGCGAGATTAAATGATTTTTTGGTAATTTGACTGCTGTAGGACTTGCATAAAAAAACACATTACTTCTAAAAGGCACAAAAGGGCAGCGTAAAATTTTGCAATTTAATAATGATTTGTTCCACCTTCATAATAAACTACAAATTATATATATAAACTACATATATATTTAATTTTCAGCTGAAAGCTGAAGAAATCAATTTTGTTTTTATTTTAAGGAGTTCAACTTTAAAAGCATAATTCAAAATATTCTTAGCGATTTTTACTTCTACAGTGATGATATATTGCGATTTTTTCTTTTAGCCTTTGTTATGTTTTCTGTTACATTGCCTGAGAATAGAGCTGTTTGAGTTGAAAAAGCGAATTAGATTTACAAGTATTAACCCTTGTGTCTACACCCACACACCCGGGTGTGTTTTTCATTTTCAAATTGATATATTTTGAGTTCTGAATGCCGTATCAACTTGAAATTTTGGGTAGCTTCCTAAAATATTGTTTTCTATCATATTTGGGGACCGAATTTACAGGTCATTTTTGCGATTTACCCCTTCTATCTACAGCCAACACACCCGGGTATGTATGTAAATTATAAGTTAGAAATGAAGAAAAACATTTGGGTTTTATTATAAATAATTTTTATTTATTTGACATTACTTTTTTGTGTTTATGTATGTATACAAAAAAGAATAACAATATATTATTAATAATATGTATTGTTAAAAAAATTAATTTTATAAAAAAAGTGATAATTTATGCATCTATTACATTGAGTGATATCTTTTGAATGCTCAACACAAACTGGCTTGTAACATTCTTTGCAGATTTTTCTTGTTGTTCTTCTTTTGGAACATAAGAAGCAATTTCCCTTTTGCTTGATTCTGCCAGAATTGTCACGCTGCTCTTGAGCGCTTACTGGAAGGCTTTCAATGGTTGGTGTAACTGGGCGGCCCAACATACTTTCGATTCGACTACATGATGAAAAATTTCACATTGTTTGATCTAACCAAATTGTACCATCTCTAGCTGTATAATTATTTGCAGAAGTTTCTATTGGATCAACTTCCAATTGTTCATCCGAATCAGTTTCATCAGCAGGATTATATTCTGGTAACTGTAGTTCCTCTGCATCTGAATCTTCAACATACATATTATTGCCATCGCCCTCTTCACCTGCCAATAGACGTTCATTCGTATCTTGCTCATCTTCACTGTCTGCTTCCAAAAGCTCCTCCAATCTTTGGATTATGTACAGTTCTCTGTCATAAATAAGTCCTTACAATTGCCGGGAGTTAGCCATTCGCCATCAGCCATGTTATAATTTGTTGTATGATTATTATATATTTATCAAATTTTTTTTATTCAAATGCTGTACAGAAAAAAACTTGACAGTAACTGACGACACTATTAGCAAAACATGTATATTTATGTACCATTTTTAAGCGCGAAATCACACAGAATTTTTGGATTTATTAGTTCTTGGATTTGACCGTTTTAAAATTTATTTTTAAATATTTTCCCGATATTTTTTTACTGTTCTTCGAAAATGCTCTCATCTAGGTGCACCTGCGTCTTTTTTCCTAACGAAACTTTATGACTTACTAACAGAAAGAGGTAAACCTCTGTTTATGTGGACTACCTGTAAATATCTTCAACAATATTAAATCCTCCGAAAGGCGTTGACCTGTTTGTGGTTAATTTTATTACAACAATCGTCATTAGTGGGTTTTGTTTTTATTACACAAACCTTTATTGAAAAATTTCCCAATTTTTTAAAAAATCAATCATAGAGTCAGAAAAATGACTTCATTAAGTTCCACTGTTGGAGTTTGTGTAACACCAGGTAGTTTTATATTTATTTTTCAATCAATATTTGCTTAGGATCTTACCTGGTACATATGAATAGGACATTGTGAATTAACACTGAATGGCTTATATTTCTTTCTTTTGTACCTGTGTTATAGTAAGTAATAACAAGTAGGAAGAGTGAAGGGAATTTCTCGAGGTGCTATGTGATAGATCGGTTATCAAGGTTAAAGAATGACAGTACTAAGAGAGTCTTATGGCTACTTCAATTATTTGACTTTCAAGCGGTTTTATCATACCCCTAAGTGCAACAAATGAGTTTACTACGAAACCACACCATCGAAAAATCCTTATACTTAAAAAAAACCGATTGCAATATAAGGAAAAAAAAGAAAGGAACAAAATATGTAAAAAAAATGTATAATGTATGTCAAGTTTCATAATATATAATCGCTATAAATAGAAAAAACCGTTAACAACATAAAAAATTGAAAACGCACATACAAAACGTATGGGATACCCGGGTGTGTTGGGTGTATGTTTACGTATAATTTTTTGGCTGTAGACACAAAGGTTAAAATGAACAAATTTATTAAGTTTTATTTGTTAACAATATAAAAGTTGATTTGAAGAATGCACAAAAAAAAAGTCAAATTCAAAGATAAACACGTAAAATCACTCGAAAATATCCTTCTATTGCAGTTGCCGATGTTGTTGTATTTGCTGCTGCAATAGGTGTAGATGTTTGTATCGGTTTTGTGTAAAATATACGTGGTGAATTCTGAGCAGGCTGCTTCAATGCAACCGCCATTTTCTGAAGAAATTTTTTGCGGGGTATCCTGGACTTTTAAATATTACATATAGCTAGAATACGTGTAATCTTCTATTATCCAAAAATTTTCTCAAATTTTATAAGATTCGTTCCCAATTGTATTAATTAAGAATTCTTCTTGCATTGGACAAAACGGAAGAGCAAATTTTTGTTTCGAAAACTAAATTGTGGTTTGTTTATAAATACACATGTCGAAATATCAAACTTTTATAGCAAGAATGACATAATTTTGTGATATGGGATAATAGAAGATCAAGAAAGATAATATGAAAACTCAGCTTAAAACCACCTTATCCTGCTTTTAAATTTAAAACGTGCTTTTAGAAAAAAAAGCGTTTGGACTGCCTGCGTTATTGCAGATTTTTATTATGCCTTTTGTTCACTGTATCACTGTTTTCAGTCAATTACGCAGGGTAATCTATTTTTAAAAATTTCCTCATAATTTAATGCAAGTTTTTCTTTATTTATGGGGTCACTCTGTATGTTCGATTTTAGATAAATACTAGGTTTAAACTTAAAGCGCTCTTAATTTTGCGACTATAACTATGGGCCTATACATTTTAAATATCAACACATTATACAACATTTTGTAGAGAATCAGATTTCATATCAAAATGTAAAGTCAAAAGGCTTGCTTTTTAAATAAGATAAGTCAAAAAACTATTTAAGAAAAACGAAAATTTTAAATTTTTTGTCTTTATTTAAATTTATGTGTACAACTTTTTTCTGAGTGGATTAAGGTATAGTTTCCGTCAAAATGATGATCCACAAAAGTATTTTTGATGAAAATTGCAAATGCAATCACATTCACAATTATTGGTAAGTTTTACAGTAAATGCAATCATTTTTTCAATAAGTTTGCTAAAATTGATAGCGTGTAGTAATCTTATATTGTAAAATTTCAAAACCCAATTTTGTAAAATCTCATCACAAGATTGTAAAAATTGCATCAAATTCCTGAGGCTAAATCAATAAGTTGTTAACAAATCTACATCTAATTTTAAAATCAACAGGTTATTTGTAGCTTTCACAAGCTGCTGTAACGAATAAAAAAACTCTAAAACTGACATTTCGATCTATAGAACATTCAACACATTCATTCAAATTTTCAACCATTCGCTGTGGAATCTACAGAGGAGTTGTGAATGCAACAGATAAAACGATATTTACCCGTTATCAATAGCAGTATTCATGCAAAAGCAAAGAATACACGTGGCTGTGGAAAAAACTGTCGTGTTTCGTTCAGGTACTCATTAATTATTATTTCAATGGACACTAAGTTTATATTCTGAGAAAATACTGAAAGAGGCTCTTTTCCAGCTGAAAAATCTGAAGAACAAAGTGAGTTCTTACTTGATGTGAACGTTTATGACGCCGTGAAAAATAGTTTTATGTACAAAAGTGTGGAATTTTTAGCAGGTAAATAGTACATTTTTTTATATTTTGGATATGCGTTATATTAAAAATTCATATTTTGAAATGCCGCGGACTAACAAAAAGATTTTGCTCCTACTTAGACCTAAGTTCATTTCTAAAATATTGCCCAGCAACAAACTTGGTTTGCAATTGGAGTTGGTCGAGCTAAGGAAGTGGAAAAAATTGAGGTTAACACAATTTTAGGTAAATTTTTAAGTCACTTTAGCGAAAAATTAAATTATTGCCCTACGTTGACACAATGCAGCACTGTAAGCACAGAATTGTGCTCCGCACTATGGGTTGAGGACGCTTCAAACAAGTTTAGCTCCACTATGTATTTACTTGCAGCTCTACCGGATTTCCACCGACAAACGCGATTGTATGTTTTATATATCAAAACTTTACAAAATGGATTATTTAATTTTATTTTTGTAAAATAGCTTGTAAAGTATGTTTATCATTGTCCTTAGGGGGAAGAAACATTTTGGAAAAGTACAACACTTGTAAGCTGCTCAATCACCGAGAACTTAAAGCTTCATACATACGAACGAATTGAAGGCAATATGAAAAGATATACATACAGTGGCTCACAGCATATTTCATGCAGCGTCGATGCCAAACCGTCTTTAAGCTGTAGTTGACCAAAGAGGCTACCACACTACATATTTAAAATTACAAAATCATTATTTTAAACAATGTTTTTTCAATTTATACATGTCTGCATGAAATAAGCTGTGACATGAAATTTAGTAGAATATTTCGATTTTCTATTATAAAAATTCCAGGTACATTTTCCTGTACAAATTAATGTAGCTCGTTGGTATTGTAAGCTATCTCACGCATATAGAAAATTGTTTGTTTTAATACGGTTTTCACGAATGGATTCTTGCAAACCGAAATCTTTTAAACGCTTCTCTCCATATGAAAAAACGAAGTTTTCAAGAAGAATCAGTTCCTCAATAAAAATGTCGCTATTAAAATCCATATCAATTTCATTATTTAGGTCTCTCGCATGATGTAAAATATCTTCACAAAAAAAATTGGAAACTTCTCAAAAAATTAGTATGATTGCCAAAAGCTCTTGCATGTGTGCGCTTTCAGAAATAGTTATATCTACCAATGTGTCCTTCCAATGAGTATCAGCCTGCAGCAAATGTCGCGCTTGGCAAGCAGCGCGGTAGGTCGGAAAAGATTTGGTAGGCTACGCACTTTAAATCGGTAAAAGATGTTGCTTCTCGAACATTGTGGAGAAAAAGTCTTATATGAAAACACTCTGAATAATTAGGGTGTATAGTGTATACCCAACCTCAACCTAACGCTATGTCTCGTTTAGTACCCAGATAATTAGAAACATGGTGGTCAACTGCACAAAGAACAAAAAAAAGCAGTTAGAGTGGTTTGTGGTGCTTACTGTAGCACGTGCTCTATTTTATTTGGCGTAAGATATACCCTTTGACCATTTTCTAAGTGTACATATAGATGTACAACTGTTGGATAACGCTCGTGAAAGTAAAATTCTAAATTTCCCCAAATACTCTCTGAAGCGCTCAGATATCTGCATTTGAAAAAATTTTATACTTCGTCTCTTTTATCTTGAATGGAAAATGTTGCATCGTCACTTCCCTTGTTATGTACTTACAAATATATTTGATTGCCTGTACTGAGTGACAATACTCTACATTGATGTGAGCGGTGAAATACCTCGTAAGAATGGGACAATAGGGAACAATCCACTTATTGTCTACTATGTAGCGATTGGCTAGTGTATATGTATGCCCACCATCTGTTGGATACCTTCGCTTATATTTGGGATATCCATCTTCACCGGTTTGCGTATGCTGATGGAATTTACGCGGATATCTTTTTGAGCATCGGTTATTCACCATGCAAGCTGATAGTGAATTACGTGAGCCACAGGGACTGTGAATCATATTTTTACAAACAACAAAATGCCCAAAAAAAAAAACTATAAATAAATACTCGTTAACTGAACGAATTCACGGCGAAACTCTGTTTAGTGAGTTGATAAATTGCTTTATATTATCTAAAATACTTTTTTTCGTAAAGTTGTCAAGAAAATACCTTTGTACTGCCGCTTGCGATTCATTGAAACAGCGAAAGTGAACGTACATATGTTTTCTTACTTAAAGACGATGAATTCTAATCGTGTAATATCAATTAAAAATAACTAAATTTTAATATCTTAAACGAGAGACCTAGTAGTTATTTTCTGCACCTCGACATTAGTGAGGTGATTTTTTATAAATTTAAATAAAATTTTTAGATTTACGCAACCTGATACCCAGTGGAATTTACTCTAAGGTGCGCAGGTGTTCTCCGCACACCCAACCAAAATCCGATGTATTTTTTTAATCTCTATATCAAATCAATAATTTGACACTGTTCCTACTGGCATGCTGCAACATGCCATATCTATCATATCATAGTTCTCTCCCCTAAGAGTACAATATATGTACGTAATACGACCATAGCTAGGCACCGTTAATCAAATAGTTAACTTTGTTAATCGCTAATCCGTTACTTACAAAGTTAACTTCATCAAACGTTAATGCGTTACATTTCGGAAGGTTTAACGCAAGTTAACGTTAATCGTTAATCCGTTAATATGTGATAAATATTGAATTTTTTATATCGTTGCGTTAGTGATCTTATAAAAACTGTTGGTTTGGACTCTGGAAGTTAACAGGTTAGGAACAAAAAAAGACGTGTATAATTGGAGTGTGCAATAATGTGGATATTCAAGAGCATTAATAAGTTGAAGTTCTCGTCTGAAAGCGCGGCTTGTTTCAGAGTTGAAATATATTTGCCTGTGGAAAAAAGACGTTCAACTGCAGCGAGTGAGGGTATAGGAGTATTATATTTAATAAATACAGCTATGGATATATAAATGGCACATTTCTTTATATTTTCTTTCTAATGCTACAGTATCGTAAATATTATTAACAAACAACAACTGTTTGGTTTTTTGCAAAGATATATACTTCATATTTAATAATAATACGAACTTCAGCTAAAATCCATTAACAAAAAAAATAAATTATCAAAATGTAAAAAAACCGATGAAATGAGCGGGACACATAAATGGCACAATCTGGAAAAAAAGAGAAAATATCGTGTTAAAATTGCATTTGTTGCCTTTTTGGTATGCAAAAACATTTAGATCATTGAGATCTTGTGCCGTAGCCTTTGTTTTTGATGACAGCTTCAGACGTGCGACCCACACTCTTCACACTTTTTTGCCTTTTTGTTTGGATATGACATACTAATCTTTCTGTGCGGCAGACCAAATATCGTCCATATTTGTATAATTTTTTTTTTACGATTTCAACCTTGACTTCGTTCTACAGGTTCTCTATTGAATTTAAGTCAGGGCTCCGGGCTGGCCAATCCAAAACGTCGATCTTTTCCGCACAAAACCAATTATTTACTACTTTGGAGGAGTCTTTAGTGTCATTATATGGCAAAAATGTCCATTTAATTGGCATGGAATGAAGTGCATACGGTACCATATGGTTTGTCAATGTGTCCGAATATTGAAACTTGTCCATTCCTTCATTTATTTTTTTAAGCGGGCCTACACCATGCCAACAAAATTCATTACAGACCATAATGCTTTCACACCAGTGTCTTGCCATCTTCTGGGTACAACTAGCATTGTATTCTTGCCATTTAGGACAATGAACAAAGGTTTTACTATCTGATCTCATGCTATTGATATTCGTTTTGTCACTTCACATCCACTCACTACTGCATCCACTCGACTGCTGTCATACGTTTCCAGCCATATCGACCGAAACTTCGGGTGAAAAGCCGTGACAAGTTGGCACTGTCTGTCGTCCAAAAGTGGACCAAACCCTTTCTCAAAGCTGTGCAATTTACTATGCATTTAGACTCTATATTTTTTAATTTAAAGTTTTTTTTAAATGATATAAATGTACTAAGCTGATTGAAAAGTCCCGAGCCTAACAAAGAAAAACACATTTTATTCGGAAAATTTGGTTTTATTTTTGAATATAATCTCCTTTTATGTAGCTCAATACGACGAGTATAGCGGGCCTCGACCATTTTGATGCTTTTCTTGTAGAAGTTCCTCAAAATAGGCGTCCGTCTCGGCAATGACCTCTTCATTCGAGTGAAAGCACTTACCAGCGAGCCATCTTTTCAAGTTTGAAAAAAGATAATAGTCCTTGGAGGCCAAGTCTGGAGAATACGGTGGGTGGGGCTGCAATTCGTTCAATTTTGCCATTGGTTTGAATCACCGACACGATGTTGCTTTTGACCAATTGTCAGCAAACGCGGCACCCATCGCGCACACATCTTTTTCATTTCGAAATGCTCATGCAAAATATTGAAAATACTACCGATCGACAACTTCATTATGTCTGCTAGCTCTCTCCTTTTTACTTTGTGGCCTTTCAAAAGAATCAGATGGATTTTCTTGATCTTTTCTGAAGTGGTAGCCTCATTTGGCCGGCCCGAACGTGGTGCATCACTGGTGCTCGTACGACCCATTTTAAATTCAACAAACCAATTGTAAAGAATTGTTTTCGACGGAGCAGATGTGCTGTGATGTTTTTAGAGCAATTTAAATGTTCGCATCTCGTTTTTTCCGATCACAAAGCAATGTTTTATCAAAATGTTAATTTCACTTTGTTCCATAGTTAAGAAAAACACAAACTGTGAAAACCAAACTACTTGACAAATGTTAATGAAATTTCACATGTAGCCTTTTGAAGGATAGGTACTGTCAAAAATAATAAGGATTCGATATTTGTGGCGCCCTCTCTGTGTCAGGCCCGGGACTCTTCAATCAGCCTAGTAAAACAATTTGTCAATTTGTCTTAGATCAACCTAAACAAAGATGAAAGACAAAGATATTCAGGAGCAAAAGAAGAAAAAAAGTGTTATAGTGAGACATGAAGTAATTAAGCAAACTAGAGTGCAACTTCGATAGTTCGGACATGCGCCAGTCCGGATACTCCAATAATTCGGACGCTCTTACATTTCGAACAATTTAAAATTTTTACCTCTACAATCCTTGTTATTCGCACTTTGATTCACATTTTACACTATTATTACTTCAGTTTCGGTTCTTTCCCTCGTAAGCGTGTTTATCTAATTTCGTACCAAGTGTCATATTTTTGAATAATAAACGCAAAAATAAAACACTAACTTTAAAGAAAAAGTTTGATATTTTACAAAGTCTTAATGAGGGAAAAACTACATATTAAGAAAAATATGAGTTTTTTATGAATGCGCGCATCAGTCTAATTGTATGATATTTTCCAAAGTTATGTCGGGAATTCCGATTTGAATGCTGATAAATTCTTAGGATTGATTGAAAATAACATTACAAAAAAAACTTTTATGTCTAATTTAAATTTGAAAAACATGGTGCGTGTCATCAGTAAAAAATTAGTAGTTTCCAAAATTATGGCGGGAATTTCGATATGAATGCACATGCAATCTTTGGATTGATTGAAGAATAACATAAAAAATCAAAAAAATAACAAAAGATGTTATATTGCAAATATTTTGAGAAAAATTTTTTTAATTAAAAAATTAGTGTTTTTTAATTTTTTTTATAATTATAGTATTTCTTAACAAAAATAATTAAGTAATTTTTCTTCCTATCTCCTACAGTCTTTGAGATATTTCGTTTCAAAAAATGTTCAAAAAAGTAAAAAAATACCAAATATGCAGTTATTAAAAGAATGACCGATATATGTACATAAATATATGGATTCTATTTAAATTTTTGTTTTTGTTTTTGATTAAATATATCTGCAACAAAAGAGTCAATTCATGTTTAAATTCACTTAGATTATTTCAAAATTTTTTACTACTATAATGCCGTCAGAAGCGAATAAGGCGTATCTCAAAAAAACTCGTTTCGAGATAATTGATGTTTTGTTTATGTGAATTTGTTGAAATACATGTAAAATTGAGAAATAGTTAATTTTCTCAAGCGATTTTTTATAGGTCTGAACTTAGATACCGGCATGAGACGCAGTTCATTAGATGCGTAATTTCTTAAGCTATCCTATGCCATAAGAATCTCGAATATCAATTTTTTTGAGATACGCCCTTTTCGCTTCTTACGGCAGTATAGTCCGGACAACTCGATAATCCGAACGAGCCTTAAACTATATGTGTCCAGATTGTCGAAGTTGAACTGTATTGAAGTCAAAAGAGCATGAACAATATTTGTATAGAAACGAGTACTGAGGCAATGCCTGCATGAAACATCTCTCCTATCAACTCCTTTGCAACTATGCACTTTAGTGAGAATCGTTGGTAAAAATACTACAGGAATGGTTAGTTTGTTCGTCATTTTGCTTAATATTATTATGAGAATGTTTCTACTTCCTTAACTGGGTAAACGATTAACGGACTTGGGGAAATTTAACGGAAGTTAACGAGTCCGATAACGTTTTTTTGACTTAACTTTAAAGTTAATCCGTTAGTCGAAATGTGAACTTCGTTAATTAACCATTAACGGATTAACGAGTTATGAATGAGCTATGAATACGACTACAATTGTTCTAGCTCATCGTAGCATCATCATGAAACGCAACGTTATTTCACGATATTAAATTCCGTCCAACCGACGTGAGTGTTCGCTATTAAAATCGAACCAAGTCAAAGCAAAAACCTATAACAAAAAAAAACTACTACACACACATTCTAACGAAATGTTCACAATAAACAATAAACTGTGTTCGTAGGATATTAGCGCACATAACTTGATACAACACGATTCATGTTGTATCAACGACCAGCGGCCGCTTATCTGGCGCAACGTCGTTTAAAAATGTTCTAGCTCATCGTAGCAGATCAAATATATGAAACGCAACATTATTTAACGATGTTGAATCCCATCCAACGTGAGTGTTCGCTTCTAAAATCGCACTAAGTCAAAGCAAAACCCAGCAGGCAATTGAGCAAGGCCTTCCTCGGCTAAGGCCTGCTAGCACTGCTGCGATTGTAAGATGCCTGCTCAAAACAAAATTTTAATGCAAATCAAAATTTGTATACTCATTATTTTATTATGATGTTTGTTTTTGTTTGGTAGTGAAATTTTAATTAGCAGAAAAGTTACACTCCATTGAGTGCCTGTTTCATGTTATGGCAGAGTGTTGTGTATTCAATGCCAAATTATAAAGCAAGAAAACGTCACAACAAATAAACATTAAAAATATCAACGCAAGTGCAAGTGAGGTGACGCGGATAAAACGAAAATTAGCTCAGAGTCTCACGGCGTATAAAAATTAAATTTTTTCCGAGTACTTCTATCACCCCTGCTACGGCAAGCGCTGTTAGAAGGCCTGCTTAAGAGGGCCTGTTTTATCGGGACATTTCATATAAAAAAGAAAGTAAGTTTGAAAGGAGGTGGCAAGACATTAATCTTACAAAGGAAGGGCTGCTTGACCAATATTGGTCTTTGCTGAATGAGACTGTAAGTTCGATTAAAATAATTTTTAATGATATTTTTAATGTTTGTTTGTTGTGACGTTTTCTTTCTATATAATTTGACATTGAATACACAACACTCTGCCATAACATGAAACAGACAATTAATGGAGTGTAACTATTCTGCTAATTAAAATTTAACTACTAAACAAAAACAAACATCATAATAAAATAATGAGTATACAAAATTTTTATTTGCATTAAAATTTTGTTTTGAGAAGGCATCTTACAATCGCAGCAGTACTAGCAGGCCTTCTCCGAGGAAGGCTTTGTTCAATTGCCTGCTGGGAATGCTCATGATAAACAATAAACGGTGTTCGTAGCACATTAGTGCACATAACCAAAAAGTATATATACATGAAGAGAAAGACTCGTGCTCAAGCGAAAAAAATGTGTCTGGCTAAGTTGTCCGGAGTTAAGACAAAATGTTTATATACATCTGAAGAATGAATGTATCGGCAGAAGCAACAAATTGTATACGTAGGTAAGGCAAAATGTATAAAAACATCTGAATAAATGAAAACAATTCTGTGGACATTTGACAAAACAACCTCTTTCGAAATCTTCAACTTTTCAGTAGAGCGAAAAAACTGGTAAAATGTTGCATAATTTGTTTATTATCGAGATTGAAGAATATTAAATAAACATTTCCCAATTATTATTTTTCTTCTAAGTTGTGTAGTTTTTATAAAAATGCAAAAACAAATAAATAAGTTGTTTTGTCAAATGATTTTTCATCTAAAAAATCAGCTTATATGACATAAGTTATTTTGTCAAAATGAAAACAAATTTGTCTTTGGTCGCTTATGCCTAAACAAGTTTTTTTGTCAAGTTAAAATTTAAAAGAAAATCGAAAGAAGTTGTTTTGACAAAATTCATTTTATTTTTATTTAAAAAAAAAGCGTTCAATTTATTCAATGCAGTTTCAAAAAAATAAATAATAATAAAAAAAACTAAGTAGCTATACCATATATGAATTTTAAGCTTTTGAAATTATTCTCTTCTTCGTCAAGGTTTGAATCTATTTCAATTTGGCACTCGCCTTCTGCTCTTATACTTTGGTAACAGCTATGAAATTCAGTATTAATCAGTGGCAACATGTCCATTAAAATCCTTTTATTTTGTTTTGTGATACGGCCAGTGGTGACGTGTAACTTACAACTAATTGTGGATTCGGAATTTTTCGACGGCGTGCGTTTATATCCAACTCCTTAAATTCCTCTTCTGGCTGAAATGATTGTTGGTATTGCAGAACACCAGGCTTACTCTTCTCATACCGCATCCAACGCACATATTTTCACTCAAACCTTCCGCCTGAAAAATACATACAAAGTTATTAGAATTATAATATTAATTTCAATTAGAAAAAATTACAACTAGATAGTACCTCTAATGTTATTCGTTCTCCATGTATATTTCTCTTTGAGTAAAGAGTTGAAGTCAAAGAAATCCTTCTGTTGTAGTTCGTCAACAATGTAATTCTTACTTGTTGCCGCTATGAGATTTGTCCAGTCGTGTGTATGCTGAATTGTTGTGGACAAATTTTTCTTTTTCTTTTCTATTTGTCCGTGGACTGTGTCACATTCAAGGTGTGTATGGCGCACAAAAAGAAATCTATAATCGATCACCTCGATGCTTGGGTGATCTTCTAAAATTTTTTCAAACATAACACAAATATAAGAGTTACGGTTTTGCCCTGGACAAGAATCGCTGTACAATATGACATGTTGTGTTATTTTTGGCAGATAAAATGTTTAAACAAGCAAGAACCAATATCATTTGCTCCACGCGTTGCAATTATTTTATTCCATATGTAACAGTCAGTCTTCTTCGTAGCTCCATCATATACAGTTAAATTAGAAGTCCACAATGGTCGCTTATAAAAAAACATAGATGCACGTAAATATGGAGTTGGTAAGCATTGTTGTAAGTCAAAAGTAAGCATTTTCACAGTTTTATCATGTAAGGCAAGTTCCTTATCTTTTTTATTACATTCATAAGCGAAATCTGCGTCTTCGTGGTGTTTTTCTTGCTGCAACATGAGTTTGAGCTTTTCTTCTTCATCCAATTCATTTGCTATTTGCGATTTTATGGTTTCGCACTTGTTGCAAAGATCAAGCTGTGGTTTCTTGAATTTTATATTTAAAGTTCGAAATATATCTTGATATTTTGATTCCGATATTGGATCAGAATATTTCTCAGTATACAATCGGTAGAGTTTTGCAAGATTTAGACCACGCTGAATATACAATAGACTTGTATGCCGACGACTATAATGACTTATGTACATACTTAGGAATACTGTTTATATGCTCTATTACTTCATTGTGATAGGCAATTTGAGTGCTGGCGCGTGTATACCACGTATATCACTTGCAATAAGTCCACCAAATTCTTTTTTTATTTTTAACCTATTGACAGTTTTGATGCTATGGTCTGTCTCTCCAAATATCGTCGCTTATTGTAGTCTCCTAGATCCCAGTGTCTTAAATATTATTTTTTGTTGCTGCAAATTTATTTTGGTGTGACACATTTTTTTGCAATTTTGTTCAATTTTTTTGCCAGGAATTTTTTTATTTTTCCAGGTAACGTATTCTTTTCCCAGATTTTTGTTTTTTTGTTACTCTTCTTTGATACTGTTGGCTTTTTCTCACTAGATTGCTGTGGTTCGCCAAATAGCGGTGAGTTAGTAGTGCTCAGGTTATATTCCAACACTTTAGCCATAGCTCGAAGACTTTCAGAAGTTTCATTTAAATCTGATATTTCTGAGGGAACATAATCTGAATCATCAAAATCGGTTTCATGAAAAATGTCTTCATTAGTACCAACATCGAATCAGTGATGTAATCGGCTCCCTGATTACTTACCTTTGCTTGTGTCTGTAGCAATAAAGAAATCATATCACTACATAAACCGACATCAAAGGATGTCGCTATTTCATTTGGAAGTTGATGAAAAACCGACCCGTCTCTATGTGCGCACCAGAGAACTGCATTGAGTAGCTCACTGAGGGTTATGAGCCACTTGCAAAAATATGAGACGTGAATGTGATTCACATTCACTTCTAGTGAATGCCGTTTCATTTCGTTTGCTTTCGTATGAAAAAAATTTGTGTTTTTTAAAATATGGAGAAAGGTCGAAATGGACTTTGGACATCACTTGGGGTGGCTCCGGACTCTGGAAGGACCCTCCTCGACCCATTTTTGGAATTTTTTTTTTTGCTTCAATCGATAGGGAAATGTCAAAATTTGACCCATTTTCGGAAAATTTTTTTTTTGCTTCAATCGATGGGGAAAGGTCGAAAATAGATTTTGAACATCACTTGGAGTACCACCGGACCCTGGAAAGGACCGTTTTTGACCCATTTTCGGAAAAATTTTTTTTTGCTCCAATCGAAGGAGAAAGGTCGAAAATTGATTTTGAACATCACTTGGAGTACCTCCGGACACTGGAAAGGACCGTTTTTAACCCATTTTCGGAAAATTTTTTTTTTGCTTCAATCGATGGGGAAAGTTCGAAAATGGGTTTTGAACATCACTTGGAGTACCTCCGGACCCTGGAAAAGACCGATTTTGACCCATTTTCGAGAAAAAATTTTGTTTTTTTCAGACGAAACATAGGTCAAAAATATTTTTGGACATGACTAAGGAAGGCTCGGTACGCTGGAAAGAACCGTTTTTGACCCGAAAATGTGTCCCTGGGCCATGGTACTTCGGGTCAAAAACGGTTCTTTCCAGGGTCCCGAGCCTTCCTTAGTCATGTCCAAAAATATTTTTGACCTGTCTTTCGTTTGAAAAAACAAAATTTTTTTCTCGAAAATGGGTCAAAAACGGGTACCATGGCCCAGGGACACATTTTCGGGTCAAAAACGGTTCTTTCCAGGGTCCCGAGCCTTCCTTAGTCATGTCCAAAAATATTTTTGACCTGTCTTTCGTTTGAAAAAACAAAATTTTTTTCTCGAAAATGGGTCAAAAACGGGTACCATGGCCCAGGGACACATTTTCGGGTCAAAAACGGTTCTTTCCAGGGTCCCGAGCCTTCTTTAGTGATGTCCAAAAATATTTTTGACCTATCTTTCGTTTGAAAAAACAAAATTTTTTTCTCGAAAATTGGTCAAAATCGGTCTTTTCCAGAGCCACCCCAAGTGATGTCCAAAGTCCATTTCGACCTTTCCCCATATTTTAAAAAACACAAATTTTTTTCATACGAAAGCAAACGAAATGAAACGGCATTCACTAGAAGTGAATGTGAATCACATTCGCATTCACTAGAAGTGAATGTGAATCACATTCGCATTCACTAGAAGTGAATGTGAATCACATTCACGTCTCATATTTTTGCAAGTGGCTCATAACCCTCAGTGAGCTACTCAATGCAGTTCTCTGATTCCGACCACAGTTCTACACTGAAACTCAACTTTCCCACTTATGGTGATTAATAAAATACCGATATTAAATCCAAGTGATGCGCTGCGTTTGCGTTGCGTTTCACCACCGTGATTTACAAAACAGTGCCCTAAATGTTTTCGATGGTAAAATGTATAAACTTAAAGTGCTTACAATTCATATCAATTTGTACTATTGATTCCATTGGTGTTGCTCTTGGATGATTATTTGCTCTACAAGTCAGTCTTGAATTCAGGTCACTTCTTCCAAGGGGTCCAAGAGTTATTTCACTTTGTACATATCTTCCACCTGGTACAGCGTTGGTTTCAGTTATTACCGGTACACCATCTCTGTACCAACTGATTGTGGGTGTAGGTTTTCCTGAAAGAAGATCGAATGTTAATACTCGATGATATAATTTTTTTAAGTGCGTAATTTTTATGTAGGTAATTTTTGGACGCAAAAAGGAATAATGTTTTCAAAATATCTTTCGAATCGCCAATCCAAAGAGAATAATATGGGTATTCCTCAAGAGATAGAGTCATTATTTTTATATTAAAAAAAAATAAATCGAAATGTTTTTAAATTCTCAATCCTTTTTGGAATGCTCTCTTTTTTGGTGTTCTCATTTCTTTTTGGAATGTTTATTGCTTTTAGTAATGGAAAAGGAATAAATATTTATTACATTTTAAGACTCATTTCTTATTTCCCTTGAAAAAGAATAGGCCTTCCTATTTAATTATTTAGTGTGAATGCCACTATAAAGGTTTTATAGTATGTATATTTGACGAAGGAGGCAAAAGAATAATATTTGTGTTTGGGCGTATTGTCTTTTTGATTCAGCCACAAGACTTTAATTTTTCATATGCCACAAAAGTTATTTTAAGTTAAAAAACTTTAACTCTTACTAATTCAATCTTTTAAATAGAATTTATTAATTTATTTACAAATTTTTTCT